>JANAVB010025199.1:1055520-1404847 GCA_029216955.1 Iris pallida | reverse complement strand
AATTAAAAAGTAAAATTAAAAATTAAAATTAAAATTAAAAACTAAAAATTAAAAAAATTAAACTAAAAATTACAAATTACAATTAAAAAATAAAATTAAAAATTAAAATTAAAAATAAAGAATTTAGAAATTAAAAATTAAAAATTAAAAATTAAAAATTAAAAATTAGAAACTAGAACTAAAAATTATAAATTATAAATTAAATTATAAATTATAAATTATAAATTATGAATTATAAATTATAAATTATAAATTAAAATTAAAAAAATTAAAAGTAAAAATAAAAAATTAAAATATAAATTAAATATAAAAATTAAAAATTAAAAATTAAAAATTAAAAATTAAAATTAAAAATTAAAAATTAAAAATTAAAAATTAAAATTAAAAATTAAAAATTAAAAATTAAAAATTAAAAATTAAAAAATTAAAAATTAAAAATTATAAATTATAAATTATAAATATAAATTATAAATTATAAATTATAAATTATAAATTATAAATTATAAATTAAAAATTAAAAATTAAAAATTAAAAAATAATAAAAAAAATAAAAAATAAAAAATAGTAAAATAAAAATATGAAAATAAAAAAATGAAAAAGGAGAAATGAGAAATGAGAAATGAAAATTGAAAATTGAAAATTGAAAAATGAAAAATGAGAAATTGAAAAATTAAAAATTATAATTATAAATTATAAATTATAAATTATAAATTATAAATTATAAATTATAAATTAATAATTAATAATTAAAAATTAAAAATTAAAAATATAAAATATAAAAATAAAAATATAAAAAAATATAAAAAAAAAATAAAATAAAATAAAAA
Organism: Iris pallida; assembly: GCA_029216955.1. NCBI lineage: Eukaryota > Viridiplantae > Streptophyta > Magnoliopsida > Asparagales > Iridaceae > Iris > Iris pallida. The sequence goes on along the minus strand of JANAVB010025199.1, from coordinate 1,404,020 downwards.
TGTAAAATGTAAAATGTAAAATGTAAAATGTAAAATGTAAAATATAAAATATAAAATATAAATTAAAGTATAAAATAAAAAATTAAAAAATTAAAAAAACTAAAAAATTAAAAATTAAAAAATTAATTAAAAAATTAAAATTAAAAGTTAAAAATTAAAAACTAAAATTAGAAAATAAAACTAAAATGAAAATAATAAATAGTAAATAATAAATAATAAATAATGTATAATAAATAAAAATTTAAAAATTTAAAATTTAGGAAAATGATTTCTTTAAAACGCAACAAGAAGAAAAAGAAGAAAGATAAGGAGGTCCCTAGGTAGAAAGTACATGTTCAGCCCTGAATGTGAGAAGGATGAGATCGCCATTACTGTATTAGTGTATTAGTAGTGGACAATCCTAGATCTTGGAAAAACAAGAATGATAAAAGATACTACCGAGACAATGACCTGGGTAAATAAGCTAATGAGCCAACAATTTCACCTCCTAAAACATTTAGTTTGTTAAGTTAATTAATTAATTATTATTATTATTTATGAGATAATGATATTTTATCAACAGATATTAGGTACAAACTCGGGGAATCATTTATGTAGAGTTACTCTTATGGAAGTAAATTATTTTTTATTATCCGATGGTATGTCTTTTATTTTAATGATAGCTTAGATTTTATTTCGGTTATAACAAATATATATTATAATATTATTATTTTTCTTATTAACAGTCTATAGAGATGCCACACAACAACAACATGATTGGAGCAATTATAACATTTGATTCAGAGGATGGTGATGATGATGCTCAAAGGCTCCAAGACGAAGAGAAGTGCAAATTAAAAGAATAATATAGATTTGGCATCAAAGAAGAAGTTGCAGCTGGAATACTGGAACGATATGTTGGAATTCATTCCTTTATCATCATGAAATAATAATAATAATAATAATAATAATAATAATAAAGGTTAGAAATACCGGTCTACGGGAACGCCATGTACGAAGTACTGCCCTAAGAGATTACTCGAGGTCTATGTGCAGACATCCTCTCGAATCCTCCTAAAGGTAACACTCCCTTGCTACCGGCTTTTCGTCATCGCACACAGTTTCGGAGAACGACTTAGACTTAGCTTCTGCCAGAGAGGAATGGAATAAAAAATAAGAGGAGGAAGGAGAAAAAAATTTAGTAGGAAGAAGGAAAGAGATTTCATGAGGCAAAGTTTTTTTTTCATATGTAACCAAGCAAAGATACCACTCAAACATACTATAATACTACATATATAGAGAGCCCTCTTTCAATAGGATTTAATATGAATAAATAAAATTTATTGACTGATTAATTAGCCGTTAAGAATTAACCATTGGCCAATAAATTTTCAACGGTCAAAACTAAATAAAATAAAATAAAACAGTTGATAGTGTTAATAGAAAATTAAAGGACAATAAAGAGAGGAAGAAGGAAGTTAGGTTTTTCACATATTATACAACACGATCTTTTCCAGATTTTATCGTCAATGTACAAAGTATTAGTAGTTGACAGATCGAGGAATTCCTTTGGACATTATCACGAATCTGATAGTCGACATGTTAGAATAAGTATTAGTAGTATAACAGTCCGAGGAATTCCTTTGTATATTACTGATAGTCGACATGTTAGAATAAGTATTAGTAGTGTAACAGTCCGAAGAATTCCTTTGTATATTTCTGATAGTCAACATGTTAGAATAACTATTAGTAGTGTGACAGTCCGAGGAATTCCTTTGGACGAATATGATAGTCGAGATGTTAGAATAAGCATGTGTATAAATCAAACAAGCACATAGCTTTTGATCCCACATAATGTTTTGGTTTACCGAATTGAGTTTGATATCAAAGAATATAACTTGTAAAACTAGGCCAACTCAGCAGAATAAAGTATTAAAAATAAATATAATGTCGAGAAATATAATAAGATATCAATCAAATAATCATCTGAAATGAACATAACAACACCACCCGGATTTGTAAATTTCTGCACAAACGACTACGTGGAAAGATCATCAGGTCCTCAGAGTGACATAATAACGTACATAACATACATGTCAAAGTAACTGTAAAAGAAAAATAAATGCAGAAGGGTAACTATCAAAGCCTTCTAATGATAATGCAGTTGAGTCATTCCTAATACCAGGCCCAACCGAACCGGCAATCACCTATGACACTGTGTCATGATACCAATGGACGAATGAGTCAAAATAATCACCAAAGCTCTGCTACAAAGACGATGATATACGACTAAAGTAACCAAGCCCCAAATATGGAATTGTGGTCAAACGAGTCTAGGCAGTCAGATATTTCGATAATGTCTCCCCACGCCATGCTCTATATTTATCTAGTCAAGTATGTTAAGTCAAGTAAAACTCACGAACAAGTAACAAGTCATAAATGCTATCACAGAGTCCACAACCATGAATTTCTCACGCCAGACTCCGTATCATAAATCGTGTCAGTGTTTTGTGGTCTATCGTATCAGTGGACACGAATAAGATGCAACGTCATGCCTGTGTCGATACCCGATATCTGTAAACTGACATCGGCATCCAAATAATAATCGGACGCTAGGTATCAACTAATCCTACGTCCATAATATATATAAATAAACAACAAAAAAGAAAATAAGAAAGTATTGAAACTTTGGCAAGGTACACTTGCTTGTATACACAAGTTCGGCTCCGATATTCTCGGTCTCACCGTCACTCCTAACGAATAAAAAACTACCAATTAATGATACATAGATTTCATACACACAAACTATATATATACAACCATATTATATATAGCCTCGACTCGGCATATTATAACTAGACTGGTACCATACCATATATATAGCCATATCTAATATACATAGTATCAAGTCACCGCAATAAACATTATTTTTATAAAATAAAAATATAATATTTTAATTCTAAAATTTATTTAAAAATATTTTAGACTATAATAATTACAAGAAAACAAATATTTAGTTACTATATTAAACTAATATCAATATTAGCCAACTTGTCGAGTTAATGGAACCCCAAAGCAAATTAATTCTTAATAACTATTAGTTCTGAAATAAATCAGAAAAATAAGGGAAAACATAATTTTACGACGAAGGACACATGGTAATTATTTTAGAAAAATACTATGAAGTTCCGAGTTCAATAACAACAATATCCGTTGAAATTCTACGTTCAACAACTTATATGATGGAAACGGATTTACAAAAATACGAAATACTCAAACGAGATTACAAACAAGCATATTAGGATGACAGAAAAAGATGTTAGAATCCTTACCAATATTTTTCTTGAGGTCGAAAGGCTCTGCAATACGTCGGAATCAAGCGTGCACCAAAATGGGTTCAGTCTGGACCAACGATCGTTCAACGAGCGCCATGGACAAATGGGATGGAATCACATGGCGTGCTTCTTGGAGAAGGAAGAAGACACGTAGGGGTACGCTTTAGGATTGGTTTCGTGTCAAACGGATCGATAAAAAATTAGGAAAAAATGCTCACGAAAACATCGTACCTACTGTGTACACAGAGTCGATTTATGGCAACTTTAGGTGACTTCGTGGCTTTGTGATGAACAAACTAGGGGATGTGGCTCCTCAGAAAGGTATGGAATGTTAGAGAAAGGTATTGGCATCGAGATAAAGGTGGTGGAAGGGTTGGAAGATGGCACGCCTCGCTCCCGCATAATCGGGTACGGGTTGTGAGCGTGTCCAGCCTACGCTGTGTCATGCCCCGGTCCCGTAGGACCGATCGTCCTCGCTAAGGTGTGCCGCACGAGCCTAGGTTACGCTCGTACAAAGCTAAGTCCAGAAACGGCCGTTTGAAGCTAGGCCACAGAGTCGCACAGTGTCCCCATTTGCAGCGAAAAGTAAATGAATACAATTTGAAACAAGCTCAATAGTCTTTATTGATATTCAAGAAGTAGTACATGCCGAGTTTGTACAATTCCCTCAGGCTCTCTCTCTCGAACATAAAAGGCGTGCCAAGTGGCTTACAAGATGGAATGATTCATGGCGATGTTCGATGTTCCAATACATTATGTCCCGTATATGGTACTTCAGTTCCTTTGCAACGCTCCAAGACTCCAGAGTTAGCTCTGCGCCTTAGCACGTTAGAGGAAAGTCTCCGCACCCGACGTAGTTCTCCCGCATTCTGTATACAATCTATGTGGTTATCAGTACATTGTTATGCACTGGTGGAGAGTCTAGCTCGCCCATTCGCTATCATTACCAAACACGTTCAATTTACTTTTGTGCACCATCTATCATTTATTGTCTTACTATTCTTGCCTTAGGATCAGTTTCATGGCATAACATTCAAAGCCTATCCCGTGTTATCGTTTTCAAGTGTCGCATAAGTAAAACATGCGCAACTTACCATACTTACCGTATGATTGTCCTTGTCTAAAGTAAACCAAGTTAGCCAACATATTATGCATTATAAATCGACAGGTTTGCATAAGTATCCAAAAGTGTCAAGGGCATGTTCTTGCCTCAGGTAGTAGCGCGTCGTAGGCATATTTCTAACTCATTTGTATGAAGTACTCTAGTTTATTTGTTGTGTTATATTCAAGCTTGTTCAGAAGGCGCTTCGTTCAGTTCCAAAGTTGTTCAGCTTACTCAAGTTGTCAGGATGTGTTGTACTCAACTGTTGTTTAGATATGTTTATTCAGTAATATAGTATGTTTAGCTAGTAAGATTTACTTATTTCAATGTAAGGTCTCGCACGCGGATTTGTCGCAATCAAGCCAACTTAATCTATATGCATCGATCGCTGGCATCACAAGCCATTTGGATATGTTCCTCTTTGTATTCGCATCTATCAAGCGTGATGGCTGGTACACCTTGATATTCTACACAATACCTTAATTTGTATGCATCATTTATTTCGTCACTCGTGTACCGAGTTGTCCGCGACCATTTTGTATTCTTATTTTTAGTTTAACTTGTCGGACTGTTATGAGCCAATTATCTTGTTGGGCTGTCTTGAGCCAATGAATTAACTTATCAGGTTGTCTAGAGCCATAATGCATTATCGACCAGGTTGGCAGCGGCGTCCGTGCAGCGCGGGTAGCGAGCCCCGTTGCACATTTCCGTCATACCTATCGCTAACCATTCATTTCTTTTCTTTTATTCATTCTATTTTTTCTTTCTTTCACTTGTTCATTCGTTCATTGATTCATTCATTCATTTCGTTGATTCCTTCATTCACTTATTCGTTCATTCGTTCATTTATACATTATGCAACTCCATGTACGGGAACGGCCTTGGCGGCCTATCGATCCCGAAGCCTTTCAATATTTCTATACTCTACTCGGAATGACTATGTCGATAGTCTTCCTGCTTCATTGTTGTAAATCATTCATTGTTTCATGTTTAAAGTTGTGGTATGATTCTAGTAACAAGCATTTCGTTCGTTATTGGACGCATAAGTAAATCTACACAAAGTGTAAGTTGTACGTTTGCATAGGCGTGGAGTGCGGTGCGAGAGTTCACATATTTTCCAAGTTCTTTTCCATGTTCTATACAAGCATAAAAGATGAAATTATTCCCTTAGCTAGGTGCGTTGAGTCATTTCATTAGCATGCATGGTGTTATCGCCTAGTGATTCTAGCAATATTGTCCGTATTATTATGTGTCTAGGCTAAGCAAAGACAGGTTCATCAGAGCCACCCACCTTAGCGATGATCGCATCGGCCGAGCGAGACTCCGAGCACACCTTTGAAAGTATAAGTCTGGATTCTCCTGAAGGGCCAAGTCCATTTTCTTTGCCTTAAGCGAGTCATTTTATCGAGCAAAGACTGGGTTTGAGTCGTTGCACTTGTGCCGTTTGAGTCGGCGTTCCGCTAGGGCGGAGCGGGTCGTTACATAATACACCACTCAAAATAAGTCTCGTCCTCGAGACTTTCTGAGTGCACGCCATGCTACCGTTCCTTAACTCATGTCGTGTGCATATCTTAGACAATTCCTATCGAATGGCTTTATCGTTCGATGACGTCGAACTATAATCGGGTACCTTTCTGAGTTCCGGGTCGCATGCGTTTGATAAATTTCATCGAATGACTTTACTACATATTCAAGCTGATGGTACTCACTCAGTCATTGTGTTTCTATGACTTGGTCACTATTATGCCCTATAGCGGGACTATAATGGTCATATTAGGTGCGTTATAATTCGTTAAACGTGAGGGTCATAGGCTGAGGCTAACTCACTCATTGGTTCATCCATGCGCATCTCAACATATTCACTTGCAGCTGCATTCAAGTTCATCATATCGCTGAGTTTCGATGGTGCACATATTCAAGGCGTCCCCCAATTACATATATTTCAACCAAGCTTAGCGATAGCGAAGTCAGACAAGCTACTCGTGATATTTTCGAATTACCGGTCGTGTTACTAACTCGATTAAAATTGAACTCTAGTTTCTTTCACTATCGTCTATCTCGATCATCGAGATGACCCGATTCGTTTCTCAAGCGTTCTTGTCTACGAAATCAATATGATTTCTTCTAACAGAGTCGACCAAAGTCCAGGTAGAATTACGTTCGATTCAAGACCAAGTATTGCACTATCATCAAGTACGTCTTCTAATTAATGCTTCAATTTATTATCCCAACTTTACTTGTGCATCATCGATTTCATTCATTCACTTCATTTGGGGCTATTAATGTTGTCGCGAACATATACTCTCAGTTCCACGTCCTAACTCTAAGTCTTGTTGCCCCAGGTTTATCGTCCTTCTGAACGATACTCTAAAGTCGGTCACACAGGTTCAATCACTCGGCATAGGGTTGTCCAACTATCCGTTAGGTCAACTCACATGGTCATAGTTATAAGTCAAGTTCTTGGTTCATCGTGCAAAGTCGTTGCACGATGCTCGTCCTAATCCTATGGTCAAACCATTTGTTTGTTAGTACGGGATACTCTACCCAAGCATGTTTCACTCAAATTTCTGAACATCGAGCAATGTTCATCCTATTCACATCAAGACACTCTACACATAAGGTTCGAGTTCGTTCAACAAGGTCATGCTATGATAGGTTGTCCTTAACCAAATTTTTGGTATCTCAATTTCATACATCCAAACTAGCATTGTCATAGTCTATCTCTTCAAATTTGTTTGATACAATTCACCTATCCATCCTATCGAATTCACGTATTCGATCACAAGGTCGTTTAGCCAAGCAATTTGTTATACCCCAATCTCATGCAAGTCTGATTGTCTACGGCAGACATGAATTACCATGCCAACATTCCCGCAGAATAATCATCATCATTGGGACATAACTCTTGTATTGAGTCTAGATTAGTTCATTCTCGATACGCAAATTGGGTCTACTCAATCCTCAAGTTGTTTCATTGTCAATCACAAGTCTGAACAATCATCGAATTCACCTTCGCTTCAAACCACAAGTTGAAGCAATCCAAATTGCCATGTCAAGATATTTCAAGTTAGATCATTCCTGCTGGAAATGAATCACCATGATATCGTGCACAAGAATCGTCGAAAACCGGTGGTTGTCGGAGATCTGGAAAAGGACCCAAGCTATGGTGGCAAGAAGAACATCAATGTGAACACGACAAGATGGTGTCACGGATATTGGACACCAAAAGTTGGACACAAAAATTACGAACACAATACATTCATAATTATTTACAGTTTGAACTTTTTTTTACCAAGCAGAATTTGAATTTTTTTTCTAGAAAATTATTTTTCAAATGAAAGTAACCAAACGCAAAATTAGAATATCTATTCTCAGAAAAAAACAACTTTATAACTTACTTTCAAAAAACTGTTTTCAGAAAAATAAAATAAAAATTAATTTTATAATTTACTTTCAAAAAAGTGTTTTCAGAAAGAGTAATACTACAGTTACAACCAAATGCTTACAACCCACTTACAACCTTCACCCATTATTGAAATAGATGAGTGATTGTAAGTGGATTATAAGCATTTGATAGTAAACTTAGCATTATTGTTTCAGAAAACATATACCGACAGACCTAAGTAGCTGCTTTCCTTTCATTCTGATCCGAACAAGCCATAATTATAGCATTACCCATAAACTCAGATATCCTCACAGCAGTGCTGACGTGTAAAGTTCTTGATTATCCCCCACCTTATCCGCACCGACCATTGAAAGAAACTTTAAAAAGTGGATCCGTGATCAGCGATCTCAGTACTTTCACATCTCACTTTTCTCACTTTTCATTTCAGATGTCATCGCGGATCAATTTAACTAAACCATAACTTGACTTATTACTTCTAGAAGCCTTCTATGCTTTCTTGTCTCATTACCGGGAGCAGGAAAATGAAATTATTGGCGGTAGCGCATCTGAACACCAAACCTTACCAAAAGATATTTCGAACTAATTAATTAGGATTTTTTTATATGAGTTCCATAATTTATCTTATTTTGCATCAGTCCCAAATGAATGGCCATTTGCTACGTTGTATTTGTTGTGATTAAACACAATCAAAAGAATTTTGTTAAAAGAACGTCTCATCTACTTTCTAAATACCATCTCCAGCAGCTTATCAAAAAATAAAATAGGAATCGAAACACAGAGTGTAAAAAATTGAAATCAGTGGACCTAAATAACATACAATACAATGTGTACAAAATTCCGTCACGTATATTATATCTACATTATAAAAATAAAATTTTATGCTAAAAAAATGTTAAATTCGTCATTATCATTAGGACCAATTTTGATTTTATTTACATTTCATCCAGAATTCCATTTGATGCCAACTCTTGGAGAGCCAAATAGCTAATATTTTGTATAGACAAAATCATTCAAATATTTCACTCATTTGAAAATTCAAATGGATAGCTTTAAAATAATAGTTTGACGACGGTTTTTAAAATGGATGTTTCTATTCTTGAACTACAATACAAACAAACATTTTTGACGTCCATAAATCATATAAAAGAGGGAGTTACAAAATCTTCTTCTCAAGAAACAAAAACTTAATCAAATTCTGGTTCATAGAATGAAATAAAATTGTCCAAAACATATTATCCCTCGTCTCTCTCTGTGTGTGTGTGCGCGCGTGTATGTTTTCATCTAAAATTCTAATATAAAGTTAGTTTTTAAATTTGTTTCTTCCGTAACTTTTAATAATTAATGGAGGATATATAAAGGACTTAGATAGATTACTTTTTGAGAGGTTTCCAAGTTTTATTAAAATTTTAGTCATGTTCATGTGCGTTGCATGTATCAAAATAATTTAAATATTATTAAAAAAATAGATAAAAATTTACATATACAAATACAAATAAATATTTATTTGTTTGTATATACAAATACAAAATTAGATAGAAAATTGTATATATTTACTTGTATATGTTAAGTATACAAATAAATATAGATAATAACATATTAATATAGATAATAACATATTAATATATACAAATAAATATATTAGTACCCATCCAAAATCTAATGGCCTTCCTCAATCTTCATCTATCAAAAGAAAAATCTAAACTAAACTAAAGAGAATATTTTGCATTTTAACTTAAGTTTTAACACATTCTCAAGTATACATTTCAGGGCATATTTTGAACACATTCTCTGCATGGTCAGGGCAACAAGTGAACTATGAGAAATCAAGTATACATTTCAGTAAACAGGTGTCCCCTCAAGACCGCAAGAGCCTTTCCGATCTGCTTCACTTGGCGGATATGAAGATGGATGACAAGTACTTGGGACATCATCTCCTTCTCAATAAAGGAAGACGATCTACCTACATCTCCTTAACCGATAAATGTGGGTCTCTGCTGGCAGGATGGAAGGCGAAGCAACTATCGCAGGCAGGACGGACCGTTCTCATCAAATCTACCTTGGCAGCTATCCCAGTATACTCCATGGCGACACACAAGATTCCTAATGTCGTCACTTCTCAGTTGGAGAGACAACAACGATCCTTCTGGTGGGGGCACGATCCTACGGAGAGGAAGCTTCATATGATTGCTTGGCAGAAGATAGCCAAACCCAAAAAAGCGGGTGGCCTAGGCATCAGGAAGATCCAATGGGTCAACGAGGCGCTTGTTGGTAAACTATTATGGAGGTTCTTGACGAATCCTACGAGCCTGTGGGTTCGTCTCCTTAAGGGAGTATATCTTCTTCGTTCTTCCATATGGAATGCCATCAGCACGAGAAGGAGTTCAAACACTTGGAAGGGGATTCTAGATGCTAGGCGGATGATAGAAGACAAAGTTCACTGGCGCATTAAAGGCGGATGGGTAGCCATAGAAATGGAACCATGGGTTCCCTCGTTACCTGGCTCTCGTGTAACCATACTTGATTCAATGACCCAGATGAATGACAAACCAGTAATAGTTAGGGATCTAATGATCCCCGGAAGCAGAGAATGGAACACCCTATTGATTAACGCCATTTTTTTCCCCTATCGAAGCGCAAGCCATATTGAAGATAGATCTATCAGATGGCGATGGCCTTGACGAACTGATTTGGACGGAGACTAGGAATGGGCAGTTTTCGACTAAGTCGCTATATGAAACTATTCGACGGAGTGGAGGAGAAAGCTCTACTGCATCTCAAGACCAGATTATATGGCGGAGGCTATGGAATGTTAAATCTATATCGCCTAGGATTCAAATGTTTACTTGGCGTTTACTCCAGGGAGCTCTCCCACTCCTCGTTAACATGAACAAGCATATCCCTAATAGATCCCAACTCTGCCCCATATGCTTTAACCACGATGAAGATGAGAATCATCTATTTTTACAGTGTAGTATGGCCAAAGCAGTTTGGTTTGCAAGCCAACTTGGACTCCGAATTGACGGGCAATTCAATATCTATACTCTCCTTCGCCAATGGTTGCTGGACCCACAGGCGGTCGAGGCTTTTAGAATGGGAGCCGCCATCTTGTGGTCGTTGTGGAAAGCACGATGTGCGTGTGTTTTCAGACATGAAGCTCCGGATATCCAACAGATCGCTGCAACTGCTTATAGATCTTTCCGAGACTATTCTGAGGATGATATTAGCACTACGTCGATGATGGAGGAATCTGACAATACCAACAACTGGGCGGATAGCTGGTCCCCACCAAACGCCAATTGCATAAAGATTAATGTTGATGGGGCCACTACCGCCACCACTATTGCTGCTGCTGCAGTCGCGCGAGACTCCAAGGGACACTTCGTTGCAGCCAAGACGTGGAGTTCATCACAGTTCCTTGCCCAGGAGCAAAGTCTAGAGGCAGAGATTCAAGCTATCCGGTTGGGTGTGATTCTTGCAAGGGAGATCGGGACGACGAAATACTCTATAGAAGGGGACTCACTTACTGCATATAGAATCTTCAATGGAGAACAAGAGCTTACGCCTTGGAGGATTGCTGACTTGGTGAGGGAGACGCGTCGAATTATTGCCATGGACTTGACAGTTCCTACCTTTTCATTTGTGAGACGTTCTGGGAATTTGATAGCCCACACTTTGGCCAATCAAGCCCTAAGCTCATCTTATTTTAACACTCTTCTTATAGCTCCTGAATGTATTCGTACTCTCCTTCCTCAGGAGAGTACGGGTGGGATATCCCCACAGAGTTTTTTTTAAATGAATAAAGATAGCATTCCTACTCAAAAAAAAAACTTAAGTTTTAAATGGGTATAATCGTTAGCTCATGTCTAATTTGACATCCGGCAGAAATCAAATTAGACTTAAACTGTACCAAATATAAAATTTGAGTTTTTTAAACTATATTTTTTTTTTGAAAAAATGACTCATCTCCTTATATTTATTCTTAATAATCCAAAAGACTTCTTAGCAAATAATACGCTGTGTGACAATGTAAACAATAATGTAAATATAAGGTACTTATATGCAACAATCCGCTGAGGCTAAGGTTTTTATATCCGGACGAAGAAATCAAACGGCAGCTCCTTCTTCTTCTTCTTTCGAAACCAAGGCAAGGAAAGAGAACTACGAAACCCTAACCCTAATTGTTTTACTCCATAGATCTCGATGGCTTCCGGTGGTCCCTCCGGCGGGAATTCGTCGGGACCGAGATCATCCTTCGACTTCGGCTCCGACGACGTCCTCTGCTCCTACGACGACTTCGCCAGCAGCAGCAACAACATCCAGGATCCTTCCCCCGGGAAGCAGCGGTCGGAGCCGTCGGCAAAGGTGAAAATTTCTCATGTTCGATTCCGCACTATCCTCACCGCTGCTCCATGTTTCTCAATTTTGCGAGGAATTAGGGGTTTTTTTTAGGGGGAGGAGGTGGGGGAGTACAATTTTTGATCGAATTCTGGTGGAATTCAGCAGTAGGAAGCATTAAATGTTAGATTTTCTTGTGAATTACTTGTTCCCGATTGTTTTGTTAATTTTTATGGGCGTGCAGAGAAATTTTGTTCACGAGGATTTGTAAAGATGCAAACTTTATAGAAATGATCAAATTTTAAGTGTAGTTTTAGTAGGAAAATGCAACATACCCATGTGAAAATGTTAATGCAATGTTTATTTTTATAGTAATATAGTTAAATGGGTGAATGAGAGCATCGCCATAAACACCATATATTTGTTTGTCTACCGGGTTCGGCACGGACAGTCGTCTCTTTTACTAGAAAGGATCAAAGGATGAGCCGTCTAAACCATGAGTTTGTGGTGGTTAGAGCATCATTAGTAAGGCTCATCCCATTTTCTAGATTCTAGATTTAGAAAGTAGAAGCTCATTTTGTACAATAGTAAGTCCAATCTCTAGTCTCAATTTCTAGAATTTTGGTCCCATCCCACCTAACGGTTGGGCCTCCCAATTTATAGATTTTAGATTGTAGGAACTCATTTTGTAGAATAGTAAGTCCCAAGATTCTAGATTTTACATTTTTTTTTTCCCACGTCAATTTTTGACCACACAATTTTTGGGACCGGAGCTCACTTTATAATTTCCTACTATTCTCATACAAATCCAACCCATTCTACATTTACCTTTTTTTTTTTTGAAATTTTGGGCCCCAAATTGTATTTTAGAGTCCCAACTACTAATGATGCTCTTAGAAGAGCCTTCTAGAGATTGATATCGATATGTGTGTATTCTTTGTTAATGTTTACATAAGTATTATTTCTGATTATTACCATTCCATAATGCTAAATCCACTGCATGAGGGGTTATGTATGTAATATGTTTTAAATATAATCCAAGCTTGAGGAGTTTTGGTATATAAAGTCATAGGCCTGAAAAATGACAACCTCATGTTAGGTCAAATATAACAAGCAACTAAGTAAGCGATTTATTGTTGATTATAAGGGGGCATGGGAGAAATGGGGTTAGTAAGTAAAGACGCAATGCAAGTATAGATATATTTAGGTGATTGGCCAATAATTGTTGTGGATGTATACGGGGATGTTTTTAATCGCTGCATGTAGTTCACAAGAATAGTTTACTAACACATTTGTTCTGGCCTAGAGATCTTGCTCAAAATAAGTGTTTTGAGGGGCTCAGTAAAACAAAATGCTGCTGCTAGTGCTGAATAAAGTAAAGAGAATTAAGTGAACAATATTTTGCAAGAAAACCAGAGGAATATGTTGGCATAATATATGTTGCACTTATTTAGAACTTTTTGCAATAGCCACTCTATTAGGCTTTTGGTTGTTTTGATTAGTGAAATGTGGAGCCGAAACTAGACAAGTTAGTCTAAAGACTATTTAACATTAGCTACATGATTAACTATTCGAGAGTAAGTTTAGTGGCTTATAGGTCCGCCAATAATTAATAACCATTCTCCATTATACTTCAATCCAAACAAGTGGAAACTCACGGAGAGTACGAATTACTTAATTTCGTTTAACTAGTAACTTGTAGGCTCACCACTCCAAAAACTATGCTCATTCTATTTTCCCTCCAAATAGTTGGAAGTCACAGAGAGTAACGATTACTTTATTTACTACATTTATTAGCTTCTAAAATCTAACAATCACCTTTTAATCATCGATTTCTTTTTGTAATTTATTATTATTATTTCCATGTCGTCGTTCACATGAAGTTCCATTTCCTACTTTCTATCAAGCAAATGAAACTTTTAATAGGAAAAATTATTTTTCTTTTGCTTTTAAGGAACTAAATTCTGTAGTTTTCAGTTGTTAAACACACCTTTACAGGTAGTTCCCTTAAGTTTCATTATTAGTACAATCAGTGGTTAATTATTTATTGCTCATGCTATGAGGAACTGTAGGATTTGAACTCACAAACAGACACAGACATTCACCCTCCTTAATCCACTCCCAAGGACCCCAAGTAGAACTAGGAGGGGTGGGTGGGTGGAAGTCTGGGGATACAAGACAATTTATGTCCATCTTTGATGAAATCGTAAGGAAATCAAGTTAGTTTTTCTGTATAGTACATGAGGAGCGCCACCTGAAGTTTGTGGGAATGGTGTTCTCTGATCGGAGGTGATGAGATCCTTAGCTTGTCATGATTGGACAGAACCACTGCAATTAAAGGGACTTGTGAGGTCAAAGGTAATTAAGTTTAGAAGAGGCCTCCACATTCATCTATAATTCCCGTCATCTTAACTTTGGAAGGTATATTGGTGAAAAGGAGATAATTCGTGCTTTTTGACAGGGTGTAGATTGCTTTCTACAGAGAAACTTTTTGAGTTAATTATATCTTTGTAATAAAAAGTATAGATCCAAAAGGAGATAACTTGTAGCTTTTGTTTAGTATATAGACTACTTCCAACCATTGGACACTGATTATGAGTTGATTTTCTGGTGATTGAGTTTCCTTGACAATGATATTTGGTTCAATATGATTTTCTTATTTTCTAATAACATTAAGGCCGAATTGCTTTAGAGCCATGGCCTATTGGTTCTTAGTCTTACCCCATTCGTCAGATGAGAGGTTCCAGGTAGGAATTCTTCGGTGTCATTAGGAAGCTGAACATCATATAATTTATAGGCTTTATGCTTAACCATGCAAGTACAAATTTGTCAAAAAAATTAAAATGTTCACAAGACAATATACTAATTAGATCTTCAAATGTTTTGCCGCATAGCTAAGTTATTTAGTTTCTTTAAACATATTGTTTTGACCGTTTAAGAAAGTACTTCATTATTGTGTACTGCTATTAATTGAGCAGGATAACCATGAGAGCAAAATCAGACCATTGGTTAATGTTTATGGTCAACAAGATCAATATCCAAAGGAAGAAATAATATCAGCTGTTGAGAAGTGCATGAAGAAGTATGCTGACAATCTACTCCGACATCTGGAAGGGATTAGTGGGCGTTTGTCACAGTTGGAGGTATATTGCTACAAGCTTGAACGATCAATAGGAGAACTCCAAGCTGATATGATTCGTGATCATAACGACAAGGATACTAAGCTCAAGTCTCTAGAGAAGCATCTTCAAGAAGTAAGTTAATGTAACCTATAGTAGATGTTTATTCTTCTGTTTGGTCACTTTTTTTTTGCAGATTTATCATGCTAATTATTATGTAGGAACCTCTCTCTACATTCAAGGTGTTGCTACTTACAAGATTAAGGACTTACACCAGTAGGTGTTCATTAATCATCACGTTTAATAGTTTGTTACTTCATAAATTGCCCTACTTTTAGAGTGCTTGAAGCTTTTTAGCCACACATGTACCGATATTTTCTAAGGTTACATCAAGGATTGAGGGATGGAAACAACACTTATAATCTAGGCTTTTTAGCACATTTGCTAATAATTTAACCACAATAGCATATATGACCTTATGAGTAGCTTGTTGAATAATGAAAACAATGCTTATTAATTCTTTTCATGACGTGTACTCTACTGGACATTTCTACAACTTTATGCCCTTCTATTATCAAAATGTAGAGTTGATGCCACATTCTTAACCTATACGGTTGCATGATTTGGTTGTTCTATTTCCTTTTGATCATTTTGCATGTTTTCACTGTTTTTCGTATTCTATATGTATACATTTAGTATTTTATCTGTATATTTAAGCTTGAACAATTTTTCATCCATTTTAAATTATTTTAATGGTAGTGCTTATCCTTTGCAAGTATATGACCAAAAAATGCTTTTGATGATACATAGATAGTTTCTCGAGGAAATCATAGTTTTGTCAGACATACACATATAATGACCTTGTTGGATTATTTTTTGTTGTTTCTTTTTGCAAAGTTGTACATGCTAAAAAAAACTTACTAATCATGTGTCACCTTTTATGACGAAAAATAATCAAAAAGTCCTTTCTGGTCACACTCTTATTGTATTATATGTTAACTTGAACATGTAATTACAGGATTTTGGTCTGGTGAAGAAAATTCCATGGCTAAAAATTCATTACGTACAAGATTCTAATGTATGATGTGTATTTCTATGGTTTTAGGCTTCAATTAACTTTATCCTGGATATCCAATATAATGTTATGTTCTACGACAAAGATCAATTAACTATATGGTCCATTCAGGGTTACCTTTTAGTGTAATTTATGATGGATTAGATTGGATAGTTATACAGTACTTTCAGCATTTTAAGTAGGATCAGTTTGTATTTAAGTCCCTTAAGTTTACCTTATTTTTACACGTCCCCTGAATCTTATTAGTTGCATAAAAGTCCCATCAAATTACTACTAATTGAGTTATGAGCCCCCTTGTTAACTTTATGATGAAAAACTAAAATATTATGTTAATGTCACGTCCCGCTCCCAGAATTATGGCGAGCCGGGTACGTAACATCATCCCCAGGCTACGCGACATACGAATACTCTAGTACCCATATCCGCGATTGTCGTCCGTAAGGTTCGTGCATAGGTAAAAGCAGGTCATCACTTACATAAATTTAAGTCAGCAATAATCTAAAACTAAGACATTCTAACTAATTGAACATGAACATCACTATCTCTACCCAGTACAATTTTGAACCCAACTATAAATAATACAATTATACCTTGAACAAGTAGAGAAAAAGAATTCTTGTTCCAATTTGAACGTCTTCAATAGTATCATCACGTCCTTGATCTCCGGTTGTCGTTCAGTACCTGATAGCGGCTTTACTTGGTACACTGCTACAAAACCTAGTGAACAATACTAGGTCGTTTAGAAACGACAAGCAAGTCTTCGGCCAAAAATGCTTAAGGAAAATATAATAATGAATGGAACATAAAGATTTTCTATTAAGAGAATAGGAATATGCAATTTACATTGTTATAGTTTCATTCATTTAAGTAGTATAAACGTCATTTTTGGCTTTATTTAAAATGGGATAATTTCTTCTAGAATGAGATGAATTTGAAGGACTAAAAATTCATCTACCCGATGTTACTGTCGATGTAGATGTAAAAATTTTCGAGCTTCCCTTGAGCTTATCATAAATTTTGCCTCCCTTGGACAAAATTGAAATTTGCCTCCCTTGGGCTAACCCTAAAATGCAATGCAATTTTGAGAACAATTCCTGAATATTCATAAAATAGTTTTCCATCAACAATCCCGTTAACCTGGGATCAGGCTGTGAATTTGGCGGCACGGTGCTTAGTATCCGGCCTGGAGTCTCCCTTGGGCTTAACAATCACTTATTCGATGTTACTGTCGAAATAGATGTAATAAACCTGGAGCCTCCCTTGGGCTTAGTTTGCCTCCCTTAAGCAAAGGAAATAAGAGCCTCCCTTGGGCTTAGTTTGCCTTCCTTGAGCAAACAAAATAAGAGCCTCCCTTGGGCTTAGTTTGCCTCCCTTGAGCAAACGGAAATACGTGAGCTAAGCCTCACAAACTCGATTTGCATGGCCTTACGAACGAGTAGAAAATTTAATGATCAGCTTTTTAATTATAATTATGCTATGGGACTATTTAGGGATATTCAGGTTGTTCTCCCCCGCCCAATGCTTCCTAGTTGTTTCTAAGTACCTTTCCTAAATGACTTGAGATTTAGGGAATAACCTGATTTTTTCTGAAAGTCGGGAATTTGACTCTTGAATTTTCCAAAAATTTCGGCAGTCTCCTTTGTATAGGGTGACTTCGAAAATTCACAAGAGACAATATATACATAAAAATATGAATCTCGGATTCGCCGACCCCTTCGGTGGAGCAACTCTCAACACCGGAACCACGCAAGTATATGTATCGGGTTCGTCAACCCCTTCGGTGGAGCAACTCTCAACACCGGAACCACGCATGTATGTATACAATCACATAAATGACTTAAAAGTTTCTTATCCAAGGCTACCTTGGGAAATGTCTGTTTGACTACTTGTGATTTGCTAAAAAAATATAAGTCTAGAACAATCATTAGTCATTAATGAAACTTATTCTCAAGAAGAGGAATATTATTACAATTCTAATTGTAAATGACATAAACCAATATGTAGAAAATCAAAAAAATGTTCAAAGGTATTGTATAGGGTTATAATCAGACTATCTCGAGGCTAGAAGGTTCTGATATAAACATGTATGTAGGTGCAAAGTTCATATGTAATGATGATTTTATATAAAGTGGAACAAAATATTAAATAAAGACTTTAGGGGCCTATACACATACTAGTCAGAACCAGGAAATGAAGACCCATACATATTTGGTCAATTCCGAAATTGACATGATATGTGAACATGTATTTGAACATAACAAAGTTACCCATGAGATTTAATCAAGTCTATAGCAGTCTTGAAGCTTGATACTAATATCCTCTATGTGTCCGGTAATTCCAAAATACACTAATTTAACTAGATAGTGGTAAAATATCTCAGATATTTGTATAAAAAGAATTTGGACAGAATTGTACATATTGAGAAAATACTTATAAAATATTAATTCCTAAATAACTTTACCTAAACTAGACTAAGGACTTCAAGTTCATGTATAGGTGATGTCAACAACCTTAAATTACATGACAAGTTAGGAATTTGTCGAGTTAAAGATATGTAGACATACAACTTGATTTAAAAGATAAGAATGTTGTGCAACTAATAAAAAAAATTAGTAACAGACATAACAATGCATAAGGAACTATCTTGATGATTAAAAGGGGAAGAAATTTACTAGACTTATTATCCATTATCCTAGCTTTCACCAACAGACTATACTAGAGAGCACCCTATGGCAAAGTGATATTTCTAATAACAAGGAGCCTACAAGTCAAATAGAATTTAGCAAGTTCTTCACTTTTAAATTAACAAGGGTTGGGAAGTCTACATGGAAAGTGTTAGATGGAGTCATTGACACACTTATATTACATTCTTCACAGAGCCTACCTGGAAAACCCTTTATGGAATAAATGGCACGTACTAAATTCATACATGTATCCTATGTTCCATGTCAATTATTATTTTTATATATAAGAACGAAATCAGAATATAAATTTCTAATCTTAGCAAGAGAAGTAATTGTTGATTTGAACAAATTATCTGAGAAAAGGAATGAGGACTTGTCTTGGGTTCTTGAGTTGGACCTAGGATTTCTCCAAACTTCTTCTAAATTAACCCCCTAATATTGATAATTTCAGCAAATAAATAATTACATAAAATTATAACCAAATTTATCAAGGATGAACAAAATATTGAAGAAGAAAATTTATACCCAAGATGGAGTTGGGACTAGGACTTGGTTCTTCCATTCTTCTTCATCTTCTTCTCCAATTTCTCAACCTAGAAGTAAAAGAGGAAGAGGAAGTGGAAAGTTGAAGGAGGAGATGATGGTGGAGGGTGGTGCGTGGCCGGCGGTGCGCCAGCGGCAGCGCGGCAGCAGCACAGCAGCACAGCAGCGGCAGCGTGCAGTAGCAGCAGTAGTAGCAGCGGCAGCAGCATTAGAGACAGGGAGAGAGAGTGTCGAGAGGGAGAGATGGAGAGAGTGAGAGAGAGTTCGAGAGGGTGAGAGAGAGAACCGAGAGAGAGGCGGTGGAGTGAAGGTGCCAGCCCTCTCTCTCCCCCTTTCTGTATATAACCCTTTTTTTCATATAAAGAGGAAAGGGTGAGGTGTCCCCTTTCTAGTCTCCTCCAAAGGAGACACATGTCCCAATGAGGTGTCCATGTAAATTTTGAAATTGCATAAATTGTCTAAGGTTGTAAACAAAAATATAAATAACACTTTATGTAATTAAAAAAAAAAATTAAAAACATAATAATTTGTTTGAGGAAATTTTTGTTACTATAAAATATTTAAAATAAACAAGGATTGGAAATTTAAGATCGCCTTTAAGGAATATGGTTATGACAGTTAACGTAAACGGAAAACATTTTCTTGGACAACTTTACCCTCTTCTTCCTCCCTCCTGCTGCTTGAGCAAGTAAGCTCGATTATGAAAGAGTAACATATGGAGAAGAAGGGGCTGCTTGAGCAAGTAAGCTCGATTATGAAAGAGTAACATATGGAGAAGAAGGGGGGGGGGGGGGGGGGGGGGGGAGGGAAGGGAAGGGGAAATAGTTTGGTGATGAATTTTGTGTGGTGAAGGAGTTTATGGTTGTAGATTTTGAGTAGGGAAGGAGTTCGTGGTAATGGTGGTTTTTAGTGGGAGAAGAGAGGTGAAGAAAAATGGAGTATGGAGGATAAGAGGTTACTGGTAACGGATTTAAAGTGGGAGATGCGGAAGGGTGAGGAAATGGAGTGGGTGTGGAGGTGGTGATGTTGGTGGGAATGAATTTAGAGTGGGGGAGGAGGAAGAGGATTGGAAGGGAGGAGAAAAATCATAGTTTTTGGCTGACAAGGTGAAGGGGAGAATTTGAGGAGGAAGAAGAGGGTGAAATAGTCCTACGTATAAGTTAGTTTTTGGCAGACAAGGAAAGAGGGGGAGGGGGGGGGTGTTGCTTATAACTCAGTTCATTGTAATTTGAGTGACTGTTAGGCAATTAACCATTTATATGAAACTAGGACAGACTTAAGGGGCTTATACTAAAAAACCCTTAAAAGTAGAACACTACAGTATGTGTTATCTATTTTAGTATTGTAGATAACTTGTATTAGTGACAGTACCAGTATTTGAGAATGGTAGAAATAACTTAGAAATCTTACCAAGTGTTATCTATTTTAGTATCGCGATCACTGCTCATGTGTGTAACATATAACCTTTTTTTTTTTTTCCAAGCAATAAGCTATGGCATCATTTGTATAACTCAGATCTGTATTTATGCTGAATTTAAGTATGGCAGAATTAAGTAAGCTGCAGAGTATCTTTAGGAAGTTTAGATCACTTTACAGGAGGAGCCCAACGTGGCGATACTATAACTTCTAGCAGACAATTTTGTTACCTTTCAATGGCATAATCACGCAATAAAACCCCCACCTCTAGACTAAAGAAAGAAACAAGGGAAAGCTGTCTCTGCTTGCACACACCTATCCCGTAATCTATTCGCATGTCTTCTCTTACTAAACATCAAGTCGTAAGTGATTTCATGTTGATAGATTTATTGTTGAGGGTTGACAAGTTGGCATTAGAGTGACCGCTTGTGTACAGATTTGTTATAGGGAACTTGTGTATGCGAGAGAAGAAAAAGATGACAGGTTTTGTGGATTAGAGGTAGACTGTAATATCAAGGATTTACTGTGCGTAAGAAAGGCCATCATGGAAATTGTGGTAATCTGGAGGTACAATCAATGGGAGAACAAGATCGATAGACTTTTAGGTTTTCTGTGTGTTTTGTATAAGAAAGATTTAACAAGAAAAGGTTATGGGAGGTAGACCATTAGAGGAACCATTCATGGAGGATTAGATGAAAGTCATTTTTAGTTGATGACAGTACAATGGATTTGATGTCTGGGCCGGTTACGAGTTATATGACCAGAGTCACCAGACATGGAGGCACTAGTACTCACACTAGATATACACAGATACATTTTGTGCAACAGCCCTTCCTATCTGATAGATTGAGAATAGGATCCCATGATCCTGGACAAAGATTACCTGGGATTGCAAATACCAAGTTCGTCTATGAAGAGCTTATTATCTAAGCAGAAGATGGTGGGGTTACAATGTTGGGAAACAGAAGAATGAGTTTGGAAGACAGCTTATGGATGAAAATTAAGTTTATAAAATTTACCAATTGAAAATGGAACAGTGGAAACTGGTTGAGATTCTGATTTCTGAGCCAAGTTTGTCTATAAAGATCTTATTATCTATAAGCAGAAGATGGTGTAGATTATGATGTTGGGAAACAGAAGAGTATGGAAGACAGCTTATAGATGAGAATTAGGTTTACACATTTACCAATTAAAGATGAGTGGAAACTGGTGGAGATTCTAATTCTGAGCTTTTCTGCTATCAGCATATAAGAAATTGTTTGGGAGAGTAGGGTGTTTTTGACGAAAGAAGAGGGTAGTCCATGGGTTCTGAATGTATCACATTAGGATGAAACTTGCGTGACAACATTTAAAACTACGTGAATGTTTCTAGTATACTACATGCAAATTGAATGAATAACTGGGAAGAATCATAAAAGCATCTCTCATTGGTCGGGACGGGATTTGCTTTTGAGGTTGACCTCATTTACAACAAATGCTGGAGGCATTTTTCGCATGACTCTGCTCCCGAAAGTCTACCTGAGGTCATGCTTTTCTCTTCAACATCATTCTCAATTTGGTTTCACTGGAGGTTTGTGATTATACATGCATATGCATGTCAAAAGGTTTTGATTTCAGAATTTCACAGCCTTATGCTTGCTTTTCCAAATAAATTGAAATTGGTGTACTTCGTGTTTCAGTTCCCTGAAGAAATCTGTGTGCATTTCAAATTTTAAACCACAATTTGCTAGCCCATTCTAAATTCATCAAACTCTGATAGTGGAGATCCAACACTCTTGCTCCTATCTGTTTCTGATACTAAACAAAAATGTTTAACAGAAGATCAAATAATTGCGCTTGCATGCAGGTCCACAGATCCATTCAAATTCTTAGAGATAAACAAGAACTTACTGAAACCCAGAAGGAACTGTCCAACCTTCGATTTACATCGTCAAAAGAGTCTGCTAGTCCCCCCAGATCTCAGAAAAATGAAGAGGTCAATGCTACTTCATCAGTCTCAGAGCCTGAAATGCATGACGATGCATCAGAGGTCCCTAATCAACATTTAGCTCTTGCTCTTCCCCACCAAATTGCTGCAACACTGCCTCCTCCCGCGAGGGTTCCTGACCATAACCAGCAGCAGCAGCAGCAGCCAGCGCCTCCTTCACTTAGCATGCAGCAAGGCCACTACATGTTAAGCCAAACACCGCCTTACTATCCCCAGCAAAGCCAAACTTTGCAATCTGTACAACATTACATTCAAGCAAGACCTCAAACTGTGGACCCTTCAGCCCAAGCTCCACTGGCAACAGAACAGCAGCCTCCTTTGGTGAATCAGACTCGACCTCAGCAGTCATTCCCCCAATACCAACAGCAGTGGCCTCAACCTTCTTCCCAGTTCACTCAACAGGCGGTGATGGCGACTCAACCACCCACTCCACAAGCCCAACTGGTCAGATCCCGTACTCTACCAACTTATTCCTACCCACCTCAACAGTCTGCCAACCCCGAGACGTTCTCGTACACTGCCATTCCTCAGTCTGGTAGGAACCGGTCTGAAGCCATGCCCTTCGGTTATGGACCACCACCTCCTAGTAAGCTGCAGAGCAGTTACTTGAGCATGGCACCTTATCCATCACAGCCCAACATACAGGGTTACAGCACAGTGTATGGCATGGATGGGAGCAGGGCCCAGAATTACCAACTGGAAAGCTATCAGCCACCAAATAGTTTTCCAGGCACCCAGAACCTGCAGCAGCTACCTCCTAGCAATACTAGTGGATTTCACCATCCTGGATCTCAGCCTATGCAGTCCCACCCATATGCGGACATTGTCGAGAAAGCTATCAGTATGGGCTACCCAAGAGAGCAGGTTGCAAGTGTCATCAACATAATGGGGGACAGCGGGCAGGCTATCGATTTCAATGCTCTGCTTGACAGGTTGAACTCGCACCCGGCTCCTGGAGGACCTCCCCGAGCATGGTCTGGCTAGACCTAGCGGTTCGTAACTGCGAGAAGATGTTTTTATGTAATGCTTCTGCAGTGATCCATGTCTAATGAACCAATATAGTTTCAAATTCCCTAATTATTGTATATATCAAGAACAATGGAGGTTTCCGATGAGATTTCTCCATGATCTCATGATTCTAGAGTTGCATGCAAATGTCAATCAAGAACTGTCATAGCTGGAGTTAAATGACAAGAGTCGCATGTTGTACTTCATGCGAGTTACATTCTTGCATATGCTTTGTAATAAAATCTTTACGTACATCTTTTCCTTCTATGCGCCCTTACCAATTAGAAGCAACTGTGGCTTTGATTTACATGCAGAGTGCATCATTAGCTCGGGTTTCCCATGCTTACTGAGACGGCATTGTACATAAGAAAATGGAGTTTTATCAAAGACTAGTCATAACCCGTGCCCATAGGGCATGGTTCATTTAAGGTATTCCCCCTCAAAATCTTGGACCCCCAATTTTAAACGAACAATAATAATTATGAGGCCCCCATCAAAATATTAAATCCCAACCACTGCTGGATGTGAATTTTTTTTGGATTCTCCATAAAACCCCACTCTCAATAATGCTCATCCACAACCATTATGAGTGCAAACTCCACTCTTTGGATTCCCCATAAAATCCCACTCTCAATAATGCTCATTCCCCATAAAACTCCACTCTCAATAATGCTCATCCATCCCACTCTTTGGATTTCCCATAAAATCCCACAACCGTTGATTCACCAAGATTAAATCTCAACCACTCTTTATCTTAGCACAGTCAGCCCTAGGATTCAAAAACCTTTGTGTTTTGTATAATAGATGTTGGGAATGTGATCTACATGTATAGGTTCCTCGTGATCTGCAGTAATAGGATTATTTTGTACAAGGATACCAGGTTATGACCTAATTAGATTTTAGGTACTGGATTTGTCCGTTTTAGACTTCGGGTACTTGATTTTTTTTGACACACTTTAGTGACAATTGGACTTTCGGTAACAAAATCTTTAATGACGAATGCTTGTCACTAAAAAGCTGGACAAACTCAGTACTCCTACTAAACTTGGTACCCTTATACAAAATAATCTGCAACAAAATAATCTGCAGTAATATTGAATGCAAAAGATGCACTATAAAGCTCAAGGCTCCAAGCAAAAGGGATGGAAAGCAACAGAACAATGGAAATAACAGAGAGCAATTCTAACAAGACATTGCACTGCGGTCAACACAAAGTGTACATAATCTAACAAATCATCCTTTTCTCTATATTTAAGCGAAGAAAAAGAGTACTAAATGGTGAACTCAAAGAGGGGGAAAAAGGCAAAATAAAGATACATCAATGCATCTGCCACTTAACAATGTAAAATGGAGATGACAATAAATACTACATACCGCTGAACTTCTCTCGAGACTCTTCTCCACCAGTCACGCCAATTTGACACTATGCTCATGTCCTCTTTCTGAATGATCTGCCTATCTATAAACAGTCTACAATCTCCAACAATTAAGAACTACAGCTGTTGCAGTAAAATCATTATCGATGATGATTCCATTGAAGAGGGAGACTTCTTCCGTCGTCATTATCTCGTAAAGCCCTTCTTTTCTTCTTCCCAGCAGATGGCTCTCTACTACTATCACCATTTGCTTTATGCTTGCTCTTTGATGACTCAGCATCATCACACTTGCTCAATCTGTGCTTGGCTTTCAAGGATCTTTTCTTTCCGGATGACGGTGCACTTTCTTCTTCGGCGAGCATCTGCATTGCCAGTGGTTCATCATCATCGACAAACTTCAAGTGCTTGGCTTTCAAGGCCTGTTTCTTCTTGGGAGGCAGTATTGAATCTTCTCTCGGAAGTATCTCCCTTGGTAGTGGTTCATCATCCACAAATTGCCAATTATACAGCACATCGGTTCCATTCTCCACTGGATGAGGTGCACATTCACCAGCACCTGGAAGCAAGCTATCGAAGGTGAGCTCCCCTTTGTCTCCACCTTTCCGTTCTAGGAGCACAGGATCCGGCCTGATTATGGTTCCAAGAATGCTTTTGCTTGGTCCCAATGCATTGATAGCCTTTGCATCAGTCAGCAAAGAATAAGCCATTGAGAAGGCCGACCTCACCTAAAAAGCAGAGAAAGCACAAACTTCAGCAAGAAAAGGTCAACAAGAAACACTAATATCATGTAGTGTACATATTGCTAAATGCTAAATCCAGCAAAAATATCTGAATACTATCAACCACAACATTAAAGTTCTCAACAACAAAAAGTTAGATGTAAAAGATCTGTTGTAATACTACGCCAAGGGTAAGAATATAGTTTGCAGTATCGACCTATACAGCTGATATCGATACAGTTTGGCATGTCCCGATCCGATACCGATATTGACCGATCCGGACATCGGGGGTCTATTTCCCAATCAATTCGACAAAAAAATTGAACGAAAAAGACTAACCAACAAGTATGTAAAAGCATGGTAAAGTATGCATGTAAATAAAGAAAACTTATCTATCGTAGGTAAACCAATCAGCAAGGGTGACTATTATTCTATTCAATTTCAAAAATACTATGAAACAACACAAAAACTACTTATAATTATACCTAAATGTCTAAAATATTTTCTATAAATTATTAACAATTATTTGCTTCCCGATAAAAAAAATCCGATACTCCGATTTGAAACCGTCAATACCGCCAACCAACACCATCGATCCTGATACTCATAGGAAGGGTCTGATACCTATTCCGATACCAATACTGCGAACCTTGGGTAAGAAATGCTCATCTATTCTTTCCCATTACATGCAATGGAACGTATAGGAGTAGCAGACATCATTTCAACTCCATCGAAAAGGTAATGATTACAGTATCTTCCATAAGAAAGAAAGTTGCTTCTTTGGGTAAAAATTGAAGCAGTTCCATTGATATCAAGATTACTATATAGAAAGTATCTCTTGGCTCTTCAATCAATTCCACCTTTTACAAATATGACACTGCAAAATAGGAAGCTATCAATCAAGGAGGAGAAGAAAGAGATCCCCATCTTATTTACCTCCACTTGGTCTCCCATCAGGTGTCAGAACACTATGTGACATGTACTGATGAACATAAACTGTAACAACGTAAAACCGGCCCTGCTTACCCATCCACATAATATAATGCACTGAAACAGAGTGGTCATAATAATTCATATTTGCTTGTCGATGTTCAGTACATGTTTCCAAATGTTGATATGCATCATTAATATTGTATTTCTTACTGCATTTCCAATTTCAACTACCAATCATCTAGAACATTTTTTTCACTTCTCAACATTTCTACCATTTTCCTACAGTATAATTATATCACTATCTTTCAGTTCCTCATATCACTGATAAAAGAATACACATATTGTCGATGCTGAGGATGTGTAAATTATTGCCAGGTTGATGTCAAGTTTGTTAGCAGATATATTGCTACATAGTTTCTAAAATCTAGCATAGGAGTTATATCAATATATGATATCTTCCTTGCTATGTAAATAGTATTTTTAATTCTGGGAGTGAAACCTACTCCTTATTCGTCCTTTTCACAAACAACTGGAGCCATAAACTCAATGGACCTCTGTGGAAATGTCAATGAGATCACAGAGTATAACTTGGTAGCAACAAGACCCTGCACTGTCATCTACTCATCTCTCATCCCTTCATGGCAAGAAGCCAAGAATGTAAGGCAGCAATATCCTACTGGAACTCATCAGACTTCCCTGAAAATGTCAATGGTGACAGTAGCATCCCAAACAGATAAGAAAGATGAATATCAGCTACATGTTCCACTAGTCAGAAAAAATAAAACAAAAGGATAACCCCTTACCATGACACCCAACTCTAGCATGGTCCCTTTACCGTGAAACCTTACAAGAAGACTGTCTTTTCTCCCTATTGTTTACTCGTACAGGGAAGGAGGAAGATAGAACTCTGACTTTATGCATGTTGTACTTTGTTTTCATTAAACAGATCGCATTTTTCGGTGAACTAAGCATGTATATCTAAAGAGATCAGGTTTTTAAACCTAACCTGCATATTTGGGTCAGATCTAGTCCCCCATAGCGCATTTTTCGGTGAACTAAGCAGGTATATCGAAAGAGATCAGGTTTTTAAACCTAACCTGCATATTTGGGTCACATCTGGTCACCCATAGCAACTTGACTGGGTCGTATCAGTACCGTTAACAGATGATGGCATACGACCATTTACATTAGTCTGGATTAGCAGAAGAGGAAAAACTTTTTTTATGCCAATAAAGCTTATGATTGTTAGATCAACCGACAACTTTAGGAGAAACAACTTTTAGATATAAGAATGGATTCAATGGGCACATATGTCAAAGATGGGAAGTATCCAAGAGAAATCTTACTTAATTGACAGATTATGGAAGTTGTATAGAATATGCATAACGCAACAGTTTGCTTACGAGACTATGAAGCAAGGACACTCCAAATATGTGGGCCGCGTGTCGTGTTGGACACGTATTGGACACTACCGGGCACTCCAAAATACACTAAGACACCAAAATAGGTTGTCTGTGTCGCCATGTCATATCCGTGTTTGTGCAACATAGTTAAAGAGGTATTTGGTTCTAAACTACACTCAATGAGCATTGCATCTACTTTATAAAGTTTCAGGTGAAAAAGAAATGTTGAGACAAAGTTCTAGAAGCATATATGACCTTGAAATAATTGAAGGAGCTCCTCCCAATGTCATTGTCTGGTGCCTGTATTATTGACAATATCATTCAAACATAATAATTTAGAGATGCAGCAGTATCATTTAGAAGACTGGATAAAAAAATTAATTAATAAAAAAGGAGCAAACCTGTGGATCCTCTACGGAAAGAAGATACGGCCGTTCTGTGTTTAAAAACCTGGTGTTTATAATTCAAATTAGAGTCCACTTGAAACCAATATAAAAAGCGCTCATACAGAATTTGCATAACCAAAGACAGGGATTATGTACCCTTTATCAATTTTTCTGAAAAAAGTGCCTGCTAAGTTGCAAGATACACCAACATCTGAAGTGTTCAATTTGCGCCCATAGAGATCAAAAAAGTTGACCTGTTTCCCCGAATAGCAGCTTGTGAAATGTTACTCATTGAATAAAATTCAATGCAACAATTATGTTCACATCTATACCAATAGTGACACTATCACAATCAACAAAAATCAAACTAAAATAATAATGATGTGGTGATAATGAGGACGACAAAACTATCCAAATAAATTGTGTATCAAAAGACTAATTTAGAACTTTAGGGCTAATTAGCGTTTAGATCCTGGATTTTATACCAGTTTAGAGTTTAAGCGTTTATTTTTTGTTTTCCTTTTTTTCCATTATACCCTCCCTAACCTATATATGGAAATTTTATTATCAAACATGAAGGGAGGGTATAATAGGAAACAAACAAAAAATAAAAATTCAGGGTCTAAACTCTCCAATTGGACATGTTAGGGCTTAAACTCTAAATTGGTATAAAATCCAGGGTCTAAACACTAATTAGCCCAATTGTTAATTACACATTTTTCAGAAACTTGGTTTATAATACATATAACGTAGCTATGCACAAGCAAATGGTGTTTACATACATCCTTCGATCTTGCAGTTAGTGGCAATTTTTTTTTACATATTTAGTTCCAAATGTAAGTAGCATTATAGAAGATACTGGAAATGGACAATCCAATTATATACAAAAGAACAATCCTAGCCCCATTTCCTTAAAGAGGTCAGCATCCTTAAAAGGATTATAAAATGGAAAAAGTGAAAACAAATTGAACAATACACGTTTAAATCATTGATTTAACAAATTCTAGTGAACTAATCTTGACAAGTTTCACAAAAATGATTAAAACATACTTCTGAAGCCCATCATCTGCCATATTCACACAAGATATGTCAGATCCAAGTTAATGCAAGAAAAAGTGGCCTTAAATATAAATTCAATTGAACTGGTTGTCAATCTTTTGTCAACCGTCAACTTTTTATTTATATGAACTTGTGATCGGCATAGCAGTTTCAGATAACAATGATATCAGAAACCCTTTTTAAGCCTCAAGGAGCATTTGCATTTCTCAAACAGCAAGTTAGTCCAACTCCTCCAAATGATCAGGGCTCCAATTGATGAAACAGATGATTGTACCAACTTGAAAGCCTTAGTCCAGCTATTCTGGATCAAGCTGGCTTGTGGTTTCAACCTATACTAATTACTAGGGACTTGATGTAGAACACTAAAATCCTAGAGACATGCAAGCATGAGTGACTTCAGTCACTGGTTTGTTCGGCGTACACTCTTACCCATGGAGGACTACGTTTGCAATTGACTTTAATGGTTTCTGTCGGTAAGCGCCACGGATACCTCCTCCAGTCCAGGTACAACATTTTACTCCAACATGAATCAGTTGTGAAGAAAATAAGTTTTCTTAATCTACTAACAAGTGTGTAGTGATGGTTACAAACTGATGAAAGTGTGATCACAAAAGTGCAACATCTTCTTACGCCATGTAACTAAAGTTTGTTGATTCATAAACTCAGAGCCCTACACAAACAATTTCAGTTGGAGGAAAAGTAAGTGAAATGACACGACAAACCTAAACCAGTATCATGTTGCTAACCAGAAATGAAACTTGGGAGGAGTGGTCAAGGGACCTTTTTGAAGGACTTTGAGACCATAGGTCAAAAAAAGGAAAAGTAGATGCCGTTAAAGATGCTAATCAACATGTACAGTACTTATATATCCATCTATACTTAGCTTAACTGACTTCAACAGTGATTGTATTAAAGAAATCCAATTTTACAAACGTTTAATTACAAATGGAATTCACAAAAAGAAAATTATATAGAAAAAAGTAGGCATTTCCAACTGTTAAGAATGTACCAGAAGAATTCCCAAATTATGCTCCACAGACTGTCGGCAACGATGTATATCCTGCCCTCTCCAATGCATCTGCAAAATAGATAACTTCTCCAATAGGACAACAGATTCGACTGCCAAGAAAGTCATGATATATCCCACTAATAATCAAATGATGAGCTGCTGGGGATCTAAATATAATAATTCTTCTTATGGCCAAAATTCGAGACATTATTCAATGCCCTGTGTCAACTATATGAGCACATTCTAATTGAAAAACATTTTCTCCAAACTCCCTTGTCTTCGAAATTTGAGCATGTTACGTAGTATGTAATAAAACCACCAATTTCCAATTGTTTACTATTGAAAAGAAACAGACTGAATGTAACTGTTGTATAAAGAACAATACTGAAACAGCTAATAACACAAACAGGTGAGAAACAAAGATGTATCTGGAGTCAAAATATATGTATGATCAAAAGGTAAGTTGCAAACAGTCCAAGTAACTTTTAACAAAGTTGTTTTACCTGCAAATGTGCTATAAGCATGGAAAGAAGTGTATAAGAGCCAATGCCACCTGAATATACCTGGAAATGCGAAGATACTAACTAAAAAATGTCCGTAATGGATTTAATTATCAAAGGTCAATGATACTAAATTCAAGTATTCAGCAAACTGTACCTCGTTCAGTTCTCTCTGCTGCAAAAAAACCTTCAAAATCATACACAAGGGCCGTAAAGGAGGCAGCTTCTCAACAGCATCCTGAGAGAAAATTTCAATAAGCTATCTATATAATGAATGCAAAGAGGCCATAAGGTAAGCTGAATTATAAGGTAAGCGAAATGGAATTTGTTGTAATGAGATGACACGACGAATGAAGGTGATGAGATGGCGATGGTTGCTACCAAAGAGCTGACTGTTGTTCACTACTGGACTGAGGCGGGGATGAGGACTATCGGCAGTGGGGTTCTGCCGCAATCAGATGTGAAGAGAAAGGAGCGGGATGGTTCTATTTCTTTTGTGTTGTTTCTTAAATGGTCGAGGGAAGGGGGAGAGGGTATAGGTGACTTAAGTTAAACGGGTACAATTTAAAGTCAAACATGTTTTGGATAGGAGAAAAGAGGGTTCAAGTCAAATGGCTTTAGCGAAATAGCATTTGGGGTTTTAAATGGAATGAAAGGAAACTGGTATGAGGATTATGTCAAACGGGTTTGGTTAAAGGGTTTGGAGAAATTTGGGTTTGAAATGAGAGAGGGAATTGTGTTAGGGTTTTGTGGATGGGGGTGGCCGTTGCGGCTGAAGGAGAGAAAGGGGGTGCCAACCACAGGCAAGTGAGGATGACTGGTCGGAGAGGGTTCAGGCACTAGCGATGATGACAGTGTAGGCTGAGCTGGATGGTAGGCTGCTGGAGATCGGGGTTGGGAATGGAGTAGATGGCGGTGATGATGGCGGCTGTAAAGTAGAATAATGGGATAATCTATTAATGTAGGGGAGTTACATATAAATAAGAGAGGCTAACCCCTCTCTCTTTTGTTCTAGACAATGTGGGACAAGCCCATTAGTAATATTATTAATATACTCAACACCCTCGCTCAAGCTGGAGCATATATGTCAATCATGTCCAGCTTGTTACATAGAAATTGAATCCGATGACCCAAAAGAGACTTCGTAAAGATATCGAATATCTAATCATCGGTCCTCACATGGTGAAATTTTACCATCCCTTTTGTATACTCATCACGAACAAAGTGGATGTAGATTTCAATTTGCTTCGTCCTTTCATGAAATATATGATTGGTAGCAATATGGATAGCAGACTGATTATCACACCACATATCTGTTGTGCTCGATCCTGCTTCTTCTCCCAATTCTTGTAGAAGATGCTTCATATATAACACCTCTGTTGTGCCATAAGCAATAACTAGATACTCTGCTTCTGAACTTGACCGAACTTTTACATGCTGCTTTTTGCTCTTCCATGATACCAAGTTTCTGCCAATGAATACCGAGTAGCCAGACGTAGACCGTCGATCTGTCGGACTTGCACCCCAGTCAACATCAGTAAAGCACTCAACATGAGTGTCCATGATTCTCCATTTGAATTCCTTTTCCTGAATTCTTGACTAGATAGCACAAGATTCTGATAACTATCTGTCAGTGTAAAACTCTTGGAGAAGCCATAAATTTACTTACAACACTAACTGCGAAAGAGATGTCCGGATTAGTCATGACTGTCAAGTAATTGAGTTTTCCAACTACTCATCGATACTGATCTGGATTGGTCATCAAGACTCCCTCGTCTGGAAGTAACTTAGCCCCTGGATCCATAGTGAGGTTGCTCCCTTGGCTGACATCATTCATGCATCATTCAATATGTCCAGTACATACTTCCTTTAAGACATTACAATGTCCCGCTTACCCCGCGTGACCTCAATGTCCAAGAAATAGTTCAATGATCCCATATCCTTAGTTTGAAATTGTTCTCCCAAAAACTTCTTGAGACCTGCAATACCCTGGTTGTCGTCTCCCGTGATTACAATATCATCAACATAGACACTCAATAGTATCCTTCCAACTGATGTCTGTCGGTCAAGGTTATAAACGACGGTAGGCGGGTGCGCGGCGGAGAGAGTCCGCCTACCGCCTAGGCGGTTGATACATTTTGAACATTTTTTTTACTATTTTATCACTGTTTTTTGCATAATATGCATATTTTAAGGGTGTTCCATGCATAACTAAGTTGTAGAACGAAGATTTATAAAGTTTTAGTGCTGTTAGGCCCATAATGTTAAAAAAAAACCTTTTTGGCCAAAATATTTTATAAAGTATTTATCCGCCTAGGCGCTCGCCTACGCTGCCCTCACCTCCGCCCTCACCTCCGCCTATGCCGCCAACCTCCATTGGCCGCCTACTCCACCGCCTACAGCAAAGCGGTGCGGAGAGGGACCGCCTACCGCCTAGGCGCCGCCTAGGCGGCCTAGACGGACGCCATTTAGAACACTGTTATCGGTAGAATACTGAATGATCCTTCTTTGACGACACATGCCAAACTGAGTAACAACATGTGTAAATCGACCAAACCACGCACGAGCTGATTGTTTTAGACCATAGAAGGCCTTCCTCAGATGACACACTTTACCCTCTCTTGCAACGAACCCGGAAGGTTGCATCATATATATTTCTTCATCAATATCCCTGTGGAGGAAAGCGTTCTTGATATCCAGCTGAAGCAATAGCTAGTCATAGCGAACAGCCAAGGCCAAAAGTACACGAACAGACGACATTCTGGCAACTGGAGAGAAGGTCTCAAAATAATCCTCATCATAGGTCTGAAAATATCATTTGGCCACCAGACGAGCTTTTAGGCGATCAAGAGAGCCATCTGGTTTCACCTTGATCGTAAACACCCATTTGCAACCTACTGCATGTTTACCGGGTGGTAAATCGACCAAGGGGAGTTACATATAAATATGAGTGGCTAACCCCTCTCTTTTGTTCTAGGCAATGTGGGACTAAAGCCCACTAGTATATTATTAATATACTTAACAGCGGCAACTAATGGTTGCTAGTGATGATGGCAGCAATAGTTGTTGAAGGCGATGGTGGGATGATATCAGTTAGGGTAGACAATTGGGGTCAGCTAGGCAAAATATGGCCGCGGGCTGGACGCGCACAGGTGGCAGGGGCTAAAGGTGGGGGCAAGCTAGAGATTGACGATGACCGTGGACTGGAGATGGTGATTGAAGATGGCTCGGGGGTGATGGGGAAGGGGCGGTACTGATGGTGATGGCAGTAGGCGGTGATACTGATCACAGTCGTAGGTTGATGGCGAGGAGGTGATGGTGTTGAGGATGAAGGGGACGGAGGACGGTGGTCGGTCGGTGATGGGAGTGTGGTGATCAGGAAAGTTTGGCCGTGACCAGAGTCGGAGATGGCACTGGTGGTGGTGATCAGTAAGTGTAGTGGCGGTGATGGAGGTGCCCAGGAATGGGAAAGAGAAAAGGCCAACAATGTTGACGATGTCGGGGAGAGGATGGTGGCAGGGTGATTGGGATGGTGGCCCGAGACCGCAGCTCAAGAGCTTGATGGATCTAATACCACCTACAACCTGATGTAGGGAGCGACAACGAAGAGTGAACCCTACAGACACAGAAACTGAATGCAGCCAGATGTGATGTTCGATGGAGTCAGATATGGTGTGATGTGTTGCATACGGATTTGTCAGAGTGGCCACTCATATTCCCAATTTCCAAAGACGACTACAGGATCATGAACACCTTAAAACAGACAAGGATGGAAATTGCATTTTCACATTGGTCCTCTATACAATAGCATAATTAGGGCTGCAAACGAGCCAAGCCGAGCCAAGCTTTTGTAAGCTTGAGCTTGGCTTGACTAGAATTATTCGAGCTCGAGCTTGATAAATTTTTTATTTTGAAGCTTGAGCTTGGCTCGAGCTTGTTTATATTGAGCTCGAGCTTGGCTTGGTTTGAGCTCGAGCTTGGCTTGATAAGGAAGCTTGATTCAAGCATGATAAACAAGCCCAATACGCTTGAAATCAAGCTTGTCGCTCAACTTGATTTCAAGCTCATTAAGCTAGTTAGGTTTGAATTCAAGTATCTGAAATATTAACAATTTATTTATAAAAATTTAATTAAAAAAAGTTCCATAATATCTCTTATTAAGGACATAAATATATAATATACACACAATCATATATATATATATATATATATATATATATATATATATATATATATAATTCAACAAAGAACAAACGAGCTTCTAACGAGCCAGCTAGCAAGCTCATAAACGAGCTAGCTTGCGAGCTCAATCGAGCCGAGTACTTCTAAGCTTGAGCTTGGCTCGTTTATTAAACGAGCTCAAAAATAAAGCTTGAGCTCAGCTTGTTTACTAAACGAACCGAGCTCGAACGAGCTTTTATCGAGCCGAGCTTCGAGCAGCTCGCGAACGGCTTGGCTCATTTGCAGCCCTAAGCATAATATCAGAATTCAGGAATCAGGACTGATAGAGCTAATTGATATCGCTGCTTTAACAATTACACCCCTTTGCAATGTGTGCCACATTCTTACAACTATAAGTTGTAACATGTATTTATATATTAGGTTTCTTTCCACATACCTTAATAAAATCAGCAGCTTTTGGTCCACCCTCTATATCAAAACTGTTGAAAGAACAAGACTAGGTAATTAAGTACAGTGCCAGTAAGATGTGTAGAAAAGAACTAGGAGTTGATTATACTGAAAGACTGAAAAAGAGAACAGTGTCGTTTTAAAAGGGATCAGTTCAAGTGACTGAATCTAAAAACAAAAGTATACTGCTTATGTAAGAAGAGTAAAAAGCAATATTAAAAAGCACCAGCTTTATTAATATTCATCAAATTGTTTGATTTAATATTAATTGACAGCATTAAGAACAAAAAATTATGGATCAGAAATTATACATGACAACAAAACACGCCTAAACCAATACTGGTCCCCACCGATACTGGCCGATAGCGAAATCGGGGCTCTATTTCCCGGCCAATTCAGCAAATAAAAATTAAGAGAAAGCGTTTAGTATAGCAAACAATATCGGCACAATGATTTTATCATGCCGACGATCAACATGTACAGTATATTGATAAAAATAATTAACGTTACATTGTAGCCATTACCATTTGTCACAGTTGAATTCTACGTCTTGGTATTATTCCATTCAAAACTATATATTGTGGGGATAATATTTTCTTATTATCTTTTGGTTTTCCGAACACTCTGATCCTAAACCAACGAAACTGCAGAAACTAACAATATTGATACTAAACCGATACTACAAACCTTGCAACAAAATACTTCCAAATTACTTTAGCCCTGGATGATGGCATTCTTCTTCCACTAGCATTATTTTGGATACAAATACAAACAAACAAACAAAAACATAGAAAGCATGATCGATTATTAATCCAATCACATGCTTCAAAACAATTCCATATAATCCTATGTACATTCTGTTTTGGAGGTTACTTGTGCCTGCCACAAGGTTGTGAAAAGCGCTAGGCGCTAGTCGGGCGGGCACCTGCCGCCTAGCGCCTAGCCCGCCTAGATCTAGGCGGTTCAAAAATAAATCCTAAAACCCTACTGAAAATTGTAGAAAAAGTCCATAAAATCCCAAAACATGCATAGTCGGACGTCGAGGGGTCTAGGCAGACACCTAGGCGGGCATCGAGAGGGCACCAAGTGCCTAGTGCCTAGGCGGCCGCCTAGACAGCCTTTTAGAACATTGGCCTGTCACACAAAGCAATTCCATATAATCTTATCATCTTATGTGCATTCCGTTTTGGAGGTTACTTGTGCTTGTCAACAGATAGATTGTCTTAGGGATGACTTTCCCATGTCGCATCTATGTTTATCACATTCTTGCATCCAAAGACAAGGTGCACATCCATTCAACACATAGGATCAGAGCAGCTAAAAATGAAAAAGGTTGAAACATAGGGGAGTAGATGGTAAAGCCCTTCTACCACAAGACGCAAAATTCGAAATGCAGTTCTTGAAAACTCACAAATCAAAACATTCCCCTTCATCCTGGTGTACAGAAATTTGGGAGGAAGCGAGACATTTTACATTTTGTATTGTTGTTAACTTGATGATGACCAATTTAGGTTACATATAATAGAATCTTAATTTTCTCTTGATGACAATGAGAAGACTAAGGAAATATAACCTAGAATTACTCGGTAGTTAAAAGACGTAATAGATATATGAAACCAACTCCTAGTTTACAGGTAATATTATTTTTCATCTATTAAACCAGATTGTTTCACAGTAACCCAGCTGTTTCAGTGGGGCTACATTGATAGTTTACGACCTAAATCTGTCATCATAACTTAAGAAAGACAAAAAAAGGACTTTGCTACTGTAAGCCCCAAGTCTGCCATCACCAGCAAGAAAAACACTCACGGGCTCCTTCACATTCAAAACTGTCTTATAGAGCACTTTTGTGAAGTATCAAGAGGATGCTGAATACTATAACCCAAGGAGTGACATTTACAAGATCCAAAAGAATCCAAGGACCATTGCTCTGATTGGTCATAATTTGAATTACCTGTCAACTTCCTTCTACGTTTTGTGGCAAGGCCTTGCCCAGGACACCTTGGCTAGGAATTCCAGGCCAACTTCAAGGGTTGACATAAGATTGACAACCGATCATGACAACTGTCAACTCATTTGTGGAGATTTCTCATGCTCCATGGCCACACAATTCAGACAGCATAAAGATTAGATGATGAGAGCTAATACAAGCCCAAGAATATTACAGACAACACAGCTAGTTGCTAAGAAACTCCTAAAAGGACTGGGACTAATTACAGTAAGACCCTTCTAATGTCCGCTCAACAAAATCTAAAGCGATGGTAGAAGCTACAACTCTTACAAGTTGCTGCATGAATTTTCACAGTTTGTTTTAATTTAAAAAAAAAAAACCTTTAGTTATATTAATGAATATACACTTGAATACAATCAAAGGTTGGATCACAATCATATTTGGCCATAAACCTTCTAGTCACCAAATATAAATTGGCTATTTCTGTATTTCATTGTTCCAATACTGACCAACAGTAAGCACTGCATAACCAGTATGTAGCATGCTAAATCCAGAAATAACCAAGAAATAAACGTCTTATTTTTTCATGAATAAAGAAAACCAAATTTCTGACTAAATATTTTTATATTATAGATAGGCACTCATTAGAAGAAATTCAAACCTGATATCAAATGCAATTCCACTTCGCTTTTCCACAAACTTTATGATTGGCACACGAGCTTTCGCTATAACCTTGTATAGAACAATATTTCCTATTGATGTCAGTTGAAGTAGGTAAGAGTAGATGATGATTTCTATCTGTAGCAATAAATCCCCAACCTGTATTTTTTTAACAACACTCCTCTGTTTTAACTCTCTAGCAAGAGCATGAAGACCCATCTGAGGAGTTCTTATATTTGAGTCCAAAATCACAACCTACAGAAGTTTGGCTCAGTTAATCCAAATATATAAAGATAGTGTAGAATATTCAAAGTCAAGTAATTAAAACGCAATTCTAATTCCTGAAAAGTTGTTTCAGAAGGAAGGTACATGATTCGTGGCATACCATACTGCTTTTGTATTACATAGGAAGACAATAAAAATAGCACACAATGTTTTAAAAATGGAAATCAGGAATAATGGCTTCTACATGGATATTTATAGCAGGAAATGACGTTGATATTCTCTATCGTGCATGTTCTAGCAAAAAGAATTTGGATTATTTCCCTACTAGAAATATTATAAATTTGACTTTCTCAAACACAAGTGATGAATTGAGAGGCTGTACAGAAGAATAATATGTCACTAATCCAGACTAAACAATTTTAGATGTAAAAAGAGGAAACAGAAGGCATAAAGGGTGTTAACAAGATCATACTTAGCAAACAAGAAACAGTACAAAGGTAGAAGAAGGAATTTGTAGTTGTGTAACACCAAATAACAAAACGAAATTTGCATATTATCTCCATGGCTTAACTGGACAGTCCATTCAACGAACTATTTAACTCATGCTTACAGTTCCATCAATACACTATCTTGTAGGATCTCTACTAAATGATTGCTTTTATCTTTGCTCCACTCCACAAATGTGATAAAAGTCCTACAAACTGGCTAGTGAATGAAAATGGTTGGAAGGAAGTGAATAAAATGTAGTCCTTATAGTCCAATAGGAAACTGACTCCATTGCACAGACTTTATTTTAGAAGGTAAAAAGCACATATCAAGTAAATACGGAAGCTAGAATCAAACTGTAAATAAACCCCTATGACTATAAAGAGCGTTAAGGCATTCACTTGCTTCAAAGATAGGTATACAAGAATGGAGCAGTAATATGAGGTGTTACACTTTATCATATTGAGGTTACAGTGTAAATCTAATACAACAATCAAAATCAATCTGAAGGTTTATGGAGATTGTTGTTAAAACATAACCACAATTACGCAAAACAATTAGTAGCTTCCCGAAATGAAAATTGAGCAACTGTTGTAATACAGAAGAAAGTGTGATAGAAGAGGTGGCAGTTCATCTAGTTATATTCATAGTAAAGTTTTACATTCATTTTACCAAACTAATAAAGAATATCGAAGGGAACAGAAGACAGAGTTCACATATGAGATAAAAGGGATATGTGGGATATCAAATCATCAATTGAACAGAAGAGACATGGGCAAGAGATAGAAATATTAAAGCATTGGAACTAGGATGTGCGCTAGAATTGCCTAAAGAACCCTTGGACCACATAATTGACGGGCTAGAAGCAGATAAAAAGGAGTTGGCTACCACAACAACTACAAGAAAAAAGTGAAATATTGTGAAGTAGTAAGTAAATCTAAGCACAAAACTTGGAAGGTTTCTAGGATCATAGAGGCAACCCCTTGGACCATGAAATGGATGCTCTAAGAGATTCACACAGCTGACAGCAAAATATGATGCAAGAGTAATATATGACGTTCAGGTTACATTGTTTCCGAGTAGTCAGGTGTCAAAAATATCATTGATCAGTTCAAGAACTTTAAATAATATGGTAAACAAATTACTACACATCTAAATGCCTCACAACAATAACAACAACAAAGCCTTCATTCCAAATTTTTGGTGTCGGCTGTTTGAATCTTCTTCTTACATGTGGCTCTGTTAAGATCTAGATTCCCAATAAGCAAATGAAAAGGACAAACAGGGTTTATGTTAGAGACTAACACACCATAGAGGCATAAAAATAGTTTAAGGGCAATTAACCCAGACATAACAATCTTAGGAAAAAGCCAGTTCAAGGTCCCCATAGATGTAGAAGGCAAAATTCAGAACTCCAGAAGGTCATGTATCTCCTGTTTATACATGTGCAAATATTCAAAATATTCTCAAGGTAGCTCCCTAAACCGTCGAATCAGATGTCATGGTAAGAAGCACCATTTGGCAGATATCATGCTCGAAACAAGGTCACCGTGTTTGCCGAAGTTATGACACATAATGGCATCATTGCTATAGTGTGAGGAGACTCGTGGGCATAAAATTGTCCAATTACTTATGCACTAAATACAAATTATATCAAAGTACGTAATTTCCAGGAAATAGTGTCATTTTCTATAGTGAACTGCACACACCCAGACACAATACTTACATCAATATCACTGGTTGGTAGATAAAGACCTGTCCTAAATGATCCAAAAACCTCCACCTACACAATAACAACAGTTAACAGATAAACAAATTGTGTTTCTTACTATAATATTTAAAACCACACAAACAACTGGCTCCATTGCTACAGAAACATAGCTTAGGCAAACCTTGCAGTGAGGCCAGATATATTTGATACTCTCAGAAACACATTCAACCGCAGCAGCACGTGAGACTTGTTCTTCAGGAGTTGGTGAAACAAACTCACTAAAATCAAGTATCTCTGCAACCACCAAAAGTTCCAATGTCATTGCACTTGTACTTGATGAACAAGGTTGAAGCTAGTGAAAAACGGAAATTTACACTAGTAAGAGAAAGCATGCTGGGTCAGAATTACTCAATGACGAGTTACTAGGTGACACGGGACGAAGACCAAGAAAAAATAATAGTAGTATAAAATTAGGAATTTGGGAAAAAAATTGGGTGTGGAAGCTTTAAAAGATATGTGAACAATTAAGTACTATAAAGTTATCACAAATAATTTTAATAGAAATTCATAAATCAATAATGAATGGAAAAAACCAATTTTAGAATGGCATATAGGTGGCATCGGATCTCGATGATGGGCTTTTGTTCTTGAGATCCAACTAAGCGAGGACGACGGAGGCAAAGAGGAAGACAAGATAGATCCACTTTAAGGTTTTGACATTGTAGCATACAAACGCAAAAATAGATTTTTATTCTTCAATCAATAATTTATGAAGTTACAAACTATTTATAGGGTATCAAGAAATAAAAAGAAGATGAGACCAGTCTTTAAAGCTTGTCCCTAAAATAACTATAAATCATAACTAATAAAAGAGAAAAAATAATCTCTATCTAAAATAACAAAAATAACCAAAATAACTAAAAGATAACAGAAAATCTAAATTTTAAAATAATGGAGAAGCTGTTTGGATTTTATGTTATATTTTAGTTATTTTGGTTATTCTAGGAATATTTTAGATAGATATTATTTTTTCTCTTTTATCCGTCAGGAATTTAAGTTGGTTTTAATAAGTTCAACTATTCATCAAAAAAAAAAAAAATATAATGCGATATATAGGCATGCATTGTTATTTTCATGGAAGAATTGAAGCATGGGAAATTTATTTTGAGTTTGTACGGTGTGATGCCAAAATTCTAAGTGGATCTTTCTTGTCTTATCTTCTTCTCCGCCTTCGATGTTGACACGAATTGGATCTCAAGTACAAAAGTCACATCATCAAGATCCAATGCAACATGCACGTTTCCAAACTTGGGTATTTTCATTAATTATAAGTCAATTATTATGTTTTGCATTTCTATTATAACTTTTGTGATAAATTGATTGTAGTTAATTGTTCACAACTTTCTTACAGCTTTTTCGTCCATTTTTCCTTTTTTTAATATTAATCATAAATTCTCTTGGGTTTTTGTCCCGCGTCAAAATGGTAATCAGAGCTAAATCATGGTTTGGAAATATTTTTATACGTAGATAAGATCCATAAAAATGTCTATATAAAATTTCTCAACAAATTTGTGCTATAATAGGTGTTGCATATGACAACATAGATAATTTGATCGTCGATATACATGCCGACATAAAAAAGTTATTCGATGAATTTCTCAACCATATTAAGACAAATACTATTGCTAACGATGATCTTATATTATATCCTTAGAAAATTCATTAGTAAAACATATTGAGTCTATCGTAGATGAGTCACCAGTTAGATCCAAGTCTGAGTCTACGTTTAAAGCATTAATAATTTTTTGATATTTTATATATCATCCTTGCAAAATTAAATAGGTCATTTGATGAATTCAATGAATTTAAAAAACCTATTATGTCTTCTAAATATTTTGAACTTTTAATCAAGCCTGTAAACAATTTCTTTGTTACAAATAATTGCAATAGTTTGCAGAAAATAATAATCAACTATAGGAACGAACATTTTGCTTCTTTGGATGCATTGAGACAACCACAATTTATAGAGGTGCTTGATGTTATTTGTCTAGTGGACATTCTGCTTTTTCTACCTCCACAATCGTTATTATCAACGTGTGGTTTTGTTGCCTTATCAGAAGTCTTTGTGTTGACTAGACTATTGAAGCAGAAACCTCTACCATGACGATTTGGAGAGCATCACAAGTAGCATAATCTCGGATTTCACGCTTACATGATTCACGAGGTGAATTTTTTCGAAGCCGAAAAGAATCATGGAGAACCAATTTACATTTATGTTAATCTTTTTAGTTATTTTTGATAGAGATCATTTTTTTTTTTCTGTTTTATTAGTTATAATTTTAAGTTATCTTAGAGATAAATCTTTAAGGGGTGTTTGGTTCAAGTTTTGGAGGCTTGGAAATAAGTTTTTGGTACGTCTAGTATTGAAAATTGAAGGGGAATAGGAAGGGCTTTATATTCCCATTGTTGTGGGAAAGTAAAACCAAAGCCACCCGAAAATAGTTTTGCTTTCCTGGAAATGTTGTTTAGATATTTTGTTTGGATGGTAATCCCTCATTTTACTTCCAATATTCCAACTTATATCCCAAACATATAGAAGCATTATGAAATTAATGAAAGGATATTTATGAAAAACAAAACAAATTAAGATTCCCATTTCTGTTTGACCCAAACATGTGAATGAAAAAAATTAAATTTTTCGGACTACATATTTCCAACCAAAGCAAACATGGGTATGGAATGTTGAATTTCTTTTCCATAGAAAATTAATGGAAAGTAGATTCCTAAGAATACAAAACATTCATCCAAATGCCCCCTTATAGATTGTCTTTATCTTCTTATTTTTTGAGAGTCTAAAAATAGTATGTAGATTCATAAATTATTCATTGAAAAATTGAATGGAGAGAAATCTATTTTTGAGTCGTATGATGTGATCCCAAAACCTTAAAGTCGATCCATTTTGTCTTCTTCTCACCTCCATCACCGCCGCCTAGTTGGATATAGGTATCAAAAGCCCATCATCAAGATCTGACGCCACCCACATGTCATTCAAAAAACGAGTATTTTCATTCATTATTAATTTTTGCATTTCTATTAAAATTATTTGTGATAAATTGATAATAGTTAATTGTTCACATATCTTTTAAAACTTTCATGCACAAAATTTTCTACGTTCCTAATTTCGTACTAATCTTATTTTTCCTTGGATCTTCGTCCAGCATCGACAGGAGCAAATAATTTTCATGAAATTGGGGATTTAGAAAAAAAAATTGGGCACATAAGCTTTAAAGAATATGTGAACAATTAACTACTCCCAATTTATTACAAAAGTTATAATAGAAATACAAAAGATAACAATTTACTTATAAGTTATTAGTAATGAAAATATCTGAGTTTGGAAACGTGCGAGTTGCGTTGGATCTCAATGATGCAGC
This sequence comes from Iris pallida, assembly GCA_029216955.1. Classification (NCBI taxonomy): domain Eukaryota; kingdom Viridiplantae; phylum Streptophyta; class Magnoliopsida; order Asparagales; family Iridaceae; genus Iris; species Iris pallida. Next base: position 1,359,550 of record JANAVB010025199.1, on the reverse strand, counting down.
TTTTGTCCTCGAGATTCAATCCACGTCAATGTCGAAGGTGGCAAACAAAGACGAGACATCCACTTTAGAGTTTTGGCATCAAATCATACAAACTCAAAATTAGATTTCTCATTCTTCAATTCTTATATAGAAATAACAAGACAACATGATCTATCTATAGCATTATAAAACAATATTTATGGATGGATACAAATTAAGTTAAACTTATCAAAACTAACTTAAATTCCTAATGGATAAAAGAGAAAAAATAACTCATATCTAAAATATTCCTAGAATAACCAAAATCACTGAAAGAGAACATAAAATCCAAACTAGTTCTCCATTATTCTCCTCGGCTTCAAAAATTCACCTTATGGTGAATCATATGAGTGTGAACTTGAGATGCCCCATCCAAATCAACAATGGCGGAGGTCTCTGCTTTGGTAGTTTAGTCAAAACAAAGACTTCTAAAAAGTAAACGAAATCCTACATTGATAATAGAGGTTGTTGATGCGGAAGAAGTGAAATATCCACTAGGCAATTAGCACCAAGCACCTCCATAGATGGTGGTTGTTTCGGTGAGTCTTAAGAAGCAAAATGCTCGTCGCTACAATCAATTATTATTTTTTTGCAAACTATTGCAATTATTTGTAATAAACATATAACAATTGTTTATTGGTTGATTATTGGGACAAGTTCAAAGTATTTAAAAGACTAAGTTCTTTAAATTCATTGGATTCATCAAATGACCTATTAATTCTTGTAATGATAATGTACAAATGTCAAACTTCATTGTAGATTTAAATCTAGACCTAAACTCATACTTGGATCCAACTAGTGACTCATTTACGATAGGATCGGTAAATTCTACTAATGAATTTTCCAAGAATATAGGATCACCGTTAGCAAAAGTTTGTCTTAATATGGTTCATCTATCTTGTCAAATACAACATTGATTATAGCATAAATTTGTTGCAAAATATTTTGTTAGATATTTTTTTATGAATTTTACCTACGTATAAAAATATTTTTAAACCAGGGTTTAGCTCTGATACCATTTTGACGTAGGACAAAGACCCATGAGAAATATTATTAGTATTAAATTGGAGTTTTTTTACAGCAAAATTGGACGCAAAAGTTGTAAGAAATTTGTGAATGATTAACTAATATCAATTCTTCACAAATAAGTTTAATAGAAATGTAAAAAATTAATAATGAATATAAATACCCAATTTTAGAATGGCGTGTTGGTAGCGTCGGATCTCGATAATGGACCTTTGTTCACGAGACAACAAGGCGATGATGATAGAGAATAATATAAGATAGATCCACTTTTAAGGTTTTGACATCGCACCATACAAACACAAAAGTAGATTTCTCTCCGTTCAATTCTTTAATGAATAATTTATGAACTAGCGACATTCAAGAAATAACAAGAAGATAAAGCCAATCTCTAAGGGTCTACTTGGATTGAGGGTTAAGAGGGTTAAGTGAGGGGAAATAAAACCATGCTTGGTTTGAGGGTGGGGTTTAGGAGGAAGGGTTATAGAGGGTTAAGTGGGGGTTTATTTCACCCTCATTTGTCCATTTTTTAACACCCCCCCCAATTCGAAGGATTAACGAGGGTGATTGGGGGGTTTTGTTTAAAAAGTCATAAATATCCCTTATTTGTTCTATAAAATATAATGATTTTTTTTCTTCATTTTTTTTGTTTTCAACATGTTGTTCCATACTTTCCTAATTTGTGAAGATATTTTAACAAGTTCTAATCAAAATTTTAATCAAATTTAATTTTATGACATATGTAATAATGTTGTTTTGGTAACTATCATATTTTTATTAATCATCCACTCACTCAAAACCTCAAATCCAAGCAAGAGTTATTAAACACCCCCCACTTAACTCTCCCTACAATCCAAACAAGATTCTACGTATTCACTCTACTCTCTCTCTCACTCTACTCTCCCTCATTTAACCCCACTTAACATTGCTTTTTTTTCCCCTCAATCCAAGCAGACCCTAAAGGTTTAACCCTAAGATAACTTAAAATCATAACTAATAAAAGAGAGAAATGATCTCTATCTAAAAAAACAAAATAACTAAAAGATAACATAAAATCTAAATATTCTCCATCACTAAGTAACTATATATCTTTGTTAGAGAATATCTAAAGTACTTGAATCAAACGGTAAATAAAAATAACTTATCAATCTTAAAGAAAAGAAAAGAAAAGAATCTTGATTATGTGGTTAAGATATAAATTTTTAGTATGTTATATCTTCCAATCCTCCCTTCTTAACAAAATTTAAAATTATAAACTTTTAATTAAATGTACCCCATAACATTCCTATGTATCCAATATCAGCACTACTACATCACCACCACATGTTATCAACACCATCATACTCTTCCCTATCTCGCATCACTGGTACCCCTACTCTTTTAATGATGCAGTATGATCTATCATATCAAATCTAATGCAATCTTAACCAGATTGGATCCAAAACTAATCCAAATAATAAAAATTGGATTAGATCAAGCAAGCATGCCATTATTGGTAGTACTATTTGGGATCAATTACTCGTCATGTATAGAATTAAAACATGATAGTTGAAATTGAGAAGTGCTTTTGGAGTACATTGTGATCACAATATGCCTATGAAGTTGCAAGAAAAACTCTACAAGACTTGCTATAAGACCAGCCATGCTTTAAAGCTACACAAGGTTGTCTTCTTTAGTCTGTAGTGCAATCCATGTCGCACGGACACGAATACGACACGTACACGTCGATACTCCAACAAGGCATTGCTTTTGGTGTGTCCTAGTGTACTATGTCGTGTCCGGCAAGACCCGACACGATACAAAACTCGTCAAGAATTACCAAGTAATCGAAACAGAGACCCACCAGCACCATTGAATTTAACCAAAAAATAGTGAGAAAAGAAAGTAGAGGCTAACCCTTGTGGAGCTGGATCATGGGGCTCTTGAACCGGCGTCCGGCGGCGCGGAACCATGCCGACTCCGTGGCAGGCATCTTCTGCAATTTCCCGGCACGCGGAGCCGGGGCCGACGGAGTAGGTTGAAGAGGAGGGGGTTTATCGTCGGCGTCGGCGGAGACGTCGAGGGAGAAGTAGTCGGCGGCGGGCGTGTCGTCGGGGATGTCGACGGAGGTGGAGGAGGAGACATTGTTGCGGAGAACCGAGTAGGTGTCGAAGGAGTCGTCGGCGTCGGCAGTGGGGAAGGAGAGCGCGTCGAGCGTTTCGTAGACGAAGGGAGCAGCAGCAGAGGAAGCCATGGAAGCGGAGGAGGAGGGGTTTGGGTTTTTATTTTATGGCGGCGAGTTTTGCTTTGTTCCGAGGATTTATATTGGATCCAGAATTGGATTGTAGGTTTCCGATTTTTATATATCACGTGCGCCAGGGATTCACCAAGGGGTGAGCAGAAAACAGGTTGAACCCGAAAACCGACCCGAACCTAAATAAGCAAACGGTTCGGTTTCAAACTAAACGGGTCGGATCGCGTTTTAACATTTCTGATATTTAGGGTTACATATTGTCTAATCAGAACCGGTACATGATGGTCTGATCAACCTATTGCACTTTGGTTCGCTTTTTCATGGATCAATCTACGAGAATGGAGACATAGTTAAACTTGACCCTAGAGTCTCATTCGCGACAGCCTTGACAATTCTCCTTGAAATCTTTTCATCGCCTATGAACCTCGTATTCGTACTCAGTCGAATTAAATTTAATCATGACCTGAACCTCCATCATTGGATGCTCGTGCTCATACTTTGATTTCATTGATTTCCCTTCTTGCCCAAATCTCGTTTTATCCCGAAATTGATCAACTTAGATCGTGTCAAGACAAAAATCTATTTGTGATTTGTTGTGCCTAAATTTTCAATTTTTGCCATTTTATGGAATTGTAACCTTTTAATAATTTCTTAGTTGTTTGTTAATGACCAATTTTTATATAGGATGGTAGACAGCCCTACAACCTTGATGATTGTTGTTCCCTTACCTTTCCAATTAGGACACCCTAGATTGTTTGTGTGTTGATACCATAGTACTGTTTTGACCTAGAAGGATTAGTGTACCTAGGTGAGACTTCCAACTGCTATGGTATGTCCTGACCTTGTATATTATTCCTTCAAATTGCATGATTTAGATAAATTTTCTTAAGACCTTGATTGTTGGGAAATAGGGACGTCACCCCATTAGTATCTGTTGTAGATATATATAGGTTAGTCCTTGATGTGGGGATGTGTGTCTATAAACATGTAGCTTATGAGATTTATGAGAGATTATAGTATCAGCCTTGATAGGATGTACTAGTCTTTTGGTGAGTATAAATGTGTTATGAGAGATAGGGGCCTATATGTCCAGGGGCGGATCCAAGTTGTTTGTTGGGTGGGCTGTAGCCCATCCGAATTTTTTTTTTTTTTCATTACATAGGGATATTTAGCCCATCTGAAAATTCCAGCCCACCCATTAACTAGGGGCTGCTCCTCTGCGCCTCTACAGCTTCTATCTACACGCACGCGTGAGTCTGACTTTTGATTTCTCAATTCTCATTTCCTCCTTTCAACTCTTAAGTCTAAAGTCTGAAGAAGAGAAGAGTGAAGAGGCAAGACCAACCTAACTCCTAAGACCTGGGCTGCAGGCGGGAGGAGTTCACCTCTCCCATGTCCAACTCTTCCATTGTCCACTTCTCATGTAACTATGTAAGTTTTCTTCCTAGTTGCATTTCTTTTCTTTTTTTTCTTTTCTGATCTACTTTTTTTTTAAACATGGTTTATTGTACTTATTTTGTTCCATTTTTTTTCGAATAGAACATTTTAGGGTTTGGAGAAGGTTAGGGGAGAATGATCTTTGTTAATCTGTGATGGACCCATGGTGGATTAGGAATTTAGGATTAGGGTTTGAAATTTGTGTTTAACACATCATAAATTATCCTCTTTTGCTCGAGGACGACGAGGAGGATGCCTGGATGAGTATGCTGTGCGATTTAATTTTTTGGTTTTGGTTAGGTTAAGACTTTTTTGGTTTTTGGTTTTGGTTAGGACGAGGACGTCGAGGAGGAAATATGATGTTAATTTGTAAGAAAAAATGTGTTAAACACAGCACACACATTTCTTTGAAATTTCAATTTTAAGAAAAGAGCAGAAGTTGAGTATTTCTTTGAAATTTTAATTTGTACATTATTAATACTTGAAACATTTTTCAGGAACGATTCATGGCAAATGGTGCGGAGCAAGTGATATTGGGAACTTGAAGTCCAACTGTTCTGTAAGCCAATTTGGTTGATTTACATTGATAAATGTTGATTAGTTTCTCTTTTGATTCTTAAATTAATCAATTGTTATCTATAATATATTAATTTTCTTTTCTTTTCTTTCTTTTTTTCGTTTAGGATAAAAATTTGGGCCGTTGATTATCATTCGACGTTATCTATCAATTATCTTGCTAGTTGCTACAATTTGAAGGTTAGTATTTCGATTATTTATCAATTATATATTATAAATTGGTAAATCATAGTTAGGCTTATACATTATTTATTTATTTAGAAATCAAGTTGGAGAAGAATATGAGTCAACCGTCCAAGCGTTTAAAAACATTGCATTCTTTGATCAAGCCAACACAATCAAGGTCGAAGAATGCGGTTGATTGTATGTTTCCTCTTTATTCAACTGTCTATGTCCAACAAAGCTTTGCAACCATCTCAGGTGAACTCTATGATGATGGTACTATTGGTAAGTACTATGGGTTCATAATGTCTTAAATTTGTTGGCTATATAGTTAGTAGACATTTATTTTCTATGGTTTCTAAAATGCACATAGAATTTTTTTTGGAGTTTGAAACTTTTCCATATTTGAATTCATATTCTAACGGGATAATATGCTTAGTTGCCAAATATGTGGACAATGTGACATGTTCTAATTGGACTAAATTGGAAACGGAATGGTTCATATTCGGTGTGGAATCTTTTCTTTGAATGTTTTTATTCATTGTAACAGGTATATAACCTTCAAATAGAGGGAAAACTCTGTCGAATTTTCGACATGAGATTAGCATTAGTGTAGTAGCCCACCCCGACTTTTAATCCTGGATCCGCCCCTGTATATGTCTTAGTAATGCATCGTCCTATGGTAATAGAATGTATTAATAGATGGTTAATAGGAAGATAATAGTTTGAGCATACCTATAGCCTATGATCAGTTCCTTTCCATCCTTAGTTAAGACCACTTTAAAATAGGTCCAGTCCCTTGGATATAGGTTCCAGTCCATATTTTATTGAAGTTTCATTACCGCCGTACAGCAGAGCAGTGTTGGAGGTATTCCTAGATTGACACTATTTAGATGTTCGTTTATTATTCCAGTGTTAGGAAGTGTTACCTTAGATATTGGGTAGGTTAGAGGCTCTAGAAGGAGTACTCGATCTTAAATTTCGAGGACGAAATTTTTCTAAGGTGGGTAGAGTTGTAGCACCCAGTTTTTCAAATGAGGATAATTTTAAAATTTCGTGTTTATTATTATTTTAATATTGATATATTAATTTATGATATAATTTTTTGGTGATTTTAAATCATTTTAAAAAAATTTAAATCAATAACTTGTGGTTTTGACGTTTTGCTAGTGAAACCCTAGAGACTGTTTGACCTAGAGCCTAACAATGTGATTATGATATTTTAATGTCATTTTTGGCCTAAGGATATTTTTGCATTTGACCTCTTTGAATTATTTTGATATTTATTTTATTATTTATGATATTGTTTTGGGGTTATTTGAGTCGGGTTCGAATTTCATCTCAATCCGACTTGTAACGGGGACCCGGGGTAACTTAGACTCTAGTTGGACCCATGCATTAGTTAGCCATGGCCCATATTTTAATTAGTCATGTTAGAAAGATTAGTCATAATCCTAATTATTAGGTTAACCATTTAGAGTTTTTTTTATTTGACCCTTTTACCCCCAAATCCTAACCAAAATTGTTTTAAACACTTGTAACTAAGGGAGGGGCAAACTTGTAATATTCAATGAATGGGGGGATATAACCATTGTGGCCGGCCCTAATAGGACTCTCATCTCATTTCCTTTCTTTGAGAAGTCTTTTTTCCCAAGTGCTCTCAAGCTCTCCCAAGGAAGAAGCCTTTCTCCTTGGATTTTCTCTCCTTTAGGTAATATTTCCTTCTCTTTTATTTCTCCATTTTGCATTTAGAAAAGTTTTAACCATAGGAATGACCCCCATTGTTGTGTCCCTATTTTGTGTCCTCTTGTGTCCATTATGTGTCCTTTAGGGATTTCTATTGTATTATTGTTGTGTCTTGTGTTCATGGAAAAAACCCCCAAACTTGGACACACTTTATATTTAAAATATTAATTAAATGAATTAATTCATATTAAATCTCAGATTTGAATATGTAGAGATGTGTTCTTGAGTACTTTAGATTTCATTCATGTATCTCTTATAGATGTGTTCATGTTACATATATAGATTTGTGTATGTATATATATATATATATATATATATATATATATATATATATATATATATATATATATATATATTGTAATGAGAGTATATCTATATTTATATATGTAATAAATGGTTCATGATGATTATATAATCAAGTTTGTGAGTGTTGTTCGTCATATTATTATTGTCATTATTGTTGTGGATAATTAGGATATATATTGTGTATTCTTTTGGCTCAAACTACCCAAATCCGTCATAATTTTTATCCACGTTTTTAATTTCAGCCCTAACTTAGAAATGGCATAACTTCTAGCTCAAAGCTCGGTTTAATCTTCCGTTTTTTTAAAAGAAGCGTATTGAAGTTAGCTTTCCAAAAACATGTATTAATAAATCTAATTCTTTCTGTAACTTTCTGGAGAATTATTTGAGTGTAAGCTGTACGAAAGACAAACGTGTTCTCGGTGTTTTCGCGATTTCGGGAGTTTCCGGAAACGAAAACGCGATCCGTTTGAAGTTTCGAAAAGCTAACACATAGATCTATAACATACTTTAATCCTAGATTTTAATTCATGCTGAGATGGTACAGTATTGATTATTAGTAGGAGTTACTATTCGGTATATGCATTTTGTGCACCCTTGTGTGTAATATAATGTTCTATTTGATTTTAATCCATGTTAATGTATATACATTATGTAATTAAATAGAGAATGCAAGCATGAGTAAATATTTAAATAAATGATGTATGAGGTATAAGTATCCTATCTAATGTAAGCATGTATAAGTATGGCTTGTAATGAATATGTAGGTTCCATAGTATGTAATGTATGGTGCATATAGTAGTGCAAGAGAATAGATGAATGATGAATGAATGCAAGCATGAATGTAATGTAATAATATATGTAATGTATGCAATATACAAGTTAATGAGATGTAATGTTCTATGTTAACACAAATCCTATATTACCTCATGTACCCCCTTACACTATGTTGACACTATCACACTTGACACTTTGTTCACTTACACTTTGACACTCTTTGATATGTATACACTATGTATGCCCATTTAACCCTCACTTGCCCCTTTGTCATGTTCACATACACACACATAGCCTCTTAAATAAGTATTTATGAATATAGTTAACTTAGCTATGTATGTATATTATATATATGTTAGCATATTGTGTTGTAATATATAAGTTTATATAACCATTTGAAATGCCATGATTATAGATCTAATGTTGAATACCAATATATGCATGTGTATATATGTGTAGACATATATAGCTTAAAGTAATAGATTACCTAGTGTATATCCAATGTGAATTCTTGCCTATTTGAGTATTGAATAATTGCATGCTATATAGAGTTGGGTGTATGTTGGCTTGTATAGCCTTGTATTGATGTGTGCTTGCTAGGATAGTCTTGGTTAGGCCTAGTAAGACTTGTTAGGTTAGGACATGACCTAGTTTGACCCAGTTTGACCTAGTTTGACTAGTGCAGTTGACCAGAGTTGACCAAGGGTTGACTTTGGCCTAGTTTGACCTAGATTCATGTAGAATGCATTGTAGTGCTTTATATTACCCTTCTGGATATGTTGTGACTTGTGCTTTTCTAATTAGGAGCCAGACACCTCTCCTCGGACAGTATCTTTACCTTGGACATTCAGATATCAGGCGAGTACATTCTCTGATCATTTCATATCTTGTTTAGGATTATATTTCCTGCTTTAGATTACTTTACATGATGTTGACACATTGGAAACACGGATTAGTACTATATGGATCTTGTTGTGCGATGTTATCCCCTTAGCGGATACATCGGGTATTCGTGTTCGTGTACTTTATCGTGAGCATCGTGTACTCCTTATATTCGTGACATTCGTGTACAAATCGTGTAAAATCGTGTATATTCATGTATTCACATGATCTCGTGTGCGACTATACTTCGTGTGCAATAACATAACTTAGCTTGATCCTTGTGTATTGATTGGGGCGGGGGAGTAGAAGTGGTTATGTAATCAATCCAGTAGATTACTCGTGTACAACCTCTGTAGATTACTCGTGTACAACATCGTGTCGTTTACATAACCATTTTGTGCTCTGAATCACTAGTCACTGATAGTTCTCTATATATATTGTAGTTATTTACTTACAGTCTCTCTCTTTTTCATCATGTTATTTCTTCAGATCATGTATCTTACTCTCTAGCATGTTTATATTTTCTAACCTGTTATGATATTGTTGAGATGTATTATACTCGCTCATGTCCTGACTGGACCCGTTGATAAATTTTACAGATAGCTTGGAGATTGCCTGCTAGCCTAGAGGAGACACATTAGAGGTTGTTTAGATAGTTATTTCAATTGTTTGGAGTTGTATTTACTTTATGGATTACTGTATCTGAGTTTGGAGATTTGAGATGTATTTCTGGATTTGTGTATCTTAGACACTTAGATTTCTCTCTGTTGTACCTCTTTTGGATTTCATGTTTTATCTATCTTCCTTTATGCTCTACCTTAGATGTGATTGAGTTTATATTCTGCTATGTTACCCCCATTCGGGGAGTATAAACTGTTTAGTCTTATACTATTAGATGCATTGAGACCTAGGACAGCGTTCTACCGCCGACACTGCGGCGTAGGCTGGGCGTTGTTACGTTCTCGTGCCCTAACTCTAGGGTGCGGGTCGTGACACGTTTTTAGTGTCACCGACCCGGAATTAAATATATCAAATTACCTAATTACCTTTTCCCTTATATAATATCCCAAACCCTAAGGCCGGTTCACGAAATCTCCGAGTTGGGAAAGGAAAGTGATTACTTTCCTATATTTGAGTGCGAAAGGAATTAAGGAGGAAAGGAAAGTAATTCCCAATAGAAGGTAAATTAGGAGGAAAAGTAATTACATCCATCCAAGCAAGGAATCACTCCAAACATCGGAAAGGAAAATCAATGAAAATTGAAGTTTCTCAAAGGAAAGAAAATGACACGGAATTGATTTCCTTTCCCTTCCGTTCCGCAAAACAAACGAGGCCTAAATCTGTTGTTTCCCTCATCTCGTCCTTTCCAGCTCCCGTGGCTCTCCATCTTCCAAACCCTGATCTAAAATATCTCTACCAAACCGACAAGAGCCCCTCCAATTCCAAGTTCCAACTTGGAAATCCTTTCCAGTTCTCTCTCCAACTTGGAAATTATCTCCATCTTTCAAACCCTAATGTGCTCTAGTTCATCTCTGCTTTGATGTCACGACCCGATCCCAAATAATTGGGTCGAACCGGATCATGCCCAGCTTGCACCGTTGTGGGACGGCGGCAGTAAGCTGTTCCATTAGCAGGTGAACACAACAACATCTATACATTTGTCACAACTGAATATTCGGGAATTTAAAACTTTATTTAACATTTGAATAATACAAGTGGAAAGTAAAAGAACTGAAAAGAATGCTGAATTCAAATTAACAAAATTTCAAAACAACAAACTGAAACCTGGAAAAAAAAATCTAGCTATGCGTTCGGCTCATCGGCCTCAGGTCCTGCGTCCTCCAATGGGGACTCTGGCAATACCACAGGGTACAGAACTGGGTCATAATAACTATTGTATAACAGCTCAGCATCCTCAAAATTCCCTAAAAATGTTATCTCCAGTCAGGAGGGAGCAAAGTACAATTCATGATAATCCAACAATTAAAATAAGAGATTTTTTGACTTTTATCCCACTTACTAATATGATTTTGTACTTACATCCCACTTTTTAATTTTTTTATAGTTACATCCCACTCTTTGTCACTAAAAATATTTTTCGTGACAAAACAAATATTTTTCGTGACAAAATAAATATTTTTCGTGACAGAAAGTGGGATGTAAGTCCAATAAAGTTAAAAATTAGGATGTAAGTACAAATTCATATTAATAAATGGGATGAAAGTCAAAACTCCCCTTAAAATAATAATAGAGTTATGCACCTTTAAACAATTTGAAATAAACAGTTCTCCAGCAGTTAAAATATTGTGATGTGAATAGGCAATGAATATGACCGGATTGGGTTGTACAGTTGTATCATATTGATACGATATGGCTTATCCCCGTGTGTATGAGAGGTAAGCTAATACAGTCATTAGACTACTTTGGATGTGGTCATACTCATTACACTACTCTCCCAGTACCCAACAGTCAATCAGTCAATGCTCTCAGAGAGAGTTCCGTGTTGCATCGTAGTTTAAACTTGCAATAAAACGATTACTAAATAATTGTAAACTAACACAAAATGTACTTGCCTTTGTTTATGACTGGAAACGGTGTTGGTTCCGGGAAGATGATATGTTCGTCTCCGAGATCCTACAGTTGGAGAACTTGACTTAGAACCATTGTGAAACCAAGCTAGGTGTGCTAGTTACAGTCTCTAGTAGCAGGTCCTAGTCAGATTTTAAGTTTGTTATTCTACTGCTAACGGTTTACGACGCGTGCTACGTTGGTTCTCATTTAGTTGGATAGCCAGTTTCTGGTTTTACTTGGAAATATTGTCGTTACCGGTTAATTTGGCAAAAACTTGTATTTTGTAATATTATATATAAAACTACTATTTTTCTTTCAAATGAGAAAAATGTGGATTTTGTTAACTATCAATATTTTATTCAAGTTATTATATCGTAAAAAATCCTTATTAATTTATACAAAATATTTATTAGCCATTTTGTCACGAAGCGCCTAATTATGAAGAATAAAACCAACCAGAAAATAAAGAAAAAATCCTAATCTACACAATACAAGTCCACAGCGAAATAAAGTAGAAAACTGGACTTATGCCCTTACAAACTTTACATAAATTAAATAAATTTAGAGTTTGCTGGTGAGTTCTGAACGCCGGGAAGCGGTCCGTTCAGAAGGCCGAGGCCCTGCACTCAAAATACTATAAACCAGTAGCAAGTTCCAAACTATATTTTAATTGTAAAATATGAAAATAAAGTAAGTCTCAGACTTGGTCAAATCGTCACTATTTGTTGCTAATGCCTCAACGTCCGGGTAAAACCGGTTTCGTTTGCATTTCGCTAGGGCCCACGGACCGGTATGGTCGTCGCCCAAAAATTTATTTTAATAAATATTTCCGAAAACCAATTTTAAAACTCATTTATAAAATTTTATAAAAAAAATTGGGCAGCATTCCCTCTATATTCGGGATAACCCAAAACTGGAAAAATGCGCCAACAATTCCAACAATTATCCCAAACCAGGGAAAACCCCATGAATTAACTTCCAAAACCATTTTCACACAAAATTAAATTCACAGAATAATTTCTGAAGCTTAATCGGAACCCGAAATATAATCGAAAATCCCGAAATGAAATCGGAAACCACAACACCCAAAAATCTAGAAAACACATTTCGGAAAAATCCGAAATAACCACAGAACATCACAGAAACGTCTCCGGAAAATCCGAAGTCACTACGTCGACCTAAAACCGAATTCCCGGGAGGGAATCGGGGACCAATTTCATCATCGACTACCGACATGGAACGGGACAAAGGAATTATACCTTGGGTTGCTCGGCTAGAGCTCTCAGATGTTTATAAAGAAGAAAAGGAATTCGCGGACAGTGGACCGACTCGGGACAGCGCCTCGTCGGGGTACGGCTGCACTGGACAGCGGGATCCAGGCACGAAAAAGCACGGCAGCAGGTTAGAAAACCCGTGGACAGCGTTGGACAGCGCTGTTCGGATCAACAGAAAGCTTACGAAAACCGGGACAGAGGGGAACGGCTAGGGCACAGCCGCGGGATAGCGCCGGAGAAGGGGCGGCGTCCAGAAGAGGGGGCCAGGGACTCACGGGGTGGCGCCGGAGCTCGGGGGTCCGGCGGGAGGCCGCTGGTTGGTCGGGCGCGCGGAGGCCGGAGGGGATCGGGTCGCCAGGGACCTAGGGCACGGGACGCGGGTCCGGCAGGGGAGGCCGGGGGCGGCGCGCGGCAGGGGTGCTCGGGTGCTTTGGAGGGAGGAGAGGAAATGAGTGTGGGGAGTTAAGGGCTGGTGTTGGTGGTGTATGTTAATAAGGGAAGAGGGATTAATCGTGGGGTGAAGTAGGTGCTGGTGTTGGAAAGGAGAAGTGGGGTGGTGTTATAAGGAGGGAGTGGGTTTAAGTAAAAGAAGGAGAAGAATTAGTATGTGGAGGAGAGGAGAAAGGGGGGCCTGTAGAATAGGGAGGGGTGGTCCAGGTCGTGGGGGGGGGAGGGTAGTGTAGGAATAGGTTTCTTTTCCCCTTTTTTTCTTCTAAAAATAGGAATATAAATAAAATCTAAAGTTAAATAATTACTTAGTGTTTAAGGATGGGTTCAGGATCGGAAGCAAATTCAGGTTCGAAAACGGGGTCGGTGTCCGGACCCAGGGTTGGACTCCGGGTACGGAATCGGGGCAGGGCTACAAACAAAAACCCAATGATAATTTTAAAATTTCCCAATCCGACTAATAATAATATATAATAATATAAATAATAGTAATAATAATAGAACTAAACTAATATCATTGCAACTCCAATAATTCATAAAAATCTGGGTTTCACATTTGAATGCTTCACTTGGTCTCTGCTCCAATCCGGCTTTTCCAGACTCCAGTTAGTATCTACAGTCCTGATCTAAACTGGACTTAGAAATTAGATCTCATAAAATTTCTAATTAGATCTATAGCAGCATATTAATTTTGTTGTATTATTATTTTTTGTTAGATTTGATACAGCGACATATATTTTTGACAAATCTCTTGGACTTCTTTGTCTGTAAGCCCCCTGATTTTTGGATTTTATTTTTAATTATTTTATATGGATATTTTAATTTATTAAAGTTAATGATGACTATGTTAGTAGTTTACCGTAGCTTTGATTTTTGAAGCACAACAAGTATTGTTTTCTCAAATTCAGTTCCATATTTGAATTCTAGACTCGTCCACCTTTAGTTTGATATATCATGTCCCATCCAAATTTGTTTTTCAACATTGTTTTGACTTCGCGCAACTTCGGGCTAACTTAGGTCAATTTGAGCCATTGACGTAATTTTAAGCCAACTTCCAATTTGCTTTTGGGACTTGACATAGATCGAAACCATATGACCCAGTATATGGTTTTGACCCATGTTGAGTCTACAATGCATATGCCTAGAGTGTACCATCCAATCGAGTTCCCATGTACTACTTATTTGCAAATGGTACATGAGACTCATTAAATTGATTTTCGGGTCCAATTTGACTAGTAATGCTACTCGGACTCTAACCTAGTCAACCCTACTAGTTAGATCCTAACTAGGAGTACCAAAACCAAGTATAAATATATTTAAAGAAATTTTAAGAATTAAATTGCAGCCATATGCAATATTTCCTTATATCTTTGACTTGGTCAAACTACTATCCAAATTAGGAAACCTATTACTAATAATATAATTTGGAGAACCAAATCATATCCACATTAGATCAAACTAAAGCCCATGCCCTAATAATATAAATACAGACCCAACCCTAACCTTTTCCTCTCTCTTTATAACCACCAACACTCCATGTAGCCCCTACTTGCACGCGGCCACAACCTCCCAACCCGAAATCCTAGCCGACCCCATTTTCTTCACAAAATATAATTTTTCCTCGATTTCTCTGCCAACCACCATCATTCTTGTGACCCCCTCGATGTTCTCTTCACCCTAGCAACTGTAGTAGCAACATTGCAGCCGTTAGAGAGATGCACGACGCGCTACTTGGGCCAAAACTCCGCCGAATCGAAGTCTGAAACGTCACAGCAGGTTAGTCGACTTGTAGATAATGTTTCATCCACTTTTTCTCATATGTTTCTCCTCAAACCAAATCTGAGAGTTACCTTTGTGTGTCTACTCCAACCTCTGGTCGCCGGATCCCCTAGTTCCAAGTGGTTTGCCCATTGCGTCGATTCTACGATAGGGTATCCAGAACCGACGAATTCTGTTGTGGGTCACTTTTCGCCTATCTAAGGTCAGTTTCTAACTTTTTTATATTTTTATTCATAATCTAGACGTCGATATCTTTCCGACGCATATCTAAAAGTTATATTTCACATTCATTTACTATTTTTAAAAATTTATGACATTTGCCGTGTCACCGAACTCCGAAAAATTATGTTTACTTGTGTCCAAAAGTGTCAAAACTCCATGAATCAATATTAAAATTCACGTTGTGCAAGGTTTATCATTATAAATACTATTTTAACTAATTTTTAGAATTTTTACAGAATTTATTAATCTTATTTTATTATTGTTTCGGAACTAAATTAATGGAGAATTGAGGAAGTCATATGTGGCATTGATATAAGACCTCTTGTGAAAGGATTTTCCTATTGAAAATATCATTATAGCAATATATAATATTTATAGATAAATTCTAGAATTTAAATATATTATTTTGTTATAATTTTAAAGTATTTACGAGAGGATTTGGTACCTATATGTACTTATATAATAGATGCAGTGTCGTAGCAACATTATGACAACTAGGAGGCGTAAATACTCATATAATTTATATATTGTATGTAGATATAGAATATTAAATATAGTGTATTATTATAGGTGAGCTTGGGAGGATCGACAAGGATACCGAAGTTGGTCAGGTCTACCCGCAGGCAACAGTTACAGGCAAGCGTGCCTTGCCTTCGTTACAGATTATTCTTTTCTGTTTTGTTGTTCTTTTTTATTAGCATTGCATGACGTAGGACGTTGATACTTAGTGTCTGTTTATATACGGGTGCCGATGTCATGATAGTGACATCGAGTATTGACATTAAGATTATGTATATACTGATGTGTCCATTGACACGATTGACCATAGGACACCGACACATTCATGATGCGAGGTTTACATGACTATTCATGGTATCGACTTCGTGTTAGCATTCTAGATTTTTTATCAGTATTGCTTTTACTTTCGAGGTGACTGTACAGACTTGACATTGCTAGATTTTAGACATAGAAATTGGGGAGAACTTGACTACAATAGCAGACCTATTGTCATGTGGCCTGTTGTTTAGTGACATTTATCTCTGTATCAGAGTAAGAGATTATCACTGTCGAGAATTGATTGTCCTTGGTGCCACGACACAGGTACTGGAGACAATATCCTGCTGATGTGCTAGTGAGCCTTAGTGGAAGGGATCTGATATTCTAGAAAAGTATCTCACTTGCATAGCACATAGACGGATATGGGAGATTGCCTTAGTTCATATTTTCATTTCTGTACCTTGGTATGTATATTATGCACCTTGCTAGTCCCCTGAGGACCTGGCTATTTCCTAGGCTTAGACGAAGCTGAAGACTACCCGGAGGTTTACGGCTCGGGAGCTGAGACCGGAGGCATACCGGCACAGGAGGACAAGATAGTTCCAGAGGATTTCTCGTAATCATGTTACCTTCATATTTAGTCTTGCTACATTATTTCATTTTCTTTTCATCAGACTCGTAGTTGTTTGTACTTTGTTTCTATCTCTGTGGTTTCGGGATGTTTTACCCGCACAGACTTCATTACTTTTATTGCTGGATATATGAGACATTTCCTTATTTATTCTTGATCTCTTTGTGGACTCTGTGGATGTGATTAGATGTATATACCTGTGGACGGTGTTGTATTTCTGGGTGTTATCATGATTTACGGCTTAAGTAT
Source organism: Iris pallida (assembly GCA_029216955.1). Lineage (NCBI taxonomy): Eukaryota > Viridiplantae > Streptophyta > Magnoliopsida > Asparagales > Iridaceae > Iris > Iris pallida. The sequence goes on along the minus strand of JANAVB010025199.1, from coordinate 1,342,443 downwards.
TTTGCTAATGGGCTTGTTGTGTAGCTTGGCCCATTAGTGAAGTGCTGCTGGCATGTATTCGTATTCCTGGTGTAGTGCCCCGAAATTCGTGATACGTATTTTATACGTGATCGTATTTCTGACCAGTATTTTTCATTTTCTTGACCAGTTAAGTTGTGGTATATTTCATACTTAGCATTGTAGTTTAATTGTCATTTATCATTCCTGGATTAATTCTGATTAATGGAGCTTGGTTTTATTTGGATAGGAGAAGGAATTGGTTTGGTTTGGTTTATTATGCATTAGACCATCTTAGCTAACCTCCACCCTCAACACAACTTATCCTCCCCCATTAAAATCCCCACCTAACACTCTCTCTCCTCATTATTTTCCTCCATTAATTCTTCTTCTTCTTCCTCCACACAACTCTCCAACCCATTAGGCAAGTGCACCTTACCACCACATGAGAACCACTTTTTATTTGTCCATTAGCTAGATTAGGCCATGGAGATCAACATTAGAACTTGACATTTTGTGATTTGGAGTTTCCATTGTTCTAGATCTAGGTTTTAACTATTTTCGGATTTACATAGTTTTGATCTATTTTGGTTGGATTTTTGTGGGTTTTGATGCTTCCATGTGGAAGATAATTCAATTTTACTCAAGTTATAACTTTGAAAATCTAGATTTGGCTGTGATTTGACAAAGATATGAAAATTTGAATTTTTGGTGTTCTTGGTGTTCTTCTCGGCCTGGAGTAGCAGCCTGCAGCCTGCGCTCTTTAGCGCAGTGCTGGATTGCGCATCCTCCTCGGCCAGCGCTCTTTAGCGCAGCGCCGACCGCGCAGCTTGCCCCTTGGCGAACTGCGCTCAACCCGACTGCGCATGGATTCATGCGCAGTCTGCCCATGCGCAGTCTGCCCATGCGCAGTCTGCTCATGCGCAATCTGCCCCTGCGCAGTCCACTTCTGCGCAACCCATCTCATGCACAATCTGACCCTGCGCCATCCATTCCTGCACAACCTGATCTGCGCAGTCTACCCTTGCGCAATCCTCCCTTGCACAATCCAATCAATGCACAAGGCAGCCCCTGTACCCTTGGTCCATGCGCAATGACCCATTGTGCAGTACATCCCCTGTGCCCCTTTAACCCTGTGCCCTTTGACCCCATGCGCAGTGCATACTCTTGCGCAGCTCTTCCATGCGCAGTGCATACCCTGCGCAGTCCAACCCCTGACCCTCTTGCACAACCTACTTGTCTATGATGAATTTGTTTATTTCTTGAGCTTGGCTCTTCTATAGTCCTATTTATATTTGTATTTTATTAGATATTTTACGCCCATTTTATATCCTTACGCCTTTTGTCATGAACTTGATTTTACTTAATATGTTGGAATGACTATTGTACATGGCACGGTATGACAAGGAACTAGCATAACATGATAGTGGCCCGTCATGGTGCACTCCTGACAAGTACCCTGACATGAATTATCTTGATAACTTGATAGTGGCCCATGGCGGCGCACTCCTGACTTGACATGACTTGATAACTTAGCTTGACCTGTCTTGACACCGTGGGTGTTCCTGCTTGCTTGCTTGTGCAATCCACTCGTCTTGTCTTGCATCATGTCTAGGACGTGACTCCCTGGTTCCCACGGTCAGGGATTCATACTGAATTTGGCTAGGTTAATGACTAGATTGATCAATTAGTTCATGGAGAATTTCCCAGTTACCTGTTGCCCCTTTGGTCCCGGCCTTATATATATATACATGGGATTTGTTGCTATCCGTCGAGATGAGCGCACTTCCAGCCCGCCGTCGAGCGTGGTACCTTAGGACACATGTATCTTACTACAGTGTGTCTGCTATATCATGCTATCTTTTCCTTTTCTTGCTGGGAGCATTCAGGTAGTAACAAACAGGTAACCGGACTTGGAATTCTCATTGCATCTTCTTAGTAATCAGGTCTGTGATAACCCTAGTTAGTTAAAGTAGTAAGCCGTAGTACTTGCTTGGCCGTGATTGATTGGATGGAGTCTAGTCCCTCTTGTCCTGTCCTGATCCTGTGCAAGGTCATGACATGACATGATTACTCGTGCTTTACCTTAATCATGTTTAATTGCAAGTCTTGAATTCGCGTATTTTATCTTGCCGATAAATGGTGGGAGAAACCAAGTTCCGTTCAGACGAAGGGTTACAACCCCGGTCCTTGTTTGGTTTACGGGTTGTAACCTGGCTATCTGAATAGTCCCATGGTCATCTCATCGTATATCATCCTGTCATGCCTTTCCATATGTTCTGTCTTTTATCGATTCTGTACAAGATTTGTCTTTTATATCTAACTATCATGCCTTTTCTTAAATTACTGTCTCTTGTTATGTAATTATATTATTGTGCTGATTGCTGGCTTTTGTTCTTATTTCGTGGCCTCCTTTGTGGCACTTGCTCTTTCTGGGGTCTGACCCAGCTGGTTTTGTATGGCCAGATACCGGAGCAGCAGCAAAGGATCTACCTGCTTCCCAGCCCGATGGTGAACACTAGACGGAACCCGGGCAACGAGTGGGTTTTCTCTTTTTGTTTCTCCCACTGTATTGTTAACTAATATTCTTTTGAGGCGTTTAGCCGACGAGCACTTGTTAGCTCGATGCACTTTACTTTCTGTCTGCCTACGGGCTGTAATCATGATTGGCAACTCGAGGTTGATCATGTATGACTTAACTCTTGCTAGTCCTTACATTTTGTACGACTAGCTTCATGATCATCTGGATATGTAATGTTTGGGACGCCTTACAATTGTATATTTGGTGGTCTGATATCTTGTTATTATCATTACTTGTTGAGATTGAGACAATAGCTTGATTTGACCCTAAGAGACTGATGGTTTGTAGCGTACCCTCACATAGCTAGACAGCCGTGACCGTATAGCGGGATGGTTGCCGTTCCGTTATACGTAGCTGGCTGTGCACGTCCCCGTTCTTCAGTATTCTGGTTCTGGGGCGTGACATGGTTTAAGTGGTGGCCCATGCAGGTCTTGTCAATCAAGAAATGTGAGGGTTTACCGGATAGATGTCTCAATCTGTACTCGCCTTTGATCTCCACTCGTAATTCTTATCTCCTTGGATTCCTAACTTGATAACATGCTTGCATCATTGTTCCATCCTGGTCCTTCCTTAATATCCCTGATGTCATTTACTTCAGTGGCATCATTCCTGTTGATCAGCCAGAAGGAGCTCAGCCAGCAGCCCAGCAACAGCAAGAAGATCAAGATCAGTCCTCAGCAGCCGCCTCCCGAGCCATACCTCCTGGAGAACCAGTGCCCCCAGTCCAGCCAGTTCAGCCAGCAGGATCAGAGGATGGGGCCTTGATAGGGCTCATCCGTGAGTTGATTGCGTCTCAGGATCGTCGAGGTGATGCCTTGCAGCAAGCAGTACAAGAAGCTCTGAACAGAAGTGGTCCTCGAGGGAACAGTGCGGTCAACAATTTCAAGCGCCTGAACCCTCCCTTCTTCGACGGCAGCGAGGATGCTATTGCTGCAGATGCCTGGCTACAGGACATTGAAGTGATCTTAGAGGCAGCCAGGACCCCTGAAGCAGAGAAGGTGGCGGTGGTGCGCCTGCAGTTACTGGATCTAGCCCGCAGCTGGTGGGCTATGCAAGCAGCAAGTTTGGGTATGCCTGTCATGTGGGCGGTATTCAGTGATATGTTCCAGACCAAGTACTTCGACGCAGTGGCTAGATATGACCTGCAGACCAGGTTTAGTAATCTCAGGCAGATGAGCAGGACGGTCGACGGATATGCGGCCGAGTTTTCAAGGTTAAGTCGGTTTGCTCCCACCTTGGTGGCGACCGAGCTAGACAGAGCACAGCGATTCCAGCAGGGGCTCCATTTGGAAATCATATTGGCAGTCGAGCAGTTCGAGCACACAACTTTTGATGCCGTCTTGCGAGCAGCGAGGAGGCATGAGTACACTTCCCGAAGGATAACGGACCGGACCGGAGATCGGAAGCGGTCTCACGACCAGATGAACCAATCGTCAGCACCGGCCCCAGCAGCTAGGGCCTTGACCATTGGAGCTACGAGGACAGATTCGGTCACCTCCTTACAGCATTCTGCCCCGATCTATCCCCAGCAACGGAAGCAGAAGCAGTCTTCCGCAATGGGCTGCACTCATTGCGGGAAGCCAGGGCACATTGTTTCTGAATGTCGTAGAGCACAGGGGTTGTGCTTGGCTTGTGGAGCACCGGACCATATGATAGGATCTTGCCCGTTCAGAAACAGATCATCGTCGACAGTAACTAGTCCCTCGGTTATGGTACCAGCACCAGCACCAGAACCAGCTCCAGTTCACCAACCACAGCAGCTCCCGTTCTCGGGTCCATTGCCGACTCAGGCCCAGGCCTTCCAGCAGCAGAGGCCTCAGCAGTTCGCCCTGGCCCAGGCCCAGATCCAGAATCGGCCGAGAGGTATATGTGTCCTCTCATCTTGCTTTTCTACCGTCGTTATGAGGGCACATGTCATGTTCCATGTGTCCTAACTACAACGGTATATCCCGGACCCGAGCCATGTCCTAGATCATTCGAAAATGGTTATTGGTACCAACCTTTTTCGTATGAGGAGAGGTCCGTGTCCCTGTTTGACCAAAGAGAGAGACCTCAAGCGCAAGACTATCAGTTAAGTCCATGTTGCTTGAGTTCATCGCTCCTTGGAGAGTCAAACGTGGGAGTGTGAGGATGATATCCGATCACGTTATCCCAATCGGTTTGGCTCGTGAGGTGTAATGTCTTCCTTATGCCTTGCACTCCGATTCCTTGCTTGCATGTATGATTGTATGATTGATTGATAGCATAGATTGCTTGCGATAGTATAGCTGTTCCGACATCTCTAGCCTCTTGATTAAATTCCGAGGACGGAATTATTTTAAGGTGGGTAGGATGTAGTGCCCCGAAATTCGTGATACGTATTTTATACGTGATCGTATTTCTGACCAGTATTTTTCATTTTCTTGACCAGTTAAGTTGTGGTATATTTCATACTTAGCATTGTAGTTTAATTGTCATTTATCATTCCTGGATTAATTCTGATTAATGGAGCTTGGTTTTATTTGGATAGGAGAAGAAATTGGTTTGGTTTGGTTTATTATGCATTAGACCATCTTAGCTAACCTCCACCCTCAACACAACTTATCCTCCCCCATTAAAATCCCCACCTAACACTCTCTCTCCTCATTATTTTCCTCCATTAATTCTTCTTCTTCTTCCTCCACACAACTCTCCAACCCATTAGGCAAGTGCACCTTGCCACCACATGAGAACCACTTTTTATTTGTCCATTAGCTAGATTAGGCCATGGAGATCAACATTAGAACTTGACATTTTGTGATTTGGAGTTTCCATTGTTCTAGATCTAGGTTTTAACTATTTTCGGATTTACATAGTTTTGATCTATTTTGGTTGGATTTTTGTGGGTTTTGATGCTTCCATGTGGAAGATAATTCAATTTTACTCAAGTTAGAACTTTGAAAATCTAGATTTGGCTGTGATTTGACAAAGATATGAAAATTTGAATTTTTGGTGTTCTTGGTGTTCTTTTCGGCCTGGAGTAGCAGCCTGCAGCCTGCGCTCTTTAGCGCAGTGCTGGATTGCGCATCCCCCTCGGCCAGCGCTCTTTAGCGCAGCGCCGACCGCGCAGCTTGCCCCTTGGCGAACTGCGCTCAACCCGACTGCGCATGGATTCATGCGCAGTCTGCCCATGCGCAGTCTGCTCATGCGCAATCTGCCCCTGCGCAGTCCACTTCTGCGCAACCCATCTCATGCGCAATCTGACCCTGCGCCATCCATTCCTGCACAACCTGATCTGCGCAGTCTACCCTTGCACAATCCTCCCTTGCATAATCCAATCAATGCACAAGGCAGCCCCTGTACCCTTGGTCCATGCGCAATGACCCATTGTGCAGTACATCCCCTGTGCCCCTTTAACCCTGTGCCCTTTGACCCCATGCGCAGTGCATACTCTTGCGCAGCTCTTCCATGCGCAGTGCATACCCTGCGCAGTCCAACCCCTGACCCTCTTGCACAACCTACTTGTCTATGATGAATTTGTTTATTTCTTGAGCTTGGCTCTTCTATAGTCCTATTTATATTTGTATTTTATTAGATATTTTACGCCCATTTTATATCCTTACGCCTTTTGTCATGAACTTGATTTTACTTAATATGTTGGAATGACTATTGTACATGGCACGGTATGACAAGGAACTAGCATAACATGATAGTGGTCCGTCATGGTGCACTCCTGACAAGTACCCTGACATGAATTATCTTGATAACTTGATAGTGGCCCATGGCGGCGCACTCCTGACTTGACATGACTTGATAACTTAGCTTGACCTGTCTTGACACCGTGGGTGTTCCTGCTTGCTTGCTTGTGCAATCCACTCGTCTTGTCTTGCATCATGTCTAGGACGTGACTCCCTGGTTCCCACGGTCAGGGATTCATACTGAATTTGGCTAGGTTAATGACTAGATTGATCAATTAGTTCATGGAGAATTTCCCAGTTACCTGTTGCCCCTTTGGTCCCGGCCTTATATATATATATATATGGGATTTGTTGCTATCCGTCGAGATGAGCGCACTTCCAGCCTGCCGTCGAGCGTGGTACCTTAGGACACATGTATCTTACTACAGTGTGTCTGCTATATCATGCTATCTTTTCCTTTTCTTGCTGGGAGCATTCAGGTAGTAACAAACAGGTAACCGGACTTGGAATTCTCATTGCATCTTGTTAGTAATCAGGTCTGTGATAACCCTAGTTAGTTAAAGTAGTAAGCCGTAGTACTTGCTTGGCCGTGATTGATTGGATGGAGTCTAGTCCCTCTTGTCCTGTCCTGATCCTGTGCAAGGTCATGACATGACATAATTACTCGTGCTTTACCTTAATCATGTTTAATTGCAAGTCTTGAATTCGCGTATTTTATCTTGCCGATAAATGGTGGGAGAAACCAAGTTCCGTTCAGACGAAGGGTTACAACCCCGGTCCTTGTTTGGTTTACGGGTTGTAACCTGGCTATCTGAATAGTCCCATGGTCATCTCATCGTATATCATCCTGTCATGCCTTTCCATATGTTCTGTCTTTTATCGATTCTGTACAAGATTTGTCTTTTATATCTAACTATCATGCCTTTTCTTAAATTACTGTCTCTTGTTATGTAATTATATTATTGTGCTGATTGCTGGCTTTTGTTCTTATTTCGTGGCCTCCTTTGTGGCACTTGCTCTTTCTGGGGTCTGACCCAGCTGGTTTTGTATGGCCAGATACCGGAGCAGCAGCAAAGGATCTACCTGCTTCCCAGCCCGATGGTGAACACTAGACGGAACCCGGGCAACGAGTGGGTTTTCTCTTTTTGTTTCTCCCACTGTATTGTTAACTAATATTCTTTTGAGGCGTTTAGCCGACGAGCACTTGTTAGCTCTATGTACTTTACTTTCTGTCTGCCTACGGGCTGTAATCATGATTGGCAACTCGAGGTTGATCATGTATGACTTAACTCTTGCTAGTCCTTACATTTTGTACGACTAGCTTCATGATCATCTGGATATGTAATGTTTGGGATGCCTTACAATTGTATATTTGGTGGTCTGATATCTTGTTATTATCATTACTTGTTGAGATTGAGACAATAGCTTGATTTGACCCTAAGAGACTGATGGTTTGTAGCGTACCCTCGCATAGCTAGACAGCCGTGACCGTATAGCGGGATGGTTGCCGTTCCGTTATACGTAGCTGGCTGTGCACGTCCCCGTTCTTCAGTATTCTGGTTCTGGGGCGTGACACCTGGTCTTACGTATTTTGGAACTGGGGTGTTACATGTTTTTGTGGCGGCCCATGCAGGTCTATGTTAATCACTTCGGTTACGTTATTGTACCGACGTGAGTCTGCATTTAGAATAGGAAAGACCCATATGATCACATCCACATGCTTAATACCTTCCTTGACTTCGTTTTGAACTCTCACTTGACTGCTTGATTTGCATCCAGCTTGATTCTGTTATACCAAAATCCTTATTTATTTGTGCTAATAAGACGAATCTTCGTAGTGGACGTATCTTCCCTTTACTATCACATTAGGAAGGGCATATACATTAGAAGTCATAAGTGCAAGTGGAGTCTTCACGAATTGTGCGATATCGTGGTGATATCTATACTACGAGCCCGCAATAGATTAAGGAATAGGACTTGAGGATACATCCACAAACAAGATTATTGACTTCTCTCAGACTCTTCAGCATGAATGTTTCCATGTGATCTTCTTTTTCAACATGATTGCTTTTGTGTGCTTCCCTACTCGAGATTTGACTAAATCCTTCCATGTTGACTTCTTGAGTAATTCTTCCCGTTCTTTTTGTGCTAATTTATTGGAAAGTGTATTATGGATTGGTCCAAGGAAAAATTTGAGAAATTATATTTAACCTTGTATTACGGAATCAAAGTTTTGCAGCCAGAGAAATACTGGCGAGGCATGACTTCAGATAAACGGCATCATGGCTACATATGTTTCTTAAATTCTACTTGACCAATATCCTATGCATGTTGATCTCTTCCCCTGTATTTTTGTAAAAAGTCAATTCAGAAATCTTTTATGGATTTGGCCAAGATAAGCTAAAGAACTTGTATTACCTGGCATAGCAGATATGCACTGCAACCATCCGTCGTATTATGGAACAAGAAACTTATTTGCCGCCAGATGCACACCGGTATGGCAGTAACTTCATGTGACATAATCACGGAGATATATGGTTCTCGAGTCTTACATAGACTACGTTATATGCATCTTGTTTGGCCTCACGTCGTTCTTGGAAATAGTTCGACAAACCCTCCTGCTTTGCTTGACCCTACCGTTGTTTGAAATTGGTATATAGGTTTCTTTGACCCAGCCTTAGGCTTCTGTTACCTTCTATTTATTAAATGACTAAAATAGCTAAAACCTTATAGTTATATTATGGAATATAAAGTAAGCTAGATATTGGTGTGATTGTGATATTGGACAGTTATAAACGGGTAAGTTTCTTAGAGATAGATCCTAGTGAGATTATGAATCGAGCATGGGATATTGGATGCATAGAGCCTATTAGGAGAAATTTCTATGAGTGAACTGACGGGTATCATTGAATATGTTGATAATACTATACCTACGATAGAATGGTACGACTAGTCATATTTGAATTCTTTTACAGTAAACACTTTTATCTCTTTTTCTCCCAAGCTTATTTTTCGAGGAGCATCTTAGAGTTGTGTTGGGAGTATTGAGGAAGGAGAGATTGTATGCCAAGCTTAGTATGTACGAATTTTGTCTTGATAGAGTTCTTTTCCCTGGACACATTATCTCAGGAGAAGGACTTTCAGTTAATCCGAAAAAGATAGCTACCATAGAGTCTTGGCCGACACCGACATTTGTTGCAGAGGTTAGGCAATTTTCTCGGACTTGCCAGGTATTACCATAGGTTCATAGAGAATTTCTCACAGATTGCAGAGCCGATGACACGGTTGACCCATAAGGATCAGGAGTTCCAGTAGACATGAGAATATTAGAAGGCTTTTGAGGAACTAAGAAGATGTTGATCTCAGCACCTATTTTGACGCTTCCTTCTGGATTGGGAGGATTCATTGTATATAGTGATGTGTCAGGTAGTGGACTTGGATGTGTGTTGATACAATACAGAAAGGTCATAGCCTATATGATCTGAATGGAAAGTTGAGGCAAGAGTTGAGGATGAAGCACACAACTCTATTTATTCTATTCATCTCGGGATTACTAAGATGTAACAAGATTTGAAGCATTACTATTGGTGGCATGGTGTGAAGAGAGAGATTGCATGCTTCGTAACAAAGTGTTTGGTTTGTCAGCAGGTGAAGGCAGAACATCAGAGGACCGCAGGTATGTTGCAGCCGCTTTCCATCTCTGAGTGAAAGTGGGAGCATATTACCATAGATTTCGTTACCGGATTTTCGAAGAGTCATAGTAGGAAGGACGCAATTTGGGTGATTGTGGATAGATTCACAAAGTCGACACATTTCTTATCGTTCAAAGTGGGTCAGTCCACTGAGATGTTAGCTGACTTGTACATGAGGAAAATTTTGAAACTTCATGGGGTACCAGTAAGTATAGTCTCAGACATGGATTCTAGATTCACCTCATATTTCTGGAGGAGTATGCAGGAGAGCTTGGGTACGAGACTCAAGTTCAGCACTTCGTATCATCCACAGACGGATGGTCAGTCGGAGCGCACTATTCAGACCCTAGAAGACATGTTGAGGGCGTGTATGTTAGACTTTGGAGGTTCTTGGGAAGACCATTTGCACTTGGTGAAATTCTCGTACAACAACAGTTACCAAGCTAGTATATAAATGGCGTCATATGAAGCATTGTATGGGAGGAAGTGTAGATCACCCATATGTTGGAGCGACGTGGGAGAGCGACAGATACTTGGACCAGAGCTTGTAACGCAGACAATCGAGAAAGTAAAGTAGATTCAGAGTCATCTTCAGGCAGCTCAAGACCGACAGAAGCATTGGGCCGATACACATCGTCGACCACTGGAATTCAAGGAGGAAGAGCATGTATTTCTAAGGATCTCACCGACGTGGGGCACCATTAGATTCGGAAGTAGAGAAAAGTTGGGTCCAAGGTATATTGGACTGTTTGATATCATTGAGCGTGTAAGAGAGGTGACATACCATCTTGCATTACCCCCATCACTAGAGGGAGTGCATGATATATTCCATGTCTCACAGCTGAGGATGTATGTGACTGATCCCAGTCATGTGGTCGATCACTGTGAGATCACGGTGGGTCCCAGTTTATCATACGAGCAGCTGCTGGTAGGTATCTTGGATACGAGTGAGAAGACGCTCAGAGGGCAGACGATTAGACTGGTTCATGTTGCATGGAGGCACCATTCTCCGGGAGAATCAACTTGAGAGCGTGAAGATTCTATGCGTGAGCGTTATCCCCACTTATTTGAAGATGCCGATAAATATTAGTTAATTATTCTTATGCTAAGTTTTTTTTATAAAAAATTGTGTTACTTTTAATTTCGAGGACAAAATTTTCTAAGGAGGGTAGGTTGTAAGTCCCCTAATTTTTGGATTTTATTTTTAATTATTTTATTTATTTTACATGGATATTTTAATTTATTAAAGTTAATGATGACTATGTTAGTAGTTTATCATAGTTTTGATTTTTGAAGCACAATAAATATTATTTTCTCAAATCTAGTTCCATATTTGAATTCTAGACTCGTCCACCTTCAGTTTGATATATCATGTCCCATCCAAATTTACTTTTCAACATTCTTTTGACTTCGCGCAACTTCGGGCCAACTTAGGCCAATTTGAGCCATTAACGTAATTTTAAGCCAACTTCCAATTTGCTTTTGGGACTTGACATAGGTCGAAACCGTATGACCCAATATACGGTTTTGAACCATGTTGAGTCTACAATTCATATGCCTAGGGTGTACCATCCAATCGAGTTCCCATGTACTACTTATTTGCAAATGGCACATGAGACTCATTAAATTGATTTTCGGGTCCAATTTGACTAGTAATGCTACTCGGACCCTAACCTCGTCAACCCTACTAGTTAGAGCCTAACTAGGCGTACCAAAACCAAGTATACATATATTTAAGAGAATTTTAAGGATTAAATTGCAGCCATATGCAATATTCCCTTATATCTTTGATTTGGTCAAACTACTATCCAAATTAGGAAACCTATTACTAATAATATAATTTGGAGAACCAAATCATATCCAAATTAGATCAAACCAAAGCCCATACCCTAATAATATAAATACAAACCCAACCCTAACCTTTTCCTCTCTCTTTATAACCACCAACACCCCACGTAGCCCCTACTTGCACGAAGCCACAACCTCCCAACCCGAAACCCAAGCTGACCCCCCTTTCTTCACAAAATACGATTTCTCCTCGATTTCTCTGCCAAACACCACCACTCTTGTGACCCCCTTGACGTTCTCTTCCACCCTAACAATTATAGTAGCAACCTTGCGGCTGTTAGAGAGGTGCACGACGCGCTACTTGGGCCGAAACTCCGTCGAATCGAAGTCTGAAACATCACAACAGGTTAGTCGACTAGTAGATGATGTTTCACCCACTTTTTCTCATCCGTTTCTCCTCAAACCAAATCTGAGAGTTACCTTTGTGTGTCTACTCCAATCTCTGGTCGCCAGATCTCCTAGTTCCAAGCGGTTTGCCTGTTGCGTCGATTCTACGACAGGGTATCCAGAACCGATGAATTCTATTGCGGGCCACTTTTCGCCTATCTAAGGTCAGTTTCTAACCTTTTTATATTTTTATTCATAATCTAGACGTCGATATCTTTCCGACGCATATCTGAAAGTTAAATTTCACATTCATTTACTATTTTTAAAATTTTATGACATTTGTCGTGTCACCGAACTCCAAAGAATTATGTTTACTTGTGTCCAAAAGTGTCAAAACTCCATGAATCCATATTAAAATTCATGTTGTGCAAGGTTTATCATTATAAATACTATTTTACCTAATTTCTAGAATTTTTACAAAATTTATTAATCTTATTTTAACATCGTTTCGAACTAAATTAATGGGGAATTGAGGAAGTCATATGTGGCATTGTTATAAGACCTCTTGTGAAAGGATTTCCCTATTGAAAATATCATTATAGCAATATATAAATATTTATAGATAAATTCCAGAATTTAAATGTAGTGCCCCTTCCCTACATCGTGCCCTGTTCTCCGTCCACGGGGTGCGCGAGAAAGGAACAATGTCGCTATCGACTCGGTCGGGACCGATAGGTCGGGATCGATCGAATCGATCGAACGGAAACGGTTGAATTAAGATCCATTCCACGGTATAAAATGGCTTCTTCGGAACCAAGTCCCATATTCAGCAGGTAGCGCCTCGAGGATTGACTCTGCGGCTGAGTCGGGAGAGACCTCCCGTTGCTCCCGTTGCTCTGTTTTTTACGCCGCTTGCGTTGGTTTTGGCTTTGGTTTTCTGAATAAGTTTTCGTGAATGTTTTCGATGGTTTTTATGGCTTACATTTCAAACTTGCATTTCCTATTGAACTTCTAGCCTAATACAGTGTTCTAATCGGTTACTTGTGCGATTTCAGGTAATCGCGTAGGCGACGTCTAGCGCGGCCAACCAGTCTCTCGCCTCAAGCAAAAACTCAAGGTGAGTGGCTGACCTCCTTCGTCTCGACCCTCTATTTCAAAATGAGAACTCGGGTAATGATATCGAATTTGAATGATTTGCTTGAAGAATACAATTCCTATGTGCTAGAAGAGAAAAAGATGAGTTGTGTAGAAAGGAGATAGAATTATTTTAGGCCTGCAAAACAACCAAGTAAATGAATCGATTACATAACAAGCCCGAACGGTACCCTAAAATATACCTTGTTAACCTACCACGGTCATGGACAACTTGTCGACAAGGACGATGGTTTCTTCGAGCGGCAACCCGGGGCCACGGGACCGACTAGGCCTAGGAAGAAACAGGTTATAGCCGAGCTGGGTAATAGACAATCGGTAATACGGGGACTTGCATCGGAGCTCGCTACTTGCGTTGTAAGGATCCCGTTTACCAGGCTATGTCCAGGATGGCTAGTTAATGCCAGTGACCTCCACATCAAACACTTGATATAAATTGTTATCAACTAACAGGGAAGGTGATGGTAAGTTTTATATCGCACGGCGCGCTCTGCCGAGGAAAATTCTGGTGTAACTTACTTGGTTTATGTTTCGTCAAAATGCTTTGTATGAAAATGTTTAGGATGGCTAGAAAGATCACTAAAAGCAAGTCATATGATTTTATCTAAATTCTTGAACCAAATGAGAGCCTGAAAATTAATTAGTCACTCGCCAGTACATGTTGATTGTACTGATCCTCGCTCTCTCTACAGGTACAATAAATCGGGAGGAGCGTGCCGCGTGAAGGGAGGCAACGCTCGTGTGTTTTGAAGCTTCGTCCGTGCGGTCGAAGCTTGGATCCAATCTTTTTTGAAGACTCCGCTGTTGAAGGCCAGAAGACAGATGGAGCGACTTTCCGCCATCCCAGGTGGTTTTGTAATGCTGGTTGTAATCAAGGGATGAAATGTATGAAATGGCTATCTCATCGACGTTCATTTTGTAATGGAGTCAGTTTGTAAAAAGCCCGCACGGTGCCCTTGTATCGAGTCTGTAAAATGATGTTCATTATCAATAAAGCTTAAGTTTCTTTCTTTATAATGTGTGTTCAATTTTACTCTGCACATTCTCTTGTTGTTGTGTTTCGGATAACCTTATGACTATGCCTTGTGCGAGCACAATTTAGGTTCGTACGACATCACGCCCGGGGGACGACTATCGATTCTACGGAATCGGGGCGTAACATAATGGTATCAGAGCACGGCTTTACGTCCTTGGCCTCCAGTGTCGAGTTTCCAGTCTCAAAACCGTTGGTCTCGTGTCGATGAGATATGTCGTTCCATACGAGTGAGTCCGTAATAAGTTTTTGTGACTAATGTATTTTGCCTTCAAAATCCCAGAAGGTACGGCGGTGAACATGACGGCGAACGAAGAAAGTGCTTCGAGCGGATCGAGTAGCTCGAGGCCCGGACCCTCTAACGACACCATGGAAAGGATGTTGCGTATGCTGGAAGCGCAACAACAACAAGCTCAGGAGAATCAACGCTTGAATGATCAACATCGACGGCAGACGGAGGCACGCCAGACTCAGTTCGAGGCCCGATTCGATGCACAATTCAAGTTGCAGTAGAAGCAGCTTGATACTCTTCAGCAGATTGTTCATACAGTTGTGGCCAACAACAACAACTCCGCGACAACCCATGCCGTAACCGAGCCTGCGGCCAGAAAAAGTGAAGTCGAACCGGAGGAACCCGAGCCTAAACCTGCAGCACTGAGAAGTTCCAACTTCGACGTGTCAAAATTCACAAAAAGCTGCCGCACTACCTTCAACGGCACAGAAGATCCCTCCGTGGCGATCGACTGGTTGGAAGAGTTGGAAGATAAATTCGAGCTTCTGGGTGTCGAAGAGTCCAAAAAAGTCGCATGCGCTCAACTTCTACTCTGATTGAACGCGCACGACTGGTGGGCCGTGCAAAAGCGAGCAATCAGACGCGACAACGAGACAGCTGCAATTTCTTGGGCCACCTTCCGGGAGGCGTTCGAGATCGAGTACCTCCCTGAAGCCATTCGACAAGAGAAGAAAAATAAATTTATGCAGCTAAGGCAAGGGAATATGACGGTGCGGCAGTATGCAGCAGAGTTCAATAAGTTAGCCAAATTTGTTGGAGAATTCCTGCCCTCCCTGGCGAGTCGTGCTCGACGGTTCGAAGTGGGTCTACGACCATCCATTTACGCCCATGTGTCTGTTCCGTAATACAAAACGATGGGAGAGTCTCTCAACCACGCCCTCCACCTTGAACGCCAATACCCTCCAGGTGCTGTCGGCGCTGTGTATACATACAATCACGAATATTCTAGCCACACGGGAGGAAACAATGTGACCAAGCGTCCAAACAATGGGCACCAAGGCGGATATCAAGGACGTGATCCACGGCCTTACTGCAACCGATGTCACCATGTCGGTCACACTATCGACGACTGCCAGATACCAGAGGATGGATGCTGGAACTGTGGCAAGAGGGGCCACGTTCATGCTGATTGTCCAACCAGAAGGCCGTACCCAACGACGCCCCAACAGAACCGTCTAATGGTGCCCCAACAGCACCGTCCAATGGCGCCCCAATAGCACAGTCCAGGGAATCAAGGCCCAGCGCCTCGAGCCCAACAACCCGTACCGCAAAATGGCCAAGACCGTCGCCCCAATGCCCATGGCCACGTCTACGCCATGACTCGAGATGAAGTGCTTGTATCAGATACGGTCGTGACAGGTATACTAAATTTCAATAATGTGCCTGCTCATGTATTATTTGATTCAGGCGCTTCGTATAGTTTTATATCGGCGGACTTTGCCACCGAGCACAAATTTCCTGTAATATCATTATATCTCGACCTTAGCGTAAGTACACCTTCGGACACACCAATACTCACAAACTTAGCATGCGCCGACGGAATTATCTGTATCGGCGGTCAAAAAATCAATTTTGACGTGATAGTTCTAGACATGAAGGACTTTGACATCATTATGGAAATGGATTAGCTCGGGCCGTGCAACGCAACCATAGACTGCGCCGGAAAGACGGTCACCTTCCGCATACCAGGAGTGCCTGAATTCTACTTTTTGTGTGGTGAGGCGTCGTCGACCTGCATGCTGAACTCGGCAATTTTTGTTCGGAGGATGCTGTATTCTGGATGCGAAGGCTATTTGGCGTCCGTCCGAGATATGCGACAGGATGATGCAAATACGGGTCAGACCGACGTTGTGGCAGAATTCCATGATGTATTCCCGGACGAGCTACCCGGCATGCCCCCCGACCGAAAAATCGAGTTCAACATCGATACCTTCTCCGATACCCGACCGATTTCCAAGGCTCCGTACAGAATGGCCCCCGCCGAGCTGAAGGAACTCAAGGTCCAGTTACAAGAGTTACTCGACAGAGGATTTATTCAGCCTAGTATTTCACCGTGGGGAGCACCTGTGTTGTTCGTGAAGAAAGAGGATGGATCCATGCGTCTGTGCGTCGATTACCGAGAGCTGAACAAGGCCACCATTCGGAACAAGTACCCATTGCCTCGCATAGACAACTTATTCGATCAGCTGTAAGGCGCCTCGGTATTTTTGAAGATTGATCTCCGCTAGGGCTATTATCAACTCAAGATCAAGTCAGACGACGTACAAAAGTCAGCCTTTCGTACTCGGTACGGCCACTACGAGTTCCTGGTGATGCCATTCGGACTGACGAACGCCCCTGCCGTCTTCATGGATCTGATGAATCAGGTATTTTGACCCTTTTTGATAAATTTGTGGTAGTCTTTATTGACAATATTCTCGTCTACTCGAAGGATAGGGCGCAGCATGCAGAACATCTACGAGCCGTGCTCCAGACACTTCGAGAGAATGAGTTGTATGCAAAGCAGAGTAAGTACAAATTTTGGCTAAGCAGGGTATTCTTTCTTGGTCACATCATTTCGTCCGAAGACATTGCAGTCGATTCGAAGAAAGTGGAAGCTGTTGCTGATTGGAAGCGGCCTGCGTCTGCTAGTGAGATTCGAAGCTTTCTTGGTTTGGCGAGATACTATCGACGCTTCGTGAAAGACTTCGCGAAGATTGCATCGCCATTGACTCGCCTCACTCAAAAGGAAGTCGTGTATGAGTAGTTGGATGACTGTGAAGCTTCCTTCCAGGAGCTAAAACATCGACTAATTTCGGCACCTATACTCGTACTTCCGGATGGGCCAGAGGGTTTTCAGATATTCAGCGATGCTTCAGGCCAGGGCTTAGGATGTGTGCTCATGCAGCGAAACAAGGTGATATCCTTCGCCTCCAGACAGTTGAAGCCGCACGAGAAGAACTATCCTACGTACGACTTGGAGTTAGCGGCGATTGTGTTCGCGTTGAAATTGTGGCGTCACTATCTATATGGCGTGGCGTGCGCGATCTATACCGACCATAAGAGCCTCAAGTATCTCTTCACCCAGAAGGAATTAAACTTGCGACAGAGGCGCTGGCTCGAACTGATCAAAGACTATGACTTGACGATCGACTACACTCCGGGCAAGGGAAATGTTGTGGCGGACGCTCTGAGTCGAAAATATCTTGCCTCGTTATCCATCAACCGCAGACTACTATAAGATCTAGAAGAAATGGGTATCGAACTCCAGGTTCAATTCAGGGATGTACGGTTGGCGCAGCTGCAGTTAGAGCCGAGTTTGCTGGAAAAGATCATGACCGCTCAGAAGGATGATCCGTACCTGAAGAAAATGTACGAGCGAATTTCAACAGGTAGTGCGACCGATTTACGGAAGATAAGACCGACGTGCTAAGATTGAATGGCCGACTATGTGTTCTGGATGATTCAGAACTACGAAAGGAGATAATGTCGGAGGCGCATTGTGCGAAATATACCTTGCATCTAGGCAGTACCAAGATGTATAAGGACCTCCGTACGACCTTCTGGTGGCACAGAATAAAGAAAGATGTGGCGCTCTTCGTGTCACAATACATGGCCTGTCAGCCGGTGAAAGCTGAGCATCAGCGACCGGGCGGGGAGATACAGAACCTTGCTACTCCAGAGTGGAAATGGGATCACGTCACTATGGACTTTATTGTTGGCCTGTCGAAGACACCATGGGGGAACGACGCCATCTGGGTCATCGTCGATCGATTAACCAAGTCAGTGCACTTTATTGCCATCAAAGTTACTTGGAGCGTTGATCGTCTGGCGCAGATTTATCTTGACGAGATAGTACGGCTGCACGGAGTTCCAGTATCCATAGTCTCTGATCGGGATTCACGGTTCATGTCGCGATTCTGGAGTAGTCTTCAGTCGGCGTTGGGTACCAAGTTGCAGTTCAGCTCAGCTTATCATCCTCAGACCGACGGCCAAACGGAGCGCGTTAATCAGATTCTCGAAGACATGCTACGACTCTGCACAATTGACTTCAAATCAAGCTGGGACGTCCACCTACCGCTGGCAGAATTTGCATATAACAATAGCTACCAGTCCAGCATCCAAATGGCGCCGTATAAAGCTTTGTACGGCCGGAAGTGCAGATCGCCCATTTGCTGGAATGAAGTCGGGGAACAGCAGATACTCGGCCCGGAGCTGGTGGAACAGACTGTGGAAAAGGTCAAGCTAATTCGGAAAAGACTGAATATTGCACAGAGTCGGCAAAAGAGCTACGCCGACACCCATCGAAGATCGCTTGAGTTCCAGTGGGCGATCACGTGTTCCTGAAGGTGTCGCCCATGCGAGGAGTTACTCGGTTCGGCGCGAAGGGAAAGCTGAGTCCGAGATTCGTTGGGCTGTTCGAAATACTCGAGCGGGTCACCCCAGTGGCCTATAAAATTGCCCTACCGCCGCCGCTCGAAGGTTTGCACAATGTCTTCCACGTCTCTCAACTACAGAAGTACGTGCACGACCCTAGCCACGTGGTAGATTTTGGCCAACTGGAGCTAAAGTCTGACTTATCCTACGTTGAAGAGCCAGTTCAAATCTTAGAACGCAAGGATAAGCTACTGCGAAGTCGAGTGATCCCTCTTGTTCGCGTACTCTGGAGGAACCATGCGGCGGAAGAGTTGACAAGGGAACTCGAGTCAGAGATGAAGGAAAAGTTTCTTTCATTATTTTCATAGAGGTAGGTTCTGTTGTTAAGTTTCGAAGACGAAACTTTTTCTTTATTGGTTATGGTGTAGTGCCCCGTCCCTACATCATGCCCCGTTCTCCGTCCACAGGGTGCACGAGAAAGGAACACTGTCGCTATCGACTCGGTTGGGACCGATAGGTTGGGATCGATCGAATCGATCGAACGAGAACGGTTGAATTAAGATCCATTCCACGTTATGGAATGGCTTCTTCGGAACCAAGTCCATATTCAGCGGATAGCGCCTCGAGGATTGACTCTGCGGCTGAGTCGGGAGAGACCTCCCGTTGCTCCCGTTGCTCTATTTTTCATGCCGCTTGCGTTGGTTTTTTTGAATGTGTTTTCGTGAATGTTTTCGATGGTTTCCATGGCTTACATTTCGAACTCGCATTTTCTATCAAACTTCTTGCCTAATACAGTGTTCTAATCGGTTGCTTGGGCGATTTCAGGTAATCGCGTAGGCGACGTCTAGCGCTGCCAACCAGTCTCTCGCCTCAAGCAAAACCTCAAGGTGAGTGGCTGACCTCCTTCGTCTCGGCCCTCTATTTTAAAATGAGAACTAGGGTAATGATATTGAATTTGAATGATTTGTTTGAAGAATATAAGTCCTATGTGCTAGAAGAGAAAAGATGAGTTGTGTAGAAAGGACATAGAATTATTTTAGGCCTGCAAAACAACCAAGTAAATGAATCGATTACATAACAAGCTCCAACGGTACCCTAAAATATACCTTGTTAACCTACCACGGTCATGGACAACTTGTCGACAAGGACGATGTTTCTTCGAGCGGCAACCCGGGGCCACGGGACCGACTCGGCGTAGGAAGAAACAGGTTATAGCCGAGCTGGATAATAGGCAATCGGTAATACGGGGACTTGCATCGGAGCTCGCTACTTGCGTTGCAAGGATCCCATTTACCAGACTATGTCCAGGATGGCTAGTTAATGCCAGTGACCTCCATATCAAACACTTGATATAAATTGTTATCAACTAACAGGAAAGGTGATGGTAAGTTTTATGTCGCACGGCGCGCTCTGCCGAGGGAAATTCTGGTGTAACTTGCTTGGTTTATGTTTCGTCAAAATGCTTTGTATGAAAATGTCTAGGATGGCTAGAAAGATCACTAAAAGTAAGTCATATGATTTTATCTAAATTCTTGAACCAAATGAGAGCCTGGAAATTAATTAGTCACTCGCCAGTACATGTTGATTGTACTGATCCTCGCTCTCTCTACAGGTACGATAAATCGGAAGGAGCGTGACGTGTGAAGGGATGCAACGCTCGTGTGTTTTGAAGCTTCGTCCGTACGGTCGAAGCTTGGATCCAATCTCTTTTGAAGACTCCGCTGTTGAAGGCCAGAAGACAGATGGAGCGACTTTCCGCCATCCCAGGTGGTTTTGTAATGCTGGTTGTAATCAAGGGATGAAATGTATGAAATGGATATCTCATCGACGTTCATTTTGTAATAGAGTCAGTTTGTAAAAAGCTCGCGCGACGCCCTTGTATCGAGTCTGTAAAATAATTTTCATTGTCAATAAAGCTTAAGTTTCCTTCTTTATAATGTGTGTTCAATTTTACTCTGCGCATTCTCTTGTTGTTGTGTTTCGGATAACCTTATGACTATGCCTTGTGCGAGCGCAATTTAGGTTCATACGGCATCACGCCCGGGGGACGACTCTCGATTCTACAGAATCGGAGCGTAACATTAAATATATTATTTTGTTATAATTGCAAAGTATTTACGAGAGGATTTGGTACCTATATGTACTTATATAATAGATGCAGTGTCGTAGCAACGTTATGACAACTAGGAGGCGTAAATAATCATATAATTTATATATGGTATGTGGATATAGAATATTAAATATAGTGTATTATTATAGGTGAGCTTGGGAGGATCGACAAGGACACCGGAGTTGGTCAGGCTACCCGCAGGCAGCAGTTACAAGCAAGCGTCCCTTGCCTTCGTTACAGATTATTCTTTTCTGTTTTGTTGTTCTTTTTTATTAGCATTGCATGACGTAGGACGTTGATACTTAGTGTCCGTTTATAGACGAGTGCCGATGTCATGATAGTGACATCGAGTATTGATTACGTACATACTGATGTGTCCATTGACATGATTGACCACAGGATACCGACACATTCATGATGCGAGGTTTACATGACTATTCGTGGTATCGACTTCGTGTTAGCATTCTATATTTCTTTATCAGTATTGCTTTTTACTTTCGAGGTGACTGTACAGACTTGACATTGCTAGATTCTAGACATAGGAATTGGGGAGAACTTGACTACAATATCAGAGCTATTGTCGTGTGTCCCGTTGTTTAGTGACCTTTATCTCTGTAGCAGAGTAAGAAATTATCACTGTCGAGAATTGATTGTCCTTGGTGCCACGACACAGGTAGTGGAGACAATATCCAGCTGACGTGCTAATGAGCCTTAGTGGAAGGGATCTGGTGTTTTAAAAAAGTATCTCACTTGCATAGCACATAGACTGATACAGTAGATTGCCTTAGTTCATATTTTTATTTTTGTACCTTGGCATGTATATTGTGCACCTTGCTAGTCCCCTGAGGACCTGGCTATTTCCCAGTCTTAGACGAAGCTGAAGACTACTCGGAGGTTTACGGCTCAGGAGCCGAGACCGGAGGCATACTGGCACAGGAGAACGAGATAGTTCCAGAGGATTTCTCGTGATCATGTTACCTTCATATTTAGTCTTGTTACATTATTTTCTTTTCTTTTCATCAGACTCGTAGTTGTTTGTACTTTATTTCTATCTCTGTGGTTTTGGGGTGTTTTACCCGCATAGACTTCATTACTTTATTGCTGGATATTTGAGATATTTTCTTATTTATTCTTGATCTCTTTGTGGACTCTGTGGATGTGATTGGATGTATATACCTATGGACGATGTTATATTTCTGGGTGTTATCATGATTTATAGCTTAAGTATTTTGCCAATGGGCTTGTTGTGTAGCTTGGCCCATTAGTGAAGTACTGCTGGCATGTATTCATATTCCTGGTCCTACGTATTTTGGGACTGGGGCGTTACATTGTCTATGACCTACATCTCACCGGTATAAAGATTTCACTGGTATTAAAAAAGTTGTTGAAGTATATTATTTTACTATGTATTTGTTAGTTGTTTCTTTGATTGTTAGTATGTTTATTCTTTGATTCTGAGTATATGTTTGTTGTTACTATATTTATTCTTTGATTTTGAGATGCTATTTGTCTTCAAATTCTTTTAGATTTTTTTTATCTGAGATGCCCTTGCCATTTGTCTATTATGTAATTCTGAGATACTATGACAATTGTTCGTCTTTTTGTGATTCTGAGATACTATGATTACTATTCTTTGATTATGAGAAATCATCAAATTATGTTAGATGTTTCTTTGATTATGTGAAAACTTGGACTGAATTTGTATTATTTGAATGTTTTATGGGTGATTTTGTATCTATAAGGTATTAGGAAGTTACTTTCTTTTTAACAACCTTTTTTGGGGTAGGATTAGGTTTGTGAAAGTTAGGTGATGCATTTTTTTGGGTTTGTTAATCATGGGGTGATAATTAATAAATTGTAATCATGTGTGATTTTTAATAGGTTGCATTGATTCGATGACATCAATTCATACTCATGCCATATGCGTATTTCTTTATTTTTATTGAATTTATTATTTATATTTCATATATTTAAACACTTATTTCTTTAGATGTTTCAAGAAGGTGATGCTCAATCATTAATCATTGTTGTGGAGGGAACTAGTTTCCAGGCCACAAATGAGCCACTTGCTAATTCTAATTCGAGACTTCCGATTAGTAGAAAAACTATGAAGAAAAGAGCTATGTTTTGGGTAGACTTCAATAAAATTGTCGAAGTGGAAGGTCGCCCAAAAGCTAGTTGCAAGCATTGCAGTAAAGAATATCATTGTCATAGTAAAATAAATGGGACTAGTAGTGTGAAAAAATATTGGAACAGATGTTCCTTGAATCCAAGAAATCAAGACTTTGTTCAAACAATATTGAACTTGCATTCAAATGCAAAGTCCAACGATAAGATACTAACTAGTTGGAAATTCAATCAAGACGAGGTGAGGAAGGCCTTGACACGTATGGTGATGTTAATGGGCTTCCCTTTCGGTTTGTAGAGTGTGACGGCTTTAGATGCTCTATGATGTTGCATGTCTTAGCTTTCGTATCCCGTTAAGATGGAATGTGGCACGTGATTCTTTTGATCTTTACTCTATTGAAAAATAAGTTCAAGACATATTTGAAAGAATCTAATCAAATGGTTTGTCTTACGACAAATACATGGACATCATTGGAAAAATCAATTATATGTGTCTTACAACATATTATATCAGTGATGATTGGGAGTTGTGTAACGCCCCAGAACCAGAATACTGGAGAGCGGGAGCATACATAGCCAGCTACGTATAATGAAATGGAATCCATCCCACCATACGGTCACGGCTGTCTAGATATATGAGGGTTTAACTACAATCCATCAGTCTCCTATGGTCGATAACAAGCCTAATTGTCTCAATCTCAAGCAAGCAAGTAAAGTTACAAGATGTAAGATCGCCAAAGATACAATAGTAAGGCGTCCCAAACATTACATATCCAGCTGATCATGAAGCCAGTCGTTACAAAATGTGAGGACTAGCAAGAGTTTAGTCATACATGATCAACCCTAGGATCTGTCAATCATGTTACAGCCCGTAGACAGACAGTAATAAGGTATGCAATACGAGCTAACAGGTGCTCGCCGACTAAACGCCTCAAAATAAAATTTTTACAATAGAGTGGGAGAGCAAAAAATAAACCACTCGTTGTCCTGGTTATGCCTGGTGGTCACCATCGGTCTGGAAGGTCGGTAGATCCTCTGAGGCTGCTCCGAAATCTGGCCACACAAAACCAGCTGGGTCAGATCCCAGAAAGAGCAAGTGCCACAAAGGAGGCTTCACTTAAGAACTAAAACCAGCACATCAGGAAATATATTAAAGCATTTAAAAGAACTTAAATTAAAAGAATAACAATAGTCATAATGGAGTACGAGGAAACCATTCAAGTAGCCAGGTCACAACCCTTAAACCAAACAAGGACCGGGGTTGTAATCCTTCACCTGAATAGAACTTCGTATCCAATTTCTGTTGGTAAGGTAAAACATTACAAGCGTGACGTGGGGTGCAATAATACAATAAACGAAGAGAGGACTCAGAACTGCTCCGGGAGCCAGGTTACAACTTTTAAACCAAACAAGGACTGGGGTTGTAACCCTTCGCCTGAACAGAACTTAGCCTCTGATCTTTATTGTTAAAAGGGACAATCATGCGATCAAGCCTGCAATAATCGAGCACTGAAAACCATACCATACAATCGCTCCCGGCCAATCAGTGACTACGACTTTCTACATTAGCTAACTAGGGTTATCACAACATGCAGTGAGATGTTCCTCCAGCCACAAGCCCTGCAGCTAATCCAGGTTATCCAGGCGACTTGGGTTCATTAAGCAGTACATCGTTCTTTTCTATATATCAGTAATTTAGACTTGTGCCCTACTCGTCGGCAGGCTGCAAGTCCCACATTGGTGGCCGGGATAACGGGATCGCCTGTAGATGGGGAAATCTCTCATGACTAC
This sequence comes from Iris pallida, assembly GCA_029216955.1. NCBI lineage: Eukaryota > Viridiplantae > Streptophyta > Magnoliopsida > Asparagales > Iridaceae > Iris > Iris pallida. Next base: position 1,317,481 of record JANAVB010025199.1, on the reverse strand, counting down.
TGAATTATTCTATTTATTAGCCTTAGCTATTTGCAGTAGGTACCCTTGACCGTGGTACTCAGGGATCCCTGTCCTAGACATGATGCAAACATTACCGGTTCAATTGTACAAACACAATCATCTACGGTGTCCAGGCTATTCAATCTTGTCATGTCATGTTCACTATCAGGAGTGTGCCACGTCGGGCCACTCTCACGTCATGTCAAAAGTGCACCACAACGTGTCACCATCGTGTCAGGGAACAATTAATTTAGCACAAATACACATTTAGTAATTAAATATTAGAAGGGGCAAGGGCTGTGGGGGACTCATGCGGCTCGAAAAATTTCCATGCGGCCAACAGTCACTTGGCCATATGCGGCTGAGCAAAATATATAAGCATGCTAAATATTTAAGCATACATGCTTGCAGGCCAATGTATTTAATACATTAATATAATGCATAAACATAATGCATTAATAATACATTAATACATTAAATATATTATATTAATATAATATATATATTAAATGTATGCTTGCATGCATTAGTATAATACACTAAATACGTCATGCGGCTGATGCTAATAATTAAGCATGCACGCTTGCATGCATTAATATAATGCATTAATGTACATGTGGCTGACTTCGTTCCCATATGCAGCTTATACATGCAAAGCATATAAAATATGTAACGTGGCAAGGCATATTAAAATATTAAAATATGTATCATGACAAAGCTTATAAAATATGCTTGCATGGCAAAACATATGCGGCTTATATATGCTTGCATGCAAAAGCATATAATACTATGTAACATGGCAAAACATATGCGGCTGATGGCAAGCATATAAAGTATGCTTGCAGGGCAAGGCATATGCGGCTGACTTAAGTTCCAAAAGCCAATGCAAAGAGGCATGCATTAGTATGCCTTTATTGAAAACAAGCCATACGCGGCTCATATGAATAAGCTGCATGTTTGCTTGCTAAATGCATACAAAAGTACACACATGCATTTAAATGCTTGCACGTTAGGCCTTGCTTAAGGCATGCAAAAGTAATACATAATGTACTAATGCATTAATTTACTAAAAGCATGCATTAACTAAAAGCATGCATTAATATATGTTAAAGAAATGTACTAACTAAATATTCCTAAGCCATATGCGGCTGGCTTTAAGGAAATGCATTTAGAATGCATTAAAGTAATGCATTAATGCATTCTTGAATGCTTATGCGGCTGGCTTTAGCATTTGCATGCTGCCAAGATATTAAAATGTGCAAGGGCCATGGGGCTGAGTGCTAAAAATGCCCATGCGGCTCAGCAAAATCCCATAGGTCAAATTTGGACCAAACGAAATTCTCTGCAACATGGGATCATCAACTAGCAAATATGCAAGTTTGATAGATCAAAACTCCCGGAAACCGAAAATACCACAAAGCTAGATTTACAAGAATTTAATCATGGAAATGAAAAATGTCAAGTACTAAAGTGGGTTAGAAATACATGAGAAAGACAATGGAACAATAAAAATGGACTTCCTCCATGAAGCAAGGTGCACTTGCCTAAACCTTCCACTCTCAGGTTGGTGGAGAAGTAATGGTGGGGAAGAAGAAGAGTTAATGAGGAGAGAGAAATGTGTGGTGGGATATTTAATAAAGAGGGTGGTGGTAGGTGGGAGTGGTTTGGTTCATATTAAAATCAAGCAAAACCGAACCATGCAAAACCAAGCCGAACCAAGTCAAGTTGGGCCGAACCAACCAAGGAGACATGCAATACGGGTCCACATACGTACACGTATTCCAAAATACGTAATACGAACAATGGTCATTACAAGTTGAAGAAAAGAATAATAAAATTTTGTCCAATTTCAAGTCACAAAGGTGAGGCCATCGGGAAAGTGGTGGAAAAGTGCTTACATGCGTAGGGCTTTATGTCATGCCCTAGTTTCGCAGAACCGGTCGTCTTCGCTAGGGCGTGATGTCGCACGAGCCTAGGGTTCACCCGCGCAAGGCAAATCCATAACGGTCGATTATAGGCTAAGTGACGGGGTCGACGCGCAGAAGTCCCGAGCAGAAAGATAATAACATAAAGGAAACACAAGTATTCGAACACAAGTGTTACAAAGAAAATCAGAACTTTTATTTATAATCAGCAAAATTATAAAGGGGCACATGGCCAAGATTAAAATCTCTCAAGCTCACAATCTCTCTGAATACAATCACTCGGCTCTCTCTCATCTCTCAATACAAAGTTTTAAGGCTTGCCACTATGGATGCTTTAGAAGGTGATGTCCATACATTATATCCCGTATAGATGAAGTCTTCAACGCGGCTGCAAGCCTCGAAACACCAAGGAACTCCATGCCTCAGCGTATCCAAGCGAGCTCCGTATTGAGCGAGCAAGTACCTTATACCTGTGCATAAAAATTATTGTGTGGTCAGTACACAAATGTACTGGTGGTGTGAGCTCCTTGCCCACCCATACAAAACTAATACGTTCACTTATTGAGTGTAAATTATTATTTTGATTGTCTTTTTAATCTTGTCTTAGATCAATTTTAGGACATATACACCTGGTCTATTTGGTGCATCAACGACACAGTCGTTGTCATGCCCCGGTCCCGTAGGACCGATTGTCCTCACTAAGACGTGATACCTGTGAGCCTAGATCATGCTCACGCAAGGCGGATTCCATAACGGCCAATTACATGCTAAGCGGCAGGGGTCATCGCACAGAAGTCCAAAAAGAAACATTGAATAAACGACAGCAAAAACTTGAAGAAAAACACAAGTTATTCAAAATGCTCTTCATTGATATTGAATCAAAGATTATATAGGTGGCGCGAGGCCATGAATACAATCACTCAGTCTCACTCTTCTCACAATATAAGTCGCTCTCCTCTCTCTTATCTTTCAATACAATTTGACGAGCCAGCGGATACTTCAGATAGGCGATGTCCATATATTATGTCCCGTATAAATTCAGACTCCATGCGGCCACATGCCTTGAAATGCCTAGGAACTCTGTGTCTCGACGCATCCAAGCGAGCTCCGCGCCAACGAGCTTCTACCTGAGCCTTCACATAAATACTATGTGGGTGTCAGTACTCAACTGTACTGGTGGAGTGAGCTTCTCGCCCACCCATACAAACCAACACGTTCATTTACTTTGTGTAATATAATTCGTTTATAATTGTCTTTCTATTCTTTCCTTAGGATCGATTTTAGGACATGGACGCCTGACCTATTTTGTGTCTCTAGACCATCATCGTGCCTTCGCACTAATAACTTACTTATACTTGCCTCTAGACCCTTCTCGTGCTAACAACGTCAACTTATCGACTCGTACTTGCCCTTCGGCCCATACTTTAATACTCAATCACTTAGTCATGCCATAAACTCCGTTTGTGTATCCACATTGAGGCCGTGCCTCACAACTAAGTAGAAATTGACCAACTTTACCTTATGGCCCTTCCTGACTTAAACTCGAATAGACTTCTATCCAACTTACTTATACTTTTTGTGTCAACGACTCACCAACCGATGCCACACTTCGTGCCGTAGCACGGTGTCTTCGTTGCAGCCAAATCTTAGGTCCAAACATTGTGTTGCAGATCGTACAGACATTCAACTCGACTCATTGGTACCTGTGCATACAATACTCGACTCAGTCCAAAGGTATGCACGCGGATCACCGTAATATGCCGACTCATCTATATGAAATGGTCATTAGTACCACAAACTATACTTGGACTTATAGCTTTGTTATTCGGCGACCCTTTCAGCACAAGTAGCGAGCCCCGCTGAAAGTTTCCAACTAACCTTAGCGGTACTCCCAGCTCAGCTATACCATGTTTTCCCTTAGGTCGGAACGGTCCTGTGGCCCCAGGTTTGCCGTTTGAAGGAAACTTTCCCTTGTCGACAAGTTGTCCAATAACCATGCAAGACTCGACTCAAACTACCATCTCACATAGTCATTCTTCTTCTAGTGTTACCATCTTTTCAGGACCATGTTAAAGACTTCTAGTATTTGAGACCGCCTCGATGACCCACGGTCGTGAGTATTTTTCTATGTTGTCCTATCATTTTACTCAACTCAGGAATGACTATTTGATAGCCCTTTTTTCTAAACTCAATTTGAATCAACCATGGCCCGGGCCTTAAAATATTAAGCCCGTGACATTGTGCCTTAAGCCAACTTGTGTCCTGTGCGACACTACCGCCCAAGTCATACTCCATATGACGATCTTTGAGACTGTAGGACTATGTGGCTATAACCAGCCGTAGAAATCATGGGACCGTGCTTGCTACTACTTCGATAGTCCTTGACATAACTTTTGTCTAAATCCATCGTACAATACAACTTAATCCGTAGGACGAGCAAGGCTGTGCCAAACCCTTGCACCGTGGAAACGTGTATTGAGACATGTGAGACACTTTTGCTATGCTAAGTATTGGACTGTGGGGCCGTGCCTGCTTTCTCAAGCATTTATACGTGCGACACCTATGACTATGCTAAGTTCATAGCTTTGTGGCAACTTAAACCAACTATCCTTCTTCCAAGCCATGGAACGAAGTGTAATTGTCACGACCCGCGTCCGTTTTTCGGGTCGCGAGAGCGTGAGCAAGCCAGCTACGTATCAAGCGGATTCCAGCCCACTCGAATACGTAAACGCTGTCTGGACTATGGTAATGTGCCTAATCAAGGCAAGGCAAACTATATCTCAATCCACAATAAGAATATAAAACATGAATGAACACTATGGATCGTGGTCTGCAGCCCACTAGCATACATGTCCGATTAGACTCCAAGAAATAACATGAGTCTATAAATTAAACTAACAAGCAGAGTATATCATGACAAGGAATGAAAGCACGAATGGATAATAAACGTAATATCAATACCTGGATCTTGTAAGTGTATCACAAACATCTACCATCCTGCTCTGCTAACTACTCCATGCGATCGCTAAACCTGAAGAGATCATCAGGTCCTCAGGGAACATAGCAAGATACATAAAAACATGCCTATCTAACAGTTCTATTATGCATAAGAATATAAACAGGCTATAAACAGGAAACGAGACAGAAACTGACAGGTGGCTACTGACAGGTGACTATGAACACGGATACGAAAATAACTACGCATAAATAAACTGCTAGAAGAACAAGTAAATAAGAGGTCAATGGAATACCAAACTCTCGTCCCGAGTGTGGACTCACGGGTTTGAACTAATCACTAACCCTCTTCCGGGTGTGGACACTCTGGTGCAAATGAACAAGACAATACCCTCGTCCCGAGTGTGAACTCACGGATGTAAAAAGATCAAGACAAACACCTTCGTCCCGAGTGTGGACTATCTGGTATAACTGGTCAACCCTCGTCCCGAGTGTGGACTCTCTGGTTGAGAAAACGATAACAGAAAATTAGCAGTTCAACTACACATACTCATTCCATGACACGACTCAGTCGAGATACAGGTGACGACAAGGTACAACTCAGTCAAGACACAGGTAAGGACAACTCTAGCATGAACTATAATGTGAATAAGCCTGGTATAACTACACTATCAAGTCATGAAAAGGTGATATACAAGCAAGACAATAAACTGGTAAACGTGGTATGAAGAAAACATATAAATTCATATCAACTAGAGTAACTAAGTGATCACATAGTAGAAAGCAGAAGAACTATAACCATGAAAATGAACTGTAGAGGGAGGCAAAGTATCTTGCTTGGTGTAGAATCGACCACGTCTAAATAGCAATTCGTCAACTAATGAACCACAAAACTCCAACTCCTATAAACGACTCCGGATGCTAAAACAGACATTGTCAACATTTTCAGAATAGTCAAATTAGCTAGAATAGCCGACCCATAAGTCCAATTCTGGACACAGAGGTAAAACGGTCATTTTGGGTCAAAACGATGTCCGCCGTTGGACCCGCTTTGTACCAAAAAGTGTGCCAACATCTATGGTCTCTAAAGTCGTCAAACTACATGTCCATGGGTTCGGTTTTTCGATACAAATCCAACCGTATGTCCAAAGTTGGATTTTGACGGGCCGTGCACAAATATTGCTCGTTGAGTCGGATCATGGGGCCCGCAAAACGACGATCCGATCAACTGTCTCAGAATTGACCAAACTTGGCATACAGGATCAGAAAAATGATACGATCCTATTGGCACAAGTTTCATCTCGATCTGACGAACATGCACAAATTAATTGAAAATTTTGCAAAGAGGCCGATACGGTGAATTTCGACGGATACGCATCAAATTCGTCACGCACACGCGACCAATTTGAATTCCGTCAAAGCTCACACGTCCGTGAAGTCGATATGCATCTTTCGATGCTTTCGGTTCGCGATCACGTCGTCCGGTTTGACGGGACGTACATCGTATCGGAGAGTTTCTAAATTTTCTAAACTGTTTTTAATGGTTTTTCTTGATTTTTGAAAACGATTAACTCGATGCACAGGAAATCAATTTGAAAGTTACAAAAAGGGTTTTTCAGTCCTACATATTGGCTATAAGGTTGTTTAATTAGATTGCCAGATTTATCGTTAGGCCGATCAAATATTGCCTTCCAAGTCGGGGTCTTAGGGTAGTGAGAACTCTGTTTATGAGCAGAATTTTCCTCAATGTTCACATCGATTTTCTGGACAAATTGGTTGTCTATCTACGAATCCATCTACTAGGGTTTCAAGAGGGTCATGTAGGCTCTCTACAGTATTTTACGGAATTGAATTTCGTGGAGCGAGAAGGACAAAAATTTACCTGAAATTTTGGGTGGTGGCTGTTGCTCACTGTCGCTGTGCAGCAGACCTGCTGTGTGTACGCAAATATGCCGGCGGCTCCGACAGTCCCCCGACGATGCTCCAGCGTCAAGGTGGTCACCCAAGTGTCAGGGAAGGCTGGGCTAGGGTTTGGTTGGGGTAGAGTTAGGGTTTCTTCTCTAATTCTCATCGACTTATATACGGCAAGGGGTTCGGGTTACTGTGTTCGGCTGAGGAGGGGGGTTTAGCCAAGTTGGGCTTTCCTGTTGTTTGCCTTTGGGTTTGTTCCTTTGGCTCGGTTGCACATGCTGTGCTCGGGTTTAGAGACTGGGCTTGTTGTTTTATTTTATTTTTGATTCTCTTTCTATATATATATATATATATATATATATATATTTATATATATATATATATATATATATATATATATATATATATATATATATATATATATATATATATATATATATATATATCCACATATACGTATGATAAATACATATATACCATACCATATATATATATCAAGATTTAGAGTATAGCTAAAACAAAATAATTAATATTTTGTTTATTTTCACAATTCCTAATTATTATATATATATATATATATAATTTATTTCCTAATAACATAATTACTTAATCAGATGTTTATATACCAAATATAGTATCAATAATAACAAAGATAGAATTACAATCACCAAATGTAGGTATGGTATTGGGGAACACCATATACTCCTGTTCTATTTGGTCTACCGAAAATCGTACAAAAGTTCTAAATTGCTGCATAAATATCGATGCGACTCCTCGTTCAGGTGGGTAGCTTCGATAAACTTGCCTCAGCTTGGCCTTCACACTAATAAAAAGAAAGTTTTCAAATTTCATAAGTAGGCTTGATAATAAAAGAGGCGAATCCACATAGCTAAGGGAATAATCCCAAGTCGGTTCGGAATGAGTCAGAATATGGAAAGGTCCCACGGTCGACTTAGAAGTGTTACACGTTGTGCTTTTAAATGGCACTCGGTCCTTCGTCCTGTGGCTTGGGAGAAGAAAAGTTGGTCTAAGTTTCCATAAAGCTATGAATTAGCCTAAGTCATAGGCGTCGCCCGCATAAATGCTTGATAAAGCATGCAGTTCAAGCGTCTAAGGCTTGGCATAGCCATTGCTTGTCCCACGGGTTAAGTTGCATCACACGGCTTGTTGCATAAGTCTAGGCACTCAATGAACTTGGTTGTTCAAAGTCGAATGCATGCACGACACGTTCCCACGATGCAAGGCTTCACACAACCTTTGCTCGTCAAGTTGTTGCACGATTAAGTTAGACAAAATTATGTTAGTCTATTGAAGTCATTCTAAGCATTGTCTCATGTTTTCTGCGGTTGTCATAACCACATAGTCCTACGATCTCAAGGCTCGTCATATAAAGTATGTATTGGACGGTAGTGTCGCACAGAACACAAGTTGGTTTAAGACACGATATCATGGACATAGTGTTTTTAGGCACGAGCCACGGTTGATTCAAATTGAGTTTAGAAAAAGGGCTATCAAATAGTCGTTCCAGAGTTGAGTAAAATAATAAGACAACAAGGAAGAATACTATTACTCGCGACCATTGGTCGTCAAGGCTGTCTCAAATACTAGAAGTCTTGAATTTGGTCCTGAAAAGATGGTAACACTAGCAGAAGAATGACTGTGTAAGATTAGTTCGAGTCGAGTCTTGCATGGTCATTGGACAACTTGTCGACAAGGTAAAAGTTTTCTCGAGCGGCATCCCCGGGCCACGGGACCGTTTCGACCTAGGAGGAAACACGGTATAGCTATGCTGGATAATAGCACGGGTTAGGCGGGGACTTTCAACGGGGCTCACTACTTGCGTTGAAAGGGCATCGACTAGCAAAGCTATAAGTCCAGGATAGCTTATAATGCCAGTGACCATTCATATAGATGAGTCGGCATATAGTGACGATCCGTGTGCATGCCTTTGGATTGAGTCAGTATTGTGTGCACGATATCAATGAGTCGAGTTGAATGTGTGCATGATCAGAACATAATATTTGGGCCTAAGATTTGGCTGCAAGGAAGACACCGTACTTCAGCACGAGATGTGGCATCGAGTATTAAGTTGTTGGCATAGAGTTGCATAAGTTGGATTTGAGTCGCTTCGAGTATAAGTCAGGAAGCATCGTAAGGCAAAGTTGGATAAGTTGACGTTGCAAGCACGGGAATGGTCTAGAGGCAAGGATAAGGAAGTTATCGGTGTGATAGCATGGTGACGGTCTAAAGACACAAAATAGGCCGAGAGTCTATATTTTAAAATTGAACCTAAGGCAAGAATAGATAGACAATCATAAAGGGTCTATGTTGCACAAAGTAAATGAACGTATTGGTTTTGTATGGGTGGACGAGGAGCTCACTCTACCAGTACAGTTGAGTACTGACACCTATGGAGTGTTTATGAGCAGGCACAGGTAGAAGCTCATTGGTGCGGAGATCGCTTGGATGCGTCGAGGCACGGAGATCCTTAGTTTTTTGAGACATGCGACCGCATAGAGTCTGGACTTATATGAGACATAATGTATGGACATCGCCTATCTGATGCATCCGCTGGCTCGTCAAATTGTACTAAAAGATGAGAGAGAGCAGAGTGACTTGTATTGTGAGAAGAGTAAGACTGAGTGATTGTAATCATGGCCTCGTGCCACATTGTAATCTTTGTTTCAATATTAATAAAGACTCTGATTTTGTTTCAATGCTTGTGTTGCCTTGTATATTCAATGTTTCTGCTTGGAACTTCTGTGTGACGACCCCGTCACTTAGCCTGTAATCGGCCATTATGGAACCCGCCTTGCATGAGCGCAACCTAGGCTCACGCGACATCACGCCTTAGCGAGGACGATCGGTCCTACGGGACCGGGACGTGACACAAAGGATCGAGTGTCATTTTGAAAGCACGTCATGCAATACTTCTAAGTCGACCGTGGGACCTTTCCATATTCTAACTTTTTTTACCCAACTTAGGATTATTTTCTTAGCTATATGGATTTGCCTCTTTTATTATCAAGCCTACTTATGCAATTGAAAACTTTCGTTTTATTAGTGTGAAGGCCAAACTGAGGCAAGTTCACCGAAGCCACCCGCTTGAGCGAAGAGTCGCCTCGATTGAGGGGGTCTTCGAGCAAGCCGTTGCGTGGCTAAGTTCGAACGCCATTGGCATTTTGATTCCTCTGGTTGAACTGAGCGGGACGGGACATTACAGTCGTGCCATAAATCCATTCATGTAACATAATCGAGGCAGTACCTCACCACTTAGTAACTTGTCCAAACTTCATGTCACAACAATGTAGCCGTGCCATGACTCCATTCGTACCTTAACATTAAGGCCATGCCTCGCAACTCAACATAACTTAACCAAAACTTGCCTTCTGGCTTTTCCTGATTTAACTCAAATGACTTAATCTCAACTTATGTAACTCTGTGTCAACGACTCAATACTCGATGCCGCATTTCGTGCCGAAGCACGTGTCTTTACTATAGCCAAATCTTAGGCTCCATAATGGTGTTACAACCGTGCATATTTTCTTGACTCAATTCGTGTTGTGCTTGTACTTTCTTTGCTTCGACCGACATCGTGCATGCGAATTGTCGCTCAGCACACTAACTTATCTATATGAAAGATCACTGGCATTAACTAGCCATCGTGATCATAGCTAGGAGAGATGGAGACCGTTGCAGTGCGGGTAGCTAGTCCCACTCAAGGTGTCACGACCCGCACCCGCTTTTTCGGATACGAGACGTGTCCAAGCCAGCCTACGCCGCAGAGTCGGCGGTAGAACGTTGTCAAGCCCGCAAGAAATAAATGCTCAAAATACACATTTGCTGCTCATTCACATTACTAAATTTATTACAACATTTACATCATTTAAAATTAAAGGAAATACAAGATTTTACAATTAATGAATCTGATACAATGCTTTCTATTTCTAGGTTGACCTCAGCATACCCAAGTCTTCCCAGTGCTAAGAGTGATTGCGGCTAAACCTGAAAAATGTTAGTTATCCAGTCAGGATTGGAACAAGTACACAAACCGACGGCAATGCAAGACACAATAGAATTAACAAGACATGAAAATAGCATATGGAATTTGAAAGCTAGTAAGAAAACTGATGACATAGCACGATAGAGAAGTAAACAAGAAAAAACTAATAAAGGACATCTATCTAGGTGGTGTGAAATATCTGTTTCGACATGTGAACGGCTGGGGGTAAATCAGGCACACTGCACGTGTCGTGCGCAGCGGCTAGCATTCACGAGAGACAATGGGATAGTTCTGGGTAGTCCACATATTTACTAAGATATTTCCCCTCCCGACTACTCCGTGTGACGAGCGTGTCAACAAGCAGCAAGATATATGTATGAACATGAAATGTATCAACTACTATGAATCGAAAAGCAATCAGAAAGTGCACTTGCCTGAGGTCCTTTGCTGGTGAAACCGACAATTCCATTGAGTTCAGACTAGTCCGATTAGCCTAGGTCGATATGAGGGAGTCAGCATTATAAAATACAAACGTATGACTAATCACGGGTTTTACGAAAAAATCTAAATCTAGAAATGGAAATCTAATTAAGGAAGAGTATATATTTAGAAAATAACTATAGCTAATTAGAATTTATTTACTATATTTGAAAATAATATCACAATATTTTTAGATAATAATTAGAAAAATTATAAAAACACTTAAGGTTAAAACCATATTTTTTGGAAACTTAGAAAATCGATTTTTGGCAAAAACCCAAATTTGTTATATATATATATATATATATATATATATATATATATATATATATATATATATATATAGGTCAAAACAATCCTTGAAGATACCTAATAATAGTAGGTATATATTTTCTTTTAGTGAAACCCCATATTAGAATATCCTAAAATAATAATATAATTTTTCTATTAAGATAAGAATATAAAATTATAACCTAAAATTCATTTTATATTTATAGAGTCCAAAATATATTGAATAACTACTACAATCTTAGCCCAAACATATTTCATTTTAAAATATCTAGAAAATATTTATAACTAGTTTGAAAAATATAGTAAATCATTTTAGGTAATATTCTTAATTGCCAAAACTATAATTTAGGAAAAACTTATAAATCTATTTTAGAAAATACTATTCATCTATTTCTCAAAATAACCAATAATAACATTAATAACCATAATATGAAAAATACAAATAACATCTTCGATAATTAATAATAATGGTAACAGTAACAATAAAAATAATAATAACAAAAATAATATTTAATAATAATAACAATGACCAACTATGTAGATCTACTATATATATAAAATATCGTAACTAGTATACAGAAAATATTGTATCAATCAATCCAAAATACCTAAAATACTATACTATAATACATATAACATAAAATATCAACTTCTTCATCTCTCTTTTCTCGTACACTGTGTCCAACAAAATCAAACAGCTTTAATGTGCTGTTGACCACATCAAGAGAGAGAGGGAAGCAATAAATCTCATAATATATTCCCAATGGCTCGGCCATTGATTTAGGCTTTTTCTATGGGCACCACAAGTTTTACTGGGGGGGTCATTTTACTAGGGGGCGTCCCAGGTTTGAGGAACTTTTACTGGGGGCGTCCCGAAAATTACTTGGGGCTATCCCACCCCCCCAAACCCTCTCTTTCATTTCATTTTCATTTTAAAACTCTCTCTCCTCAAAACCCTCTCAAAACCCTCTCTCAAAAATTCCTCTACTCTCTAAAACCCTAACACTCTCTCCATTATCCACTCTCCAAAACTCTCTCTCAAGAACCCTAAGTCTTCCAAGATCATCAATGGCACCGAAGAAGAACCCGTCATCACAAGCTAGGTATGTTTCCTAATTATTGTATAATTTATTTTACATTTCAAATTACATTTCGATTCTTTGAAAAATCTCTTAAATGTCATTATAAATTAGGTTAGAATAATTCAAAGTACATTTCGAAATCGAAAATATTATTTTTTTATCATTTAAGCGTAACCTAACTGCGTCTGGTCGTCGTCCCTAAGGACTGCAGACGACGGGGCAGTCCTAATGTCAAAATGGACTGCCATGCAGTAGGCAGTCCTGTTATAAAACAGGACTGCAGACACCCTGGCAGTCCTGTTATAAAATAGGACTGCCATCTATCTGGCAGTCCTGATAGTATGATGGATATACGAGCACTTTCCGATGCTCAGGAGGGGTGAGCTGAACCCACTCTATGAGGAGCACCTTCCTAGAGTGTGTCAATGGAAGCCAACTCAGCTAGAAACTAAGAGTCATGAAACGCTGGTTTCCATTCGTGATGCTCTGGAAAATTTGGTGCCAGAAGAGGTTAGTTGATAGCGCGTAGATAGCGTAGACTATTTATGGTATATTTTTTTGTTGACTATTTTCTTTTAACTTTTGTCCTACAGATCGTTTGGCACCCATACCGGGATCTCCGGCAACAAAATCGCCATCTGCAACCAGTATCTCTATTTAATGGTATGATCACATGCTATGATATTACTGAGGCTTACATGCCTGATAGAGTACTGCGTCAGTTTGGCCTCGTACAAACCGTGCCGCAGCGCACATTAAGGTTATTGGAGCCTCCGTGTGGGACCCAACCTTTGAACTACAAGCCGCCCTATTTCGACTGGGTGACCGACTGCTACTCCGAGTGGCAACGACATTTGCTGGGGGAAGAACTTCGACAACCGGTGCAGGAGATGCATGACTGCAGCGACGACTACATGCCGTACTACTTGGCAGTCGGACATCCTAGGTTGTCGAACCCTAGAAATCCAGGGCCCGTTGCCGTTGGAGCTATAGGACCTCTGCCTCCAAAAAATGTCTTGTATGCTTTATTGGTCAGGATGGTAAGTTTATAAATTATAGTTTGTAACTAATTTCAAAGTGAACTCTCTTCATTGACGTTTTGTTATAATTGACAGGCTACTCGGGTGAAGGCTTTGGCGAAATCCATCCGATCGGGCTGCCAGAACGATGAATGTGTTAATATCGCGAACCAGTTGGATCATATCGACGACACTGTCGACTTTCCTTTCATGCAAAATCGGGAGGCGCGTACGAAGGCCCGGCATGATCACTGATTTGATTTTGATGTTGTATTTTGGAAATTATAATGTTTAACTTGTTGGATATTGTGATGTTTAACTCTATTATTTTGGAAATTGTCATGACTATGGAATTGAGGAAATTATGATGTTTAAGATGTTTACTATGGAATTGAGGAAATTGTGATGTTTAAGATGTTTACTTGTCATGTTCATTCAGTGAGTTTAATTGTCATGTACATTCAGTGGATATTGTGATGTTTTGCTTAGGACTGCCAGACCACTGGCAGTCCTCATTCACATTAGGACTGCCAGTGGTCTGGCAGTCCTGATGAAAACTCACTGTGTGTGAGTTTTCATTCACACACAGAGAGTTTTGCTTAGGACTGCCAGATCACTGGCAGTCCTCATTCACATTAGGACTGCCAGTGGTCTGGCAGTCCTGATGAAAACTCACTGTGTGTGAGTTTTCACTCACACACAGAGAGTTTTGCTTAGGACTGCCAGACCACTGGCAGTCCTCATTCACATTAGGACTGCCAGTGGTCTGGCAGTCCTGATGAAAACTCACTGTGTGTGAGTTTTCACTCACACACAGAGAGTTTTGCTTAGGACTGCCAGATCACTGGCAGTCCTTATTCATAATAGGACTGCCAGTGGTCTGGCAGTCCTGATGAAAACTCACTGTGTGTGAGTTTTCACTCACACACAGAGAGTTTTGCTTAGGACTGCCAGACCACTGGCAGTCCTCATTCACATTAGGACTGCTAGTGGTCTGGCAGTCCTGATGAAAACTCACTGTGTGTGAGTTTTCACTCACACACAGAAAGTTTTGCTTAGGACTGCCAGACCACTGGCAGTCCTAATGTGAATGAGGACTGTCAGTGGTCTGGCAGTCCTGATGAAAACTCACTGTGTGTGTGTGAGTTATCATCAGTTTTCACACAAGTACTTTACCCAAATTTTTGACACGAGTAGCATATTTTACACAAGTATGATATTTCAATAGCAGACAGGAAAAAGTTGAAAACAAAAAACATATATTTGGCTTCACATTTCAAAATGATATACTTTAATGTTTACAAAATGGTTAATCCATATACAAAATGTTTACAAAATAGAACATCCTCTGCCTTCAGAATGTGAAAACTTCATTCAGTCGATTTCGACGTCGTAGTGGCCAACCGGTAAGTCTCTTGGCTCTTCCATCTGCAACAGTCTCCTACAATGATTGATTTGCTGATCAAAAGGCCCGGTCCAGGACTTCGCTTCTGCCGGTGCTAGTTTGTACCAAACTGTTGTAGGTGGAGGAATCGGAGAATGACCGATCATCCTTAGCATGACAAAGTGATCTTTGATTTGACCTATAGTACATAGATTGCTTTGTCTGTGCTCCGCCGGAGGAGAGCACATCGGGAAAAAAGTATTGCGAATCCCCGCCAAAAAAAGTACGACAGGGATCCGGTACCGATTAGCAAATAAATACAAGGCAGACGGGACGGACATGTAGTGGTCTGGCCCGGTAACACTGTCAGTGCAAGGAATACTTGTCAACAAACTTGCAACTGTTTCTTCGCTTAGGATGCGGGAGTATAATGGAAGACGACTCTCTAATTCCTCGTACAGCTCCTGCCTCACTTGCCTCCATCCGTCTTTGTCAGAATAATCGAGATGTATTGCAAGCACATGAAATCCGCAATGGCCATCCCCCGGGACATCAACAATAGACCAGATGTAACTGCGAATCTCTGGATGAAAATTGTGGATATACAAACGCATCATTTGACTTTCCACAGTATCTTCGTTTGCAATATCTGTTTTCTCCTTTTTCTAGCGAATGACAAGCTTGCTCTTCCGTGCAGGCGGAACTTGCTCTAAGCATCGTTCAATATGCTCAAAGGATGATGGATCTCTTTTGGTTGACTCAAGCCTTCTCTTCTGTGAACTACTCATTCTTGTTGTAGGCCTGCCCTTAGGATTGGAAATAATGGACGGCTCGTGCATTCTTGTAGTCACCGGACAGGCAAGTTCTTGGATTTTAACCTCAAGGCACTCCCGCTCTGCTCCTTCTGAGGCACACCACCGTACGTGGAGAAGTTTTACTTGTGGCAAGGAGAAGAAATCACCGTGTGTCTTCACCACGGGCATTATAGACAACTGCCTCCAACGTTCATCGACAGCAAGAACTGGAATAGGAATGGACTGACGACGATATTCATTAATCTCATAGCCACAAGGGAGGCCGAGTATATGTCGATGTACACACCCACAAACCTGAGGATCAAAGCCGACAAGCTTTGACCTATCAACCTCTTCAAATATGAAATCCAACGCCTTGTGAGAAATGACACGCATTAAAGAATCCAAGAGGACTTCCTTTCTATGCTCATGCTTGACAATATTTAAGCTCATCTCAAATGATGCCTTGATTTCGTTCACCGTCCGATCTATTGATATATGCATCGCTTGCCAAACCGAAACAAAGTTGCCTTGGGATGACTTTAAATGCCTCTTTAATACTGAGTGTGCTCCTTCGACACGATTGGTAGTTGTCGTACCGTAATGCTTCACCACATTCGTCCATGCTAAGACGAATTGTTCTTTGTGCGGTTCAAGCCATGTTTCTTTGATGTAAGAAATGCAAGCCGGCTCCCTCCCCTCCCACTTCTCCTTGAATAAGTACCATGCGGTGGCGTAACTGTCTATCGTGCTGGCTCGCCATACACAATTCCAGTCATGGTTGAATTCGTCAAAAACTTGCATGTCAAGTTTACCATCCACTTTTCCGAACTTCAACTTACATTGGGATTGTATATTACGATTTACATGAAATGTGCATAGCAATGTATCAGCTTGAGGAAACACAATCCGAATAGCATTCATTAGAGCATACTCTCTGTCGGTAACAAAAACCGAGGGCTCTCTCTGATCGGTGTAAAGGGTTTTCAGTTTCTCCAACGCCCATATGTAGTCTTCAACTTTCTCACTCTTCATGAAGCAAAAAGCAACTGGAAATGTTTTCCATGTAGAGGTGAAGCCGACAACATGAAAGAGAGGCATCTTGAACTTATTGGTCTTGTACGTGCAATCAAGAACTAACACATCGGTGAAAGACCGAGCCAAATGTGTGCAATCGGGATGAGCCCAAAAGAGTGAAATGACTTCATTGCTCTGGGATGTCTTCTATGATGCTCAACATAATGATTGTCTCCAAGCAACTTCATCACTTCTTGCATCGCCATTCTCGATTTCGACCGAATGGCGTTAGAAGAAGATAGGGCGTTGTATATTGACTTCATTATAGACTTGTTCTTCTCATCTTTATGTCGTATGACGGAATATATTTGTCTCGGTGCAACTCCGAAATTGGACAAGTCTTCCACTATCTTCTTCTCCGTAATGTTCAACCGTCCGACATACGGATGGCCCAATAGTGATTCGGCAATCTCGTGGTTGTGGATTCCATTCATGACTTGGACTGTCCACTTCGCTTCTTCATCCTTTCTAATATAGACTTTGAACGGACAACCACATTTTCTCGTTCCAACATTTCTCTTTGAAACTTTACTTTCGAGAACTTTTTCTTTCTTATGCCTTCTAAACACACCACCTCGTTCACATGAAACCACAGTGGTTTGTTGTCCCGGACGGTTTCGGGCCGATCTTGATATCACAAGAACTATGTTGTTTGCCCGTCCCACTTCTCGACACCAATTTAGCGCACCTTCGTATGATTCAAAACACATATTGGTCCTGAATAAATGGCCTACATCGACGCCAATTGGAGCTGCTACCTCGATACCGGAAGATGATAAGTCCTACAATATAACTTAAAGTTAATAAAATAAAATAACACAACACAAAAATGTCCAAACTGCTGCCAAAAGGAAGGACTGCATAAGGCAAGGCAGTCCTTTCAATAATCAGGACTGCCATTTAACTGGCAGTCCTGTCAATGATCAGGACTGCCACATCTCTGGCCGTCCTGATTATTGACAGGACTGCCGAAGTTTGGGCAGTCCTATATGTAGAGGTGGACTGCCCGCGTATTGGCAGTCCTGTCCCTAACAGTCCCGAATTGCACCCGACGTGAATGTTACAATGGGCTTACCAAGAGTGCATCCGAAGCAAGAATGTGTTCTTCGGACATATCGGGACGAGAGTCTGCTACATTCGATGACCCGGGTTCTTCCATGTTCACTTTTTCTAAATTAAACACATATAAATCATTATTTACATGTGAAATTATTGTGAGAGAGTCTACAAAATTGTGAGAGAGTCTACAAATATATTAATTAGATGACATACCCATGAACGGATGAATTCGATGACACTGCAACGAAAATTTGGACCCTAAATCTTCACAATGTCTTGGTTGGGAGACAATTTGGGTTAGGGTTTATAAAACTATGACCTAGAAATTCTTCTTAGGGTTGGAGAAAAGAGTGGGGGAGATGGAGAGAGTAGAGAGAGAAGAAGGGAAATAAAATTAGGTTGGTATTTATATGACATCTTGGGCTAGCCCCAAGCAAAAAATTTTGATGGCAAACTTGTAATTTTTTCCAAAAATTTTGGTATAGCCCCAAGTAAAACTTGTGGTGCCCATAGAAAAAGCCTTGATTTATTCAACAGACCAGAGCCTCTGCTTTGTTAATATACAGAGAGAGAGGGGAGGTTTTTAAAGGATGAAGAAAGAGAAAGAGTCAAGGGAGAAGAAGAGGAGTGGTGGGGATCTTTCCCATCAGTCCTGGCAATTGAGCATTTCTAGAAGATTGAGACATGTTGTAAGAAGAAATCAGAGAATTGCAGCAAAAATTGGGGAAGAACAGTTAGATCTGGAAGAAGAATTCTTATAGAATATTTGGGGAGGAAGAAGCTACAGCTATGTGGATAAAATTGCATATATCAACGTATCCTTTTCCTGCTATTACAATGCATTTATATATCAATGCTCTATTGCTTTGCTTGCTTATCAAGCTAACACTAATCTGGTGACTGTACAGGTGAGCTGGCTGATTGGAGTAGCTGGCAATCACCTGAGAGCACATGGAGTAACTAACACCTCACCTGAGCACCTGAGCACATGGTACCAGGCTGTTTATTACCTGAATTAACTGTCAGGTGACACTGAAAGGAAGAAGGAAAGAGTCAGGTTAAGAGCCATTTGATTAGGCTCGTAACAATGCCTCCCTCTTAATTTGACCTTGTCTCAAGGTCAAAATGAGGAAATTTCTTGATGAAGTCCTCGTAAGGAACCCATTGAGCTTCTTCCTGGGAGCAATCCTGCCACTGTACGAGCAAATCCACTGCTGCCCTGTTCTTTCTCTGAACCATCCTTCTGTCCAGCACCCAATGAGGCTCCAAGACCATTGCTTCTGTATAAGTGGGGTTCTCCTGATGCACTGTGAGGGTGGGACTAAGAGTCTTTTTTAATTGAGATACATGAAAGACTGGATGGATCTGGGATGTAGCAGGAAGAGCAAGTTTGTATGCAACAGCCCCAACCTTAGAAAGTATCTGATATGGGCCAAAATATTTTGGGGAAAGTTTTTGGGGTCTTCTCTGTCCCACAGTGACTTGTCTATAGGGTTGCAACTTCAAGTAAACCCAGTCTCCAACTATGAACTCCCTGTCAGTTCTATGGTTATCTGCTAACTTCTTCATCCTGTTTTGAGCTAAAGTTAGGTTGTCCTTGAGGATTTGTATGGCATTATCCCTAGACTGCAGATTCCCTGCTACCCTCATTTTCCTGAGTTGACCCTGGTACATAAGTGAGCAGATGGGGTGGAGGCCTCCCATAGACTGCTTCAAAGGGAGTGGTGTTAATGGCAGAGTGCCAATTGGTGTTAAACCAAAACTCAGCCCATGCAAGGAACTTACTCCACTCTCTAGGCTTGTGACCACAGAAACATCTGAGATATCCCTCTACACATCTGTTTGTCACCTCTGTCTGCCCATCAGTTTGGGGGTGGTAGGCAGTGCTATACTTGAGTTGAGTGCCTTGTAGCTTGAAAAATTCTTTCCAAAACTGACTGGTAAAGAGGGGATCCCTGTCAGTAACTATAGACTTAGGCATCCCATGTAATTTGAACACTCCTTCAAGGAAGACTTGAGCCACTACAGCAGCAGTATAGGGATGACTTAGTGCAAACAGATGCACATATTTAGTGAGTCTGTCCACTACCACTAGAATGGTGGATTTATGGTAACTGTTAGGAAGTCCCTCTATAAAATCCATGGAGATATCTTCCCAGACTCTGTTTGGAATTGGCAGAGGTTGTAATAGACCAGCTGGGGATACATTCTCACTCTTGTTCCTTTGACAAATATCACAAGATTTTATATAATTTTGGACTGCTTTCTTTAACCCCTTCCAATAGCATACCCTCTTGATTCTGTGCAGTGTCTTGGCAACTCCTGAGTGTCCAGCTTGCAGTCCATCATGATGTTCTTTAATCATCAAAGAAGCAAATTCTGAGGCTGGATCAACTAACAGTCTATTTTTATAATAGAGAAGATCATCTATCAAAGAGTACCTGTCAGTATTCAGCTTCCCTTGTTCCCATTCTTCTTTCTTCTTAATATAGTAGGCTGATTGATTCATTTCTTCCCTGAATTGTGTGAGCCACCCTGCTTGGACCATAGTTACAGCAGATAAACTTGGTATTTCTCTTCTGGATAGACTGTCTGCAGCCATGTTTTCCTTTCCCTTCTTGTACTCCACTCTATAATGGAACCCATGTAGTTTGAGTATCCATTTATACTGTGCATCAGTATACACTCTTTGTTCTAGCATGAATTTAAGAGATTTATGGTCTGTTCTGATGATAAAAACCCTTCCCCATAAGTATTGGGACCATTTCTTAACTGCCAAGAGTATTGCTAACATTTCTTTTTCATAAGTTGAGAGTACTTTGGCTTTACCTTTCAGTGCTTGGCTTAAGTATGCAATGGGTCTGTCTTCTTGCATAAGAACTGCTCCCACTCCTTCACCACATGCATCACACTCTAAGATGAACTCCTTCTGGAAGTTGGGCATACACAGAACAGGAGGTTCTGTGAGGACTTTCTTCAATGCTTCAAAGGCCTCTTGAGCTTTGTTACTCCACAGGAATGCATTTTTTTTAGAAGATCAGTTAGAGGCTTGGCCAAGCTGCCATACCCTCTGATGAACCTTCTATAGTACCCAGTCAACCCCAAAAAACCCCTCAATTCTTTGAGAGTGGTTGGTTTAGGCCAACTGATTACTGCTTGAATTTTGTCTGCATCAACTTCTACTCCCTGACCAGAGATAACATGCCCCAAATAGCCCACCTGTTTTTGGAGAAATTGGCACTTGCTTCTCTTGACCTTCAGTTGGTGTTCATCTAACTTCTGCAAAACTTTCTCCAAGTGTACATAATGATCTTCTGCTTTAGGACTATAGACTAAAATGTCATCAAAGAAAACTAACACAAATTTCCTGAGATAGTCTCTAAATACATCATTCATCATGGATTGGAATGTGGAGGGGGCATTAGTCAAGCCAAAGGGCATGACTAAAAATTCATAATGGCCTTCATGGGTTCTAAAGGCAGTTTTGTGGATGTCTTCTTCTTGCATTCTAATTTGGTGGTAGCCTGACCTCAGGTCCAGTTTTGAGAAAAAATGAGCCCCACTTAACTCATCAAACAGTTCATCAATGAAGGGTATAGGGTATTTGTCCTTAATGGTGTTAGTATTAAGGGCCCTATAATCTACACACATCCTCCAACTACCATCAGATTTTTTACTAAGATTACAGGGGATGAATAAGAGCTACTACTGGGTCTTATGATTCCTGTTTCAATCATCTCATGCACCTGTCTTTCAATTTCATTTTTGTGAATGTATGGTTGTCTATAAGGCCTACAGCAGACAGGTAATGACCCAGGCAGTAAGGGTATTTTGTGGTCATAAGGTCTTTTGGGAGGTAATTCTTTAGGCTCTTCAAAGATATGATTGTACCTGTCTAGTAGTTGCACCAAGTCTTGAGTGTTGTTCTCCTCTGGGGGTTGAGCTTGGACTGCACATAACTGTATGATGTATATCTGAGCTCCTTGCCTCAAGTCTTTGAGATTGGCTTCATTCAAGGCTTCTTTCTGATTTTGTATTCCTCTGAAGATGTGGCTGACTCCTTGATCTTCATATCTCATTATCAATTCTTCGAAATTCCATAAGATGTTTCCCAGGGTTCTCAACCAATTTGCCCCCAAAACTACATGATAACCTGTTAAAGGCAGTAATAATAGATCAAATATTATTTTTCTACCTTGGCAGTCAATTGCAACCTTTTGGCAGAGTCCTTGACTTTGAAGTTTATCCCCATTAGCTACCATCACTTCAAATCCCTCCTTGTTAGTGAACTGAAGACCAATCCTCTCACAGAATTGGCTGTCTATGAAACTGTGAGTAGAACCTGAATCTACTAATATCATCACAGGCTTGTTGTGTATGCTTCCCCTCAGCCTCATAGTTGACTGTTGTAATGTTCCAGAGAGAGCTTGTAAGGATATGGCAAAAGTCCCTGGAGGTGGTGCCTCCTTTGATTGGGGTGTCTCCTTTGAGTCTTCATTGAAAATGTCTTCTGTTTCTTCTACTTCTGGTTCTTCAACATCACTGATCAACATAAACAGCTTCTTCTCCTTGCATTTGTGCCCCCTGTACCACTTGTCATCACAAGTGAAGCATAAACCCAATCCTTTCCTTCTATCAAGCTCCTTAGGAGAGATGGTAGAAGTTTTTGGTGTATCAACAGGCAACATGGAATGAGCAGCAGGATAACTATGTGTTTTCTTGTCATTTTCATGACTAGAAGGCTGAGAAAAATTTTGGTAGGGTGCTGCTTTATGGGAATACAGCTGAGTTTTGTATCCTTTCTTCAGAGAATGTAATTTGGCTTCATAAAGCCTTGCCCATTGCATAGCTAAAGGCAATGTGGGAGGATTTGCCACCAATAATTCATACCTGATTTCATCTTTCAGGCCTCCTATATACTGACTAACAAGGTCAGGTTCCTTAGTCCCTCTGATTTTCTTAGAGAGACTCTGGAATTGAGAGTCATATTCCTCCACCATGCCAGTTTGAGTGAGTCTTTTCAATTCCATAGCATAATTTGTGAATTGTGAGGGCCCAAAATTGAGCCTAATGGCTTGGCAAAAATCTGCCCAAGTGATAATTCCCTCTTTGATTTGAATGAGCCAATCAAACCAATGGGCAGCTCTGCCTTTCAGCTGAACAGAGCAGACTCTAACTCTCTCCTCTTCAGGAATATGATAAAAGTTAAAGTAATGATGGATTCTAAGAAGCCATCCTTCCACATCAGGACCTCCATCATACTCAGGCAATTTCAGTCTCAGGGAGGGTTTTCCCCAAGTTTGATTTGTATTATCATGTTGATTCCACAAGTTGGCAGGGGCAGGATTCATTCCTCCTACTGTTTGGAAAGGGTGTGGCTGGAAAGAATGGGGAGGCCCAGATTGATTATATGGGGGTAATGATGATGGTATTGGAAAGTTTGTCACAGAAGGGGGGGTGTGATGTTGATAATGCTGTGGAATATGATTGGAATAACCATGATTCCATTCCATTCCTGGCATTCCAGACATGGCCAATGGTGAACCTATGTTTGCAGGGATTGATGTAGGGAGGGGAGGCTCAGGCTCTCGTCTGGATCTATTCATTTCCCTCATCATACTTTCAAACATGTCTGTGAGTTGCAGGAATTTACCTTCCAAATTCTGAACCCTCAGATCTGTGGCCTGTGATTGACCTTGTCGATCTCCCAATGACTCTGGTCTGAAATTGTTGCTCGATTGTTGCTCCTCGCCGACCTCATTGAGCAGATCCATTCGCTCTGATACCAAATTGGTGGGGATCTTTCCCATCAGTCCTGGCAATTGAGCATTTCTAGAAGATTGAGACATGTTGTAAGAAGAAATCAGAGAATTGCAGCAAAAATTGGGGAAGAACAGTTAGATCTGGAAGAAGAATTCTTATAGAATATTTGGGGAGGAAGAAGCTACAGCTATGTGGATAAAATTGCATATATCAACGTATCCTTTTCCTGCTATTACAATGCATTTATATATCAATGCTCTATTGCTTTGCTTGCTTATCAAGCTAACACTAATCTGGTGACTGTACAGGTGAGCTGGCTGATTGGAGTAGCTGGCAATCACCTGAGAGCACATGGAGTAACTAACACCTCACCTGAGCACCTGAGCACATGGTACCAGGCTGTTTATTACCTGAATTAACTGTCAGGTGACACTGAAAGGAAGAAGGAAAGAGTCAGGTTAAGAGCCATTTGATTAGGCTCGTAACAAGGAGGAAGGGTCGAGACTCACCAGGAGAGAGGGAGGGGGATCGAGACTCATCGGCGGCACGCGGAGACCAGTGACTCGCCAGCGAGGAGGGCTCCACCGCAGGTGCGGCTCCGGCGCTAGCGTGGAGGGGCGGCGCGGTTGAAGAGGCCGGCGGGGTGCTCGAGGACGGCGGCGACGGCTTCGCGCGAGTTCCGATGGAAGCGAAGCCGCGGGTCTGACGGCTCCAGTCGGCGGTGACTTCAACGACGACACGGCGGAGAGGATCGGCCACGGCTCCACGCGAGAGTGGCCGAGCACGGAGTCCTAGGCGGTCGACCTCGGTCAGCGCCGCGTGCGTCGACTGGAAGTCGGGGTGTGACGTGGGATGCTGCAGGTGGTGGTTGCTCGGTCGATGTTGACCGAGGCGGCTCCGTTCCGCGGGGCCTCCGGGCAGGGGCACTCGCCCGGTGCGGCGCGGCTGATGGCGCCAAGCTGGGCGCCTCCCGCGGATGGCGCGACGGCGGCTCTCGGGGCAAGCGGCGGCTCTCGGCTAGGGAAAGGTTAGGATTGGGATTTTCTTCTGTACGTGTCCGGGGTGGGACACAGTATTGATTTGAGTTCTGTATTCGTGTCCGAGTCGGATACGAAACTATGTGTTTGTGGTGTAAAACTGGATGAAGGAATGGGTGTTGACCAGGACACGGACGCACGGGTCCGGACACGGTCGATATGGTGATTTTGTGGTGGATACACGGACACAATCGGGCACGGAGATGGTAATGGCTGTGTGTTGGTGATATCTGTGGCGTTGGTGGTTATGCTTTGATGGAGATCAGCAAGGCCGGCGGAGGGGAGTTGGTCGGGATGATGCTGGTGGGATGGTCGTGATTTGGATGGTGGTGTCATGGAGGCTCTATGCTTTCAGGAGAAATTGAAACTCTTAAGTTTGTGATGGAAAAGTATTGGCTGATCTTGCTTTACTCTTATATATTCACACTATAGATAGATGCATATGCTAGTGAGATTAGAAGAGAGCAAAGTTCAAATCGTTTTGGATGAGAATGAAGGGGATTTGGTTGCTCGGCTATTACCAGGAAATTGAATATTTCTTTATAATCCTCCCCTTTCTTTTGTTATCCTACTCAAATTTACAGAACAACTTTAATTCAAAAAGTAATCATTTAAATAAAACAATACGCTCCAAATAGTTTAAAACATTTTTCTTTGTTAATCAAAACTTAACCTTCTTAATTTAAATCAAACCAATCTTTAAACCAAGAGGAATCTAAATCTTAACTCATTAATAAATAATAATAGTTTTGATTTAGAGAATTATTTGATATACATCCAAAGTAATTTAAATCGTCTATCGACATCATCAAGAATCGAAAGTAATCACTATATAACTCCCAGAATAATATTCAAAATTATCCAACCAAAGTAAAATAATTAATTACTACAATAAAGTAATACCCGTTACCATTAATAAAATATATTTCTATAGAAATCCAAAATTCTATTTTAAAAATACGTTTTAATGAATCCTCTTTGATATTAAAATTATCTATGCTTTTTCCAAAATCTTTTCGAAATCAATAATTTAAAAGCCCAAAGTACTAACCAATTTTGTAATCAACTTAAATATATATATTTTATTAAAACCGAATAATACTTTAATTTGAAGCCAGTTTTTAATAACATAAGTAATCACAAAATACCCTTTGCAAAATCTCGACAAAACTAACCATTAACAAATAAATTAATAAAAAAAAATATTAAAAATCTGGGAAGAGGAGTTACACAAGGATCTCGAATCCCCTGGTTGCCTACCCAGCATCAGCTATACCGTATTTCCTCCATGGTCGGATCGGTCCTGTGGGCCCAGGTTATCGTCCGAAGAAACATCGTCCTTGTGCACAAGTTGTCCATGACCACTCACCTATGAGACTTAACCTAGACTCACGTAAATGCATGGCCTAATTTGTGGTACGACTCAAATCCTTCGTATATCGTGCTTATAAATCGTACTTTCCATACTTCTTTGAAGACTCCCAAACGAGGGACCACCTCGACGACAAACCATCGCTTGAACTTTTCATTCTTTGAAACCCAGGAAACGGCTACTGCATAGCCTTCCTATTTAATTTAAACAAAACGTGTTCCATACATGCCATTGATCGTGGCATACTTCTCATTGAACCAACCGTGGTTCGTGCTTTACACCAATTATGTTTTGTGCGACCCTACCGCCCAAGTTATACTCTATATGACGAGCTTTGAGACCGTGGAACGTGCCAATGAAGCCGTGGGGACGTGCACGTACTCAACTTGAACAACCGTGTTCTTTGAGTGTCTTAACTCGTGCCATAGACCGTGTGATACAACTTAACCCGTAGGATGAGCAAAGACTATGCCAAGCCTTGCATCATTGGGACTTGGGGGACAATTATGCTATGCCAATCATTATATGGTGGGACAGTGCATGTATGCTAAGTCCATAGCCTTGTGGCAGCATAAACCAACTTTTCCTTTTCTCAAGCCACGGGACGAAGGATCGAGTGTCAATTTGAAAGCACATTATGTAACATTTCTAAGCCAACTGTGAGATCTTTCCATATTCTAACTCAATCCGACTCAATTGGGATTATTTTCTTGTGCTATGTGGGTTCGTCTATTTTATTAGCATACCTACTCGGTGCAATTGAAAACATCTGTGAAGGCCAAGCTGAGGCAAGTTCACCGAAGCCACCCACCCGAACGAGGGGTTGCCTCGACCGAGCGGGACTTCAAGCAAGCTGTTGCATGGCTAAGTCCAAACGCCGTTATGTTTCGCTTTCTCCGGTTAAACTGAATGGGACGGGGAATTACACTTTGATAGGATATCCAATGCTAGTTCCAATGACGTTGTTATTCTTATTTGAGCAAGAAGATTCAAAATTGGAAAAGTAGCATCTTACAATGCAAATATTTACACATGCGGTGCATTGCACATATCGTTAATCATATTGTTGTTGATGGCTTAAATTGATGTATCCATCGGTTGCGCGTATTCGCAATGTGGTAAGGTATGTGAGACATTCTCCTAGTCGATTTCAAAATTTTAAGGAGTGTGTTGAAGGCAAAATGATACAAAGCAAAAAGTTGTTGTGTCTTGATGTGAGCACCATTTGGAATTTTACATTTATGTTGGATATGATGCAAAGGTTTGAAAGTGCCTTGAAAGATTCTCCGGAAAAGATCCATGGTTCAACTAGTGCTAGTGAAGAATGGTGGGTTTTCTAGTGGGTATGATTGGGCTAATGTAAGAATATTATGTACTTTCCAAGAACATTTCTATGAACTTACCTTGTGTATCCCAGGTTCTTTATATATCACTTGCAATAATTTCTTTGATAAAATTACATATATTGACATTCTTTTGCGTACTTCAAAAGAGAGTGAAGACTTTGACTTGTCTATCATGGCCGATAAGATGAGAGAAAAATATTGGGAGAAATGTTATATTCATTGCACCAATTCTTGATCCCTGACATAAGTTGGAGTACATGAAATATGCTCTTGGTCATCTCTATGGTACGGAGAAGAGCGATTCCATGAAAAAGAAAGTAAAAAGTGTTGTGTTTAATGAATACAATAATATTAAGATTTTTGGTTATTTACACTAACTACCTCTAAGTTTTGGATTTATAACACGAAATACCCATACTTTTAAACTAATTACACTTACTCACCCCTCCCCTTAGAAAGAAATTTAAAAGTAGTAGTAGTTAGTTTTACAAAATTTTATTTTTATCTTAAAGTATGGGTATCCCATGTAACAAACATAAAACATAGGGGTGGTCAATATAATTAGTTTAAAAGTAGTTTAAAAGTAGGGGTACCCCATGTTATAAATCCAAAACTTAGTGGTAGTTAGTCTAAATAACCTTAAATTTTTGTAATTTGTATACATATGTTTGTTGTATTTTAAAGTTGGACTGGTTATTAAATTATCAAATTTTGATTTTAAAAGACAGAGAGAATTATTGTTCCCAAAATATACACAAAAATGTACACATTTTCAACTATAAAATATGTATAAAACTGAGATTATTTAATAATCTTTGGTTCGTTATCAGCCCGAAGTCGAATAATGCTCACCCCTCCTATAACATGTCCACCAGTGTTCACCATTGCCATTTTCCAGTCACCATCAAGCTGAGATTCCTGAGACCCTTTCTTCCCAAGAAGGTTGCAGATTGGCAAAATCTTCATCAGTCATCTATATTAACTAACGTCTCTTTTGTAGGTCATTTTTGTGATCGGTGACATGTACTTCCCATCCTCTCCAATGCTTCATTTTGTCCACTTGCAAAGCTCCACCAGAGATGATAATGGGACGGATCGAGTCGGGCCGGGCAAAGTCCATAGCCCGACCAAAACTAATTCGTTGCCTAAAAAAATTGGACCGGGCCCGGCCCTAGTCTTCTCTATAACCAAGGCCCTAACTCGACCCATATGGCTTGGGATATCACTGTTAACCTCGTGAACGAACTTAACGAAATCTAACATATATACAACTTTTAATCGGATATCACTGTTAACCTCGTGAACGATAATAATATGCAAACATACGTTGATGTGATACTGTTTTGTGTATGTACAGATTCAACATTTAAACTGTAGAAAATACATTCCCCAAAAAGCATGATTAATTTTAACAGTTAATTTAATGGAAGATGATATAAAAAATTATTATAGTCTAATAAAATTAACATGCATGTAATTCAAAGTCAAATAATCTTTTTTAGAAAAATATTGTAATATAAATATTTGACTTTTAGAACAAACATAAGATTAATATAAAAATAGTTGGTTGTTTCATTTCAAGCATAGTTAATTTTTCTATCAATATTTGTGGCAAGGTCGACTTCACTGGAAGATGAGTCGGTTGAATTTTTTTGAAGAAAAATAAAATTTATTGAACTAGAACACCTAGGTTATGTACTAATAATCGGTAAAGCAAAATTCATGCATTTAATATTTTAATATTTAATTATTTTATCTATAATATACATGTTTCGAGGAGCAACGGAAAAAAAAAACCTATTATTCTGGAAACATGTTGAGGTCGCACATCCATTCATAAGGCATGGACATGACAAAATGCAATATGAAACCCTATTATTTCATCCGGTGACAATGTCGTGTCCGTTCGTTTTGCATAACATGCGTGGCTATCAAGGCATTACGAGCGATTTGCATCGATCTCTAGTTTCCTTCTCCTAAAACTTATTGAGCACCGATATATTTTAAATTTTGGCCACATCAAAATTTTTCCCCCTCAGGTTCTGTCAATTTAAGGAACTCATTGTAAATGCACCTCATGTTGAATTCGTAATGCAGTGCATATTCTATAACCTGTATATAACGCGTGATCTTTTATTTATTTTTTTACTTTAGATAGCCTTATATTCGTTAAAGCAGCCAGGCAGTTTACCAAGTTTCTCTTCTTTGGTTCGAATCAATATCTACTAGTACTTAGGGTCTGTTTGGATGGCGGCTGTGATCAGTTTCAGTGAAACTGTGATTACTTTCAGTGTTTGGTTGCACACTGTAAATGGGTTATGACTGTCCCATCCCTGACACATAATAGTGTTCTGTCCCCCTTCCTCCTTCACATCTCACCTACACCCAAAGAGAGGAGTAACTCAGTGGAAACTCCCATTTTTGATGCACACTAGCAAAGACGAACTGCTGCCTTCACCGACGAGCTCGACAAGATCTGCTCGGCCACCCCTCGACAACCATGCGGTCACCCTCGACGAGTTCCAGGGGTCGTCGTCGTCGAGCAGTGCGAAAGGGGAACTCACCGGCGGAGACACAGAGATCTGAACCGCCGGAGAACACCCTGCCCGTTGGAGACCACCCCGCCCACCGGAGACCCCCCCCCCCCCCCCCCCCCCCCCCCCCCCGGCTGGAGATGACCAGCTTGGTTTGGGAAAAAGAAAAGACACTTTGGAAATGTGAGAAAGATGATGACTTTGGTTTGGGAAAGACAAAAAATTGAGTTGGTTACATATGTTCACAAATGAGCTGTTTAGTAATGGATTTTATTTTTATTTTTTAATTAAATAAGAGCCTAGTTACAATTTAATCTGTTTAATAATGGTAATTAAATTAACTTAGACTGTCTTTAATATATTTTTGTTCATTTATGCGAATTATATATTTATTTTAGCAAATTTACATTCATTAATTATTTTGGGTTACCACATCTCCAACTAACATCCACTTTCAACACCATCCAAACAATCGAACTCATTTTCTCTCTACTTTCAACAACCATCCAAACACCAAATCCATTTTTCTTCCACTTGCAGCAGACAAAATATACTCTATCCAAACACATTTTGGAAAGTGTCACTTACTGCAAGTGTCCTGCAACTCATCATGATGTAAGTGCGATTTTCACACTTTCAAATAGTTTCATCTATCCAAACAGCCCCTTAACAA
This sequence comes from Iris pallida, assembly GCA_029216955.1. Classification (NCBI taxonomy): domain Eukaryota; kingdom Viridiplantae; phylum Streptophyta; class Magnoliopsida; order Asparagales; family Iridaceae; genus Iris; species Iris pallida. The sequence continues at coordinate 1,286,776 of JANAVB010025199.1, read as the reverse complement.
GACTGATGAGTCTTCTTTTCTTTTTTGTCGAGATAATGAGTAATTTAACTTTGCTGGAAATCGAATACATTTTGGAAACAGTAATTGCTCCAAGTACTAGTTGGGTATCACATCTACCATTGCTGATAAAATATGTTCAACCTGGAGGTGTTTTTCTTTTTCTTTCAACTGATGACATGATGCAACCTGGTGCAAGTGTGATCCTCCACAATGCAAAGATTGATATATTCAAGGGTTCAATGAGGCTGGCAGTTGACAAATGGGGGGCTGACCCAGTCCAATTTACAGTAGAAGAAGAAATTAATCTCTGCTTTAAAATGAGATGGTGAATGTTGAAGTATCGTTTTTTTCGATGGTGGATGGTGAAGTAAGACACTTAAAAAAACCACCTTTCACTATGTTACCTCATGTAAAATGTACATTTATCAATGTGTTATCATGTGCCCTGTTAACATAATCCTTTGAAGAATAATAGGTCGGGCAGATTTACCTACAGCTATAACCATACAACAGAACTCCCCTAACGCAACAGATGTTAAAGTCATGAATATTCACTCAGCACAAATTAACAGATTGGACGAAAGGGGAAAAAAAAACCATTCGACTAGATTTTCTTAGTTGAATATATAGGTTATATGCAATGTGGAAACCTACTTATAATCTTATATAGGTGACAATATTATCTAACCCTATTACATCAATGGCCTAATTTGGTTTCCTCTGCACACACAAAGCATCTTTTTCACCAGCATCATTAGTCCACACCCCTCTATAATCCTTGCCTTCCCTTAACCCATTGCCTCTAAAGCTCTCACTCTTTGTATCCAATAACTGTTTTCAACCTAAGATGAAGCAACAGTGCAGAGTAGTCTCATGATGTTAACAGGAGAATACATTCTTTGTGCCCCTGAAATTTGTTCTCAAACTCTCATATTCCAGCATACTGCAATTCCTTGACTAATTCGATTTGCAGGTAAATTCACTGAGAAGCAATTGCAGGGAAATTTGGGGAATCCATTTAAATGTTTTAGAACATAGTTTTCTGGTAGAATTTGAAGAGTTTCATTTAGGTCCTTTTATTGCATGTAACCAAACTCAGTAATATGCCCTCCTCAAATAGTAGGGCTAATTGGCGTTTAGACCCTGCCAGCTTAAAGTTTAAGTCCTAACATGTCCAAATGAAAAGTTTTGAGACAGGATTTTTATTTTTGGTTTCCTTTTTTTCTTCCATTATACCCTCATTTTCAGCTTGTGTTGATTGTTGCCCTTGTATTCATGTTCAGGGTATGAAAAAGAAAAAAAGAAAAATCCAGGGTCTAAACGCTAAGTAGCCCTAAATAGTACTAAGACAAAACAGTGGTACCTACACATATCTGAAGTTATGAAATATCAAAATGATTCATTACCAACAATGCCTGGTTCTGACATCTGAATTCTTAGAAGACAAATGCAGTCTTACAGTTATCTATGAGGCATTGGAAAATAAATTGTGTTCCCACAATTGCCACGATCATATATTTATCAATCTAAATACACTTCCAAAACAAGATCCAATCTTTCAATCAAGGTGAAACTGGCTTAAAATACCTCAACAAGGTTCATGGTGAGGACATCCCCGGGAACTAACGGATGAAGTGCTCCCAACAACTACAAACTCTCATCCATCTACAATGCAAGAACCAAAATTGTCTAAGCCCCAAATACAAGATATGAAGATCCCATAGAACTTACAGCTAAAACCAATATCAACCCATTTGTCGCCACATAACGAAATAACAAGTTAAAATTGAATTACGAATTCTTCATTCGAATGCTTTAGGAGGGAGGTAATCCTTAGACCTAAACAAGTGAAGAGAAGTCAAGGGAGTAAACAAATTCCAACTTACGAAATTCATTAAAGCAAGGAAAACAAACAGAAACCGTAAATGAAGGTCAAAAGGATCATGTAACATGATAAGGTTGAAGTTAAATGTTGTCCATTAAATTTCTTCCAACTTAAAACCTGTAGATCTGTGCTACCACGACTCACACAATCAGGAGTATGAAAATCCTGAAAGAATAATTCTCTTTAGGGAATAAGAGTTTCACACATAAAACAGAAGTTTAACTGGCTAAAGATTGAAGGGATTCCAAGTTGAGTGTTTTCATATAATTATTATGATGTTTGTACCTCAACTATAGCATATGCTTCAGCTGAAGAAACCTAGGGGTCTCCAGTAATAATATCACCAACAGATCGCCACATCAACTTAGAAATGAACGCATGCATTTCTTACTGGGGGAACAAACCTTCATACTCGAACCAAAAAGAAAAAGTGCATGCTGATAGGAGAGAAAATCCTTCACATCTAATAATCTTAATATAACACGACATTAAGACTAAAATAGAACTGTCATGAATGTTCTTAAAAAGGATGACACCAAGAAGTAACAATGACTAAGACGGTCAACAAAGGAGAGTCTAACAATGCTATGGCGTTGACTAAAAAGGCTATAAAAAGCTAAAAAGGGTCGAGAATAATTACTACAGAATATCATACAAACAAAAATGAGATGAACCTAATACCCAAAGAGTGAAGAGAAGGCGATTCATGAACCAGTGATCAACCCTGTCATGTAGAAAGCACATGTCGTTAAATGACAGTTTTTGGTTTGCAGCTTTGACTGATTCATCTAATGAAAAAAGTTAAACAGCACCTATAAACTTTTGAGTCTACAAACTCTAGTTATAATCAAAATACTGAAAAATAAGATGAAAAGTATCTTTGGGTTGAAAACTGGAGCATCGATCATGAAGACCCCAAATAAATATCAATCTGAACACATAGGGAACATGTGTACATACCTTCCCTCTGTGTGTGCGTGCGGGGAGTCTGGTTAACTGGACAATTAACAAAAGCAACAGGAAGCATTTATGATGCCTTAAAAGTAACTTCAATCAATTGCAAGGATCAGATATGGTATTGTTCAACTAGAGAATCAAGCTAGAAGAATAGTATTTATCCAATACAAATGTCTCCTAAATTTTTCTTTCTAAATACATTTCATCTCGCAAATTCCATACTAAATCCAAAAGGACCAAAACACGCAAAAGAGGATTAACAAGTGCATAGGACATGACGACAAACAGAATAACTACTGCCTTAATTAGCAGATCGACCTCGAAAGTCGAAACCAAATTAAGTACTTCAGATACTAGATCAAGTTATCATTGCCTATAAATCCAGAGGTTTAAACAAATTTTTGCTCAACTCCACTCTGACATTCTTCATACGTCATCATTGCCAGCTGGTTGAATACACAACTTATATCAGTACACAAAGAAACCTTTTCTACATATCAGTATATACAGACTTTTCAAACATTATCATTCAATTATACTTTATCTAAAATATGAAAACTCTTTACGTGTGTTAGCTTCCTTTTACCACCGTGTCTTTCCAGCTTAACAAATGAATTCCACCTATGTAATGGAAATTTAATTACTTAGAAGATAATATAAACTCAACATTAAGAACTTGCACCCACACCTCTCATACTACAAATGTGAACCGGAAAGAAAAGTCTTTTGGCGCCGTCTGAAGTATACCAGTCATCGACTAATGGTAGATGATCCTGGAGACCAGAGAGAACTCAAAAGTTTTTTATTTTACTTATAGGTGTGCAGCAACACACCTTTTATGTCACTCAGCATGACTACAGAAAAGTGCATACAAGCTAAATCCGAAACACTAAGGTGAATATTTTCTGCAAACATTATATGTAATCAAGTCTGTTGTACAAAATATAAGATGTCCATCACCCATTAATATAATAAATTGATCAAATGAGCCAAGGACTCAAATGAGTAGAAGACCAACTGGAAATGATTGATCACCTTATTTGATAACATTTGTACCAGACAGAGAAATACAAGAAAAACAAAAGGAAACATCCTCTTTGAGATGAAGGAAACGAACATTTGAGTTTTTCGTTATAAGGTTGCACATTGTGTGGACTCCAGACCACATGTTTATGTAGAAAAAGATAAAATCAGGGGGCTACACATCAATCACTATCAGCATGCAAGCCATCTAACTTGATGCCAAAGATAAACCATACTCCTACTTGATTCTTATCAGGAACTTTTGTCTAGAAAGTGCAGACATCAATGGTACCAATCACAATAAATATTGCCAAGTGTGTAGCATAGTTTTGTGATATCTAGAAACAGATAAATTCACAAATAATTCCATTTTTTACACTCATAAAAACTGTCCAAGACTTGCATCTGAATCAACTAGCTTCTGGGAAAATAAAAATAAAAATATTGCCAACATTTCCCTCAATCTTACTCAGAAAACCTAGAATGTAGAGAGGGCTGATTAATACAGCTCGAGTATCATAAGTTTTGCTAGACCCCACCTACTTGTCACACGTCATTGCTGCTAGCTGGTTAAATGCAGAATATCAGTATAAAAACAGCATGGGATGTGCATAGTGAAATCCAATAATAACATTAGTCAAAAAAGTAAATGCATCAAACATATTGTTAGACGCCAAACAATATAGTAAAGCTTATAGATATAGCAAATGGGGGGAGAGCGAATTCTAATGATAAAAACGTACTCACATATATGAATTTCTTTTAAAGGTAAATGCCCCACCAATGCTATAGTCATGCGCCTAGAAATGCTAATGTGCATCTGTAGGCAAGGTAGTCAAAGGCGCAATGCGCATTCGCTAAGGGTCCATATCGTCCGAGGCGCAAGGCGCACTTAAGGCGCGCGTCCGAATGAAGCAAGGCACAAAATAAAAATAATTAAAGTATACATAAATAAATAAATTAGTAATGTAAAAAATAAAACCAAATAACATATTAAAACCAATAAAAATGTTAAAATATAACCAAGTGAACTAGCAGACCAACACTAGCAGTTAACAACTAACAAGAATTTGAACTCTCCCTACAATGTTTTTAGTAAATTTTAGTTTTTCCAATTCAACTGTAGCCAATTTTGGCAACAGTGGAAAGGGATACCTCCTCTCCACTTGTATGTGGTAAGGCTATATCCCTACCTCAAAGGTTTTAGAAGGAAAAAAATACACACACACAAGGTGCACATTTTCTTAGTTGCGTCTTGCTTAAAAGCGCGTCTTAGGCGCGCTCGGAGAAGTGCGCCTCGCCTAATAAGGTGTGATGCGCAACTGATGGACCCTGCTGGAAGGCGCACCCGAGGCGCGCCTTTGACTACCATTGTTGTAGGTTAGAACAACTCAAAGATGTCCGACTTAAACTCTAATCGGACATCAGAAGACCAAAGTGTTTACTTGATGATGACCATGATCCCTAAAATATAATTAGTCTAAATTGAAACTCTCAACACTTTGTTTGCACTAAAGAGTCGGTGCTAGTTTTTTAACAATGCTCCAAAATTATTGCAAAAAACAGGTATTTCTATATTTAAACTACAAATTTCTAGCCATCTTCCTAGAAGTTATACTTATTTGGTGCATTGTAATGTGATCACGATGGCAGCAAAGCTACTTATTGCATATGTACCAATCAGAATACATTAGTTTCAGGCTCAAACAACAAGCATAGTATAGAACATCCATATGGCATCCTCTACAACCATATAGATAATCTATCCGCTAAGAAAGTGGTAGGCTTAAGACGGAAAGTGGTAGTGAGAGGCTTAAGACGCCACCTGGTGAAAGCCTTGTACCAACCTAAGTCTACTATTCATTTACCATAGATCTATTTCCCAATATGACCTCCCTCTTCTAATTTCTCAAATCATCATTTTTTTTCAAGCCCACAACATTTGTATAATGATAACAAGATTATATCCTGATACCATTTTGCAACACAACTTGACACCATAAAAATTGTTTGATTGTGAACACCATCTATATCAAATTTTACTACACCAGTTATAGTAAGACATCAAACTGAACTTAGGGGCTGTTTGGTTCGGCTAAGTGGAAAATCCGAAAATCGACATTTTGCGTACGCATTGCAATGAAGTGGAACGAAGTGAAAAATTATTTGTTTGGGAGCTTTGAAGAAGTGGAGGTTAGAAGTGGAAAATAATAAAGTTTGGTGTTTGGTTGGTTGTTGAAGTGAGTGGGAACCTTTTTGTTGAAGTGACATGAATAGTAAATCTTCTTTTTATTAAAGTAGATAGGAAGTAGTCCTCCAACCAAACGCGCGAAGTGGGAAAGAGGATTTCCAAGTTCTGCGCTCCACTTTGGAAGAAAAAAAACTCCGAAGTCAAAACTCCGATTTTGTGACAACAAGATTTATTATTAATGTCAAATCGCAATAAATCTTGTCTGCAAATCCTTCAACCAAACACATGAAATGGTACAAATCTGAATTTTGGCCACTTCCGTGCTCCAAATCCGCGAACCAAACAGCCCCTTAGTGTCTCAATTTGTAACAAGAACTATGCCACTAGGCTAGCCGGGGCCCGGGAAATAATTTGGGCCAACTTCTAATTGATTTAACTGAAAAAGGTAGGAATGTCCAGCCGCTATTATTTACATGTTGACCTTTGTACCAATATATAGTACAATAGAACTTCCTAGATCCAATCACCATAAAAACTAGTTAAATCTCGTCTTTTAGGAAATGTTACAGAAGTAATGAGTTCGTGGAAAGTATCAAGTGATTAAATTATGTGTAGAATAATGTAATTTGGGCCTTAGTTGTCCAAACTGAATGCTCAATAATTCCTTTGGCAGAGCCAGGATAGCTAGAGAATATGGATGAAGAAAGGAAATTTTTAGTGGCCCATTGATGACATGCCAAAGGAGATTGCAGGGTGGACCAGGGAAAATCTTTGTCCGACTTGAACACTGAGAACAAGTGCACCCAAATATCCATAGTAGCATGTTGGTTAATTTGAGTCAGTTAGCCATTTACCAACATATACCGATGAATTATCACAGAAGTACAACATACTGAATACATAATTCAACTAAAAATTATACCGACTGCAGTGGACATATATCAGCTAATTGTTTCCACAATGGGCAACATATAGCTAAGTAGTTTCACTATTACATACTATTTGATGCTAAATCGTAAAAAAAAATGTTCATAAATATAGGTAACAAACATATAATAAGTTTATAGTAGAAAGAAGACGGCAGAATAAAAAATTCAATTACAACCGTATTAAGTGACCATGGAGTTAAAATTGTACTTCACATTATTAGACATTTATCACCCACATTTCCATTAGGGCTTCCCTATTAAGCTATAGATGGAACCCTTCATTTGACATACCAAAAAATGGTATAAAATCTCAGTTAAATCACCTTTTCTGGCTCCACCTTCATCTAGTATCAGCTTGTCCTACAAAAGGGAAAAGAGAAAAGAAAAATGGTCTTTTATCAAAAGGAAATAAGAGAATGGAGGATTCACGACACAAAAAACACATGACCAAGTTCACCACATGAAATATGCATTAACAACCTAGACCATCTTATCTATTGTTGTTCAAACTTGTCTAAGGGCATTAAACCTCCACTCCCTGAATATGCCATTATTGACAATAATCTTTAAGCTGATCGTATATGAACGAATCCTAATCATACAAAAGTTGCCTAAAGGACATGTTGTTTCCCGATGAAGATGACACAAGGAAAACTTGTATAAAAAGTGGTGTAGACAAGTTATAGATCTTCAACAAGAGCTTTACAAAGAAGTATCTACAACTTTTTACAGAAATCTTGAGAACTGTCAGTTTAATATCTTGATTAGCATGCGATCACTTTGTTCGTTAATGATCCATCTCCAAGAAGGGAGTTTCTTCTTGACGGCAATGAGTTCTTCTCAGGTGCTTCGGAAGTTAGAGACGTCGAAAGTTTGCAAGCAAACTAAGCGCAACAAAGGTTGCTTTTGTGCTTAAGTAGAGAAAAACTCTTTCTTCTGCTATTCTCCAAGTAGAATTTCTCAATAGTCTCAAATTCGTCTACTTCCAGCCCAAGGTTGGAATATTTATAGATTGCTAGAGAAAAAGCTCTTTATAACTGCTCAAAAGACGGTTCTAACAGCCTTCCACGGGCTACGTGGCAGGCTCAACCGCCTTTGCAGCCATTTGATGCACTATACAATAGAGTAAACTGCTATTTAGTGGGAAGTAGCCAAAGTTCTCTTTTATTTACTCACGAAAAGCAAAATCATGACGGCATGTCAATAAGGTGGTAACAACCCACTAAGAATTGTTAGTTGTTATACTAAGTTCCCACTTATTGGGGTGGGAACAACCGCTCAACGACACTTAATATATCGCACAATGGTGCTAAAGTAGAGCGCACAACGACGCTTTAGAAGAAAGCGCACAACGACGCTGCTGAACAAGTAAGCAGCGACACTACTATTATACTATTATATTAGATCCAAAGCTCGTCTCTGCGGAGCTAGTCTTCAAAATAATTGTTTGTCCTAACAAGTATGTATGATCCCAAGTTGTCTGTATGTTGACTTTTTTAGGTATCAACAAGACCCTCTTATAAGTTTTCGATAATCCACAATGAGATTATTCATATTTCGAAATACTTTGAATTGCCTTGTAGTGAAGTCTTAGCTATTTGCATTATAAGACTTCAATTGCATGGCTCTTCTAATTGTTATGTCCATCCAAATTTTGGATAACGTATCAGCAAGGCCCTTTTCAAAGTTTTCAAAAATAAAAAATAAGATAGTTCGTATTTCGAAATACTTTGAATTGCTTAGTAGTGAAGTCGTACTTGTTTGCATCATAAGACTGTCAATTGCATGGCTCGTCCAGTTGCTATTGCCCATCCACATTCTTGATAACGTATCAACAAGACCTCTTCAAAGTTTTCGAGAATCCACAATGAGATAGTTCGGATTTCGAAATACTTTGAATTGCTTTGTATTGAAGTCTTAGCTATTTGCATCATAAGATTGTCCAATGCATGGCTCGTGTAGTCTATGTTGTCAATGTTGTCACATGCGAGATGCCAAAGCGGCCTAGGCGCGCCTATCCAATGCATGGCTCGTGTAGTCTATGTTGTCATAGGCGATGTCTAGGCGTACATGTTGGAGAGGAGTCGCCTCGACCTGGAAAAAAATCCTCTGGATGAGACGATGGTTGCCTAGGCGCGCCTAGACGACCGCCTTGGATCGCCAAGGGGAGGAAAATATTTTAGGCGAGTTTTTTTTAACTTTTTTAAAAAAAACTTGCTCCTTTTGTCGTTGTTTTCTTCTTCTTTTGTTAATGCTTCTTCTGATGTTTCTTCTTCTTCTGATGCTACTTTGATTTCTGGACGAGAGATCATGGACAGATGCAGGAATCCTAGACAGCGCATAGGCGAGGCGGGTGGCCAATCGCCTCGTCTAGTGTCCAGACCAAGATAGTGTGCAGTTGTTATGACCATCCACATCCTAGGTAACTTATTTAAGCCCCTGAGTACGCTTCGAGGCATGACGGTGTTACACAGAAAAAACCATCTTTTGTACAACTTGATATTTGTTTCTGACATTGCATTTGTACTCGTCGAGCATGTTATCCAGCTTAATGGTCTTGTCTCCTTGCACAAAAAGAACCATCATTTGCATGACTCGACCCTGGGTGATCGAAAAAATCCAATTGAGTTACTGATTCACCACGAAGTAGGATTAATCATCTCTTGCAAGAGCTCTTAATACAAACTGCAACGAACCTACAGGTTTGTTATGCAGCGGGGCTAATAGGTTGTGAAGGTTACAACATTCTTTGAAAAGCTTCTTCAGGGCTAATTTCTTATCACGCGAAGCAACTACACGGTGGATGTCACGAGGCTAACAATGAGCTAACAAGATGTGGACCTCATATCCTTCTTGTTTGGAAAGCTTGTATGTTGCCAAGTCTCGCGAAACGGCCAACAAGTCATGGGTTGAATATCCATTCCCTCTCAACTGAAATGGTTTGACGTTGCCAGGAGCCATAACCGAAGCCGAGGTGACAAGTCGGGTCGCAAAGACTAGCAATGACAATTTCACATTGGAAGAGAAACATTGATTATAATGATGGCCATGTTTTTAAAAGCTACCACAAGCGTTGCACCCTCTGTCGCGACAAGCTGCGCTTGCAGGCTATCTCACTCTGGCTCAAGAGATGTGTCATTCCTTCAATCCCGCATGACCACATATCAATGAGGACAAACTTTCGTGCAGTTCGTCTAGCTTTGGAACATCCAATCGAGCTTCTTCCGACAATTATATGCACTATTAAGCCGTGTCTCCATCTTCTTACAAAACATTTCTATGACAAATCTCAAAAGGTGGATCCCTCAAGCCCGAGCATTATAATGTCATATACTTATCGGATAGCCTGGTTCGCTATGCATTATCCATCATTAATCCCTACCGACCTAGAACTTGAAGGGCAACATGTCCCTTACCTCCGCAGTTTTGAGCACTCTTCATGGAACATTAACTATGTGGCAGGGGTAAGAAAAGCACTACTCTGCACTGTCAACTATAGCTTTTGTTGTTGCTTCCCTCGCATCCAATATCAATTATGAGCAAGGATACGGAGATGAGGGAACACCTCACTCATCTTTGTGCATCAGAGTATTTAACTGGCTAGTAAATATCATATCCTCCCATCTATTGTATAGATGTGAGCCGTACATGCCAAGTCGCTTCGTGCATCAATTTGGATACGACCAGCTGGATGTTGGCAGGCCTAACTCAAGGCTAGGGTACATGGGGAGTTTGATCAACGACGCTTGGCCATGGAGATATTTTGTTACCTGATGCACAAGAGCTCGCTTCACTTTGCCGGCATAGGAACCTAGACTTCTTCTCACCTTAGCATTATGTTGTATTATTCAACCGCCAACTCTTTTTTCTCCGGATTCCGCATCAATGCCTATTCGCATCAAGTTTATTTCTCGCCACTTGATGCAAAAGTCAAAAGAGTAAGATAAGAAAAACAGGTGCTGACACAAGGAATTAGAGACTTCAGAGTTGCCAGAGATGACACCAATGAGGAGGCTATTGATGATAAGGAGTGGCTAGAGGGCAACCAGCCCATCGGAGAGGCATCGCAAGAGGACCCAGCGGCAGAGATGGAAGAAGAGGGTGGTGGTAAAGCCTTGGGTTCGGGTAATATCTCATGTATGCATGGAACATTGTTCACCTTCTAGCACATAGGAGGTGGGGATTGTGGAGGAGGTAGCGCTAGACGGAACTGAAGCAAGATACAGGGAGGTCCCTCCACTCTGATTGAGGAGTACATCCCTGCTGGAGAGCAGCGAATGTCGATCAAGAATATGAAGAGTTGGAATACCTCAGCAGTAATTCATCGAACTCCTGACTCAACGATGGACCACGCATGTTGATAATAACAAGTATTCTTCTTTGTCAAGGGTGAAGTTTATATCCCGGATGTTTATGTGACCATCAGGCAAGAATCGGAAGTAGTCCAACCCGCATCTTCTTTCCCGGAGGTATTTGGCTTGGTTTATATTTCATTGCCAGTCTTTTATATATACTCTTGTACGGATTGTTTTATATTTCGTCACCAAGAACTTCTACAACAGTATAAACGGAGTCTCGAGATTATTTTTGCTCCAAGGACCTCAATTTCAAGGCTCTCAAGACAAATCTCATCCATAATATCAAAAGCTTCAGATCGATAGGAGGAGACAATTGGCATCAGTCCTTGAAGCAGCTATTTGTGAAATTTTAGCAGAAGGTGAATGAATGGTGCACTAAGCCAGGATGACGTCTCCTCATTGTGGACGAAGAGTTTTTTATCCGCGTAAATCGGGTGAAGAACAATAAACGTGCGAAGAGAGACATCATGCTCAAGAACTTCACGAAATTACAAGTTGATAAGGAGAGGGTCACCAAAGACAGAGAAATCATGAACCTCCAAAAGCTTTTTTGTGTGCTGAGGGTATAGATCAAGCTCGCCAAACAATTCAAAGAGCCCATGCTTACCTTCTCCAAGTCCAATCTAAATATAAGGATAATCGCCAAAAGAATCCTTTAACTGAGAATAGCCTCTCAATTCATCAAGCGGTGCACAAGAGTGCGGTCAAACTAGAAGCAGCTCGGGTCGAATTTGCTCAATTTATAAGTCCCACTCCAGAAGATGACCGGAAGCAATCCATTACTCAGGCTCAGGAGAAGTGGAACCTTCGAATGTCGTCCATAGCAGAACAGCTCAAATCTTATACCAAAAGACATACTTAATGTAGCGTCTTTTCTTTTGTTAGCTCATGTATCTGCATCTTTGTTTTTGTTTTTGCAACTCAATAAAGAACTCTTTTTGCTCAACGTCTTTATGTTCATTTTGTTCCTTGTGCGATGAATGTGTTGTTTTGAATTCCTTTATGACCATTAGGAATTGTGGAGATGGTGCTCCAATCCTCGAAAGAACTCAAGGTGGAGATAATGTTTTGGTTGGTTCTTAAAAGTGGAAATGGTGCTCGTGTTAGTCCTCGAAAGAAGGTACAAGTGAAGATAATGCTCTTGTTGAGTCTCTATCTCTACCATAGATTTTACTGTTAGATATGGTAGAACGAAAAGTCGGGTATCGGAGGTTGTACTGTTGGACGTGATAGACTATGACTCAGGATTAAGCCTAAAACTTATCCAATAATTTATTCTGACAAAACATCTATTAAAAGTCGTAGAACTTAACATGATACGCTATGAAACATCATCCTCGAAATCAGTTATATAGGTGTTGTGTTAACTTAATAGCTTTAAGCAAGTGGGTCACTAGTACAGGTGTAATGTTAATCGTAGTAGGACCAAGAGTCAACTACTCAGAGGTTTGATATTAACATGATAGATAAACATGGGAGTTTAGGCTACGAATCAACCGGTGATTTAGTCTGGAACCCTCCCGTTCAGAGGTAACCATTAACATGATAGGCTAAGAAACACCAAGCTCAAGATCGGCTAACAGAGGTGTAATGTTAAACGTAATAGCACGAAAATTGGTAGGAGTGATTCAAGAATTGTCACAGGTAACTATTAACAAGTGGGTTTAGTCCTACTTGGGATTTTCCAAGGACTATTAGCTGGAGATGATTCCGCTAGAGAACTTTGAAAGTAGATTTACTCCTTGGGAAACTCGTGAAAGGGTACGTATAATAAATGTAGAGAATTCCGAAAGGGAGCATGACTATAAGAGGTAATCATTAATGTGATTGTAGAATTTTTGGTGGAGAAGATGTAGAGTATAACGACTCACAATCTCAAAAGATGAAAAGTAGGCTAAAGGCCCACTAGAGTAGCTAAAGTAGGATCAACTAATGAATCATGCAAGAGGGATGATTTACCAGAGTAATCATTAATGTGACGAATAAGAAACTTTATTGGGAAAGTTCTACAAGTGCCCACCAAGAATCAAAGGCATCTGGTTTCTTTTTGTTGTTGATCAGAGGTATATCTATTAACTTGATCAAACATAATAATTTTTTCAGAAATTTTCCATTAAAAGGCATCATAGGTATGTCGTCGTTTGGATAAGGTAGGCGCCATTCGAGTTTGCACTGAAAATTTTCATTTGGTTTTCATAATCATAGGTCGTCGAACAATTTAGAATGAATTTTTTTATTGGATTTTATGCGTCATAATCATAGGTCGTCAAAAAAATATTATCGAATTCACTACTTGGAAGACCCTTTCATTAACCTTTTTATTAAAGGCTTTTGAGATGCGAGCTTAATAAAGCTTAATATATCGTTGAACTTGCAATTGTTTCTTGTCAAGCGCTTTCGGTTCTTGTCGACATAACTAGTCATTGTTCTCCACTGTCATTTTGGTTGTCAAGGCAGTGCAGAGTGACAGTATATGCATCTCCAAAGGAATAATTGTTTCACACCCTTAAACCATAAATATAGTGTATTATCCGTTGTGGTGTGTCCAGACCGTTGTACGTATGCCCAAAGGCACTCGCCAAATTTCTCATTGCAATATTGCTTATTCGAGGAGACGAACTTCTCGAGTAGCTTGACGATGGTTTTGTTTAACATATGTGCCAATCCATTGGCTACAGGATTGTATGTGAACCCACATTATGTATCCGGTATTTGACGCAAAATCGATAAAATATTAACTCCCGAACTAAGGACCATTGTCATGGATGATCCTTATGGTGACACCAAATCGATATATGATATGGTGCTTAATAAAACTGACTACACCGATGGTCTTGACATTCGCCAGCAATATAGTGTTTGTCCACTTGAAAAACTAGTCGATTATTAGAAGAATGAACCGATAACCCTTGGTTGAAGGAGGACTAATAAGTCATATTATATCCATTTTCCATGCTTCACATAGCCATGAAACAAAAATGGAGTGACATAACTCTGAGGGTTGGTGTATGAAGTATAAATTTGGAACGCCCTACACTTTTTCGCATAATCCACTACGTCGACAATCACGGTAGGCCAATAACAGCCAAGTCGTTTTAATCGGTCTTAAAGCTTTGGACGTGTGTTCCATATGTGCCGTCATGAGCCTCCTTGATAGGCTTTTGCGCTTATGAGCTCCACAAGCAATGGAGCAGCAACCCATCAAACGAGTCACAGTATAACATTTTTGCAACGTATCGTAATAGAATCAAAGGGATCGCCTTAGGGTAGAAGTTGCTTCCTTAGGATCATTAGGGACTACTCCAATCTACAACGTAACCAACGAGGGGGAACCTCCAATCATGGGACTATAATTCCTTTGATTTCCATATTGTTCTTCTTGCAAAAGAGTTGACGACTAGCCACTGTAACATATTGATTAGTCTTAATCAGCAAGGCTAGAGAAGCTGTCAACGCGGCAAGGGGTATGCCTCTGTATTCTGGAGACGAGCTATGTGGCCGATGAAGAAGCCCTCGAACATACTGGCTAGTTCAATGGTAGCTCGATGATAGGGCATCAAATCTTCGCTGCGCACCACATATTCACCTCTAACTTGATTGAGGGTCACTTTAGAGTAACCACATGTTTTGTTGAACCATATGTTGTCTCACCATCTACTTCAACTCATCAAGGACCACATCCCCCTCTCCTGCGGCTTGTCCAATAGCCTCGATGCGGTGAACAAGCTCTTGGGAGCTGCTCTCAGCCATATGAGCCGGTACCCTTTTACTCATGATAGAATCCATTGTGGAAGAAGATGCATAAACTGTTTTCATCATCAGCTTCTAACCACAAAGCAGACGAGGAATCCCCTCAAAAAGGGTGGCAACTCGGAATTATTAGACGTTGCAATCCGAGATCTGGTACCTTAGAAGGGATCATCTTGATGAACAGAGACATGTTATAATCCTAGGCTGAAGTTAGGGTCTAACGGATTTTGATCTGCAGCAAGTGGGTGATCAACTACCACGTGTCTCCGACTTCGACACCTGTGTGACCCTAACCTAGGCATGCTGACAGAAGCTACTGAGAGATCCCGTTCTTCCAATGAAAGCTTCTTCATGGATTTTCTACGCTTTAAGGTCGTAGTCCCAGTGGAAGATGGTTGTAGAGCAAGACTAATTGTTTAGGCAGTATGCTACTACCTTGGCACTGTGTTGAAAGCAATCCCAAACAACATCAGTTGACAATGTGAACCATGACATAGTGGAACAAGGGAACAGTGGTGTCAGCAGCGGTCTAGACCATCCAAGCCGGTCAGAACTCATGCTTCTTACTGCCTAAACAACGCATGCTTCTTACTCAACTTATCCTCAAGTCTAACAAGGGAACAATGGTGTCAGCAGCGGTCTAGACAATCCAAGACGGTCAGAACAGTGGTTCGGCGTTGTTATTTCGCTACGTTTGACCTCATGAGAGCTTTACGAGGAGTAAAAGTTTACTAAAGAAGATAGTCATGTGAAGTACAGAAAGTCTAGATCGTGAACAAGCTTTCTTAGCGCAGCTGCTAGCAGGAGCAGGAACTGCTTTGCCTGGAGCAGAGAATTCAGCGTCGCTAGCAGAAGTGCTTGTGTCGCAGCCAGCTCTGTTAGAGCTAATATGATTGTTGATTCTGCGAAGTACACTAATAATGTTGAAAAGAGTTCCAGTAGCAGTCCCGCTGCAGGCTTTAGAAGCAACGACGTTGCTGTGAGTGGAAGATTCAAGAATGCCGCAGAATGAGGCACTAGCGCCATTGTTCTGAATGTATTCAGCAACTCGGATGCAAATTTGATCATTAGTCCCGCTACAGGGGACTTGAACTTTATCAGAAGAATTAGTCCCTCAGAGGGCTTTAAACTCTATAGACCAGTTTGGTCCCACCAGAAGCAGAATGCCACGATTTAGTTGCTGTCACGATAGCCTCGCTGGCAGCGAGCGCTTTAGTCTGTCCACAGAGTGGACTTTGAATCTTAACATGCCATTTCTGGCTTTCACTTGGAGAGCATCAGCTCTGCTTACAGCAGCATAGATGCTAGCTATTTTGGGGGTAAAAGCTTCGTAAGGAACTGTCAAATTAGCTCTGCAAGGAGCTGTAGTAGTGTCGCATACTGCAAAAGCAGCTTCATGGGAAACTTTGGAAGTCATAAAAATGACTAAAGCCGAAGTCTGACTAGTTTTAAACAAGACTTTCATGTGCTTCCCCACTAAGATAGGGCTCACATGGCCCTGTGAGAGTCTGCTCGAACTTCGGTTGGTGGAACTCGATGACAAACATCTCAGTAGTAGACCCAGGGATCTTGGTGTCAGACTGCGACACAACATTCTCGTCAATGGAGAAAGCTGCCACCAACAAAGTCGTCATTTGTTTTCCGGTGAAGATGACACAAGAAAAACTTGTATTAAACAGTGGTGTAGACAAGTTATAGTTCTTCAACAAGAGCTTTACAAAGAAGTATCTACGACTTTTTACAAAATATGGAAAAGTGTACCGATGGAATCTTTATTAGTCGGCGATCACTTTGTTCTGTTGACAATCCGTCTCCAATACTAGAGCTTCTTCTCGACGGCGATGAGTTCTTCTCGGGTGCTTGGGAACACTGAGACCTTGAAAGTTTGCAAGAAAGCTAAGAGCAGCAAGGGTTACTTTTGTGCTTAAGAAGGAAAGGAAAACTCTCTTACGCCCTTCTCCAAGTAGAATTGCTCAATAGTCTCAGCTTCATCGGCTTTCAACCCAATGATAGACTATTTATAGATTTCTAGAGGAAAAGCCCTTTGTAATTGCTTAAAAGACAGTTTTAACAGCCTACCACGGGATTAAATGGCAAGCTCAACCACCTTTGCATCCATCTGGGGCACTATTTAGAATAGTGAAACGTTATTTAGTAGGGAAGTGGCCCACGTTCTCTTTCATTTTCTCACGAAAAGCAAGGTCACCATGACATGTCAACAAGGTGGTAACAACCCACTAAGACTCGTGGGTTGTTAAGTTTTCGCTTAGTAGGCCGTGAACAAACACTAGCGGTTTAGCGCTCAACAACGTTGAATGTAGCGTGCAATAGCATTATAGAAGAAAGCGCACAACACCACTGCTAGACATAGTAAACAGCGACATCGGTAACTATAAGATTTAGGGTCATCGGTATTGAATGTCGCTAATGATGGTGCAGCTTTGACCAATGCAAAGAGGTAAACGGGAGGAGAGGAGAACAAAGTGAGACAAGCAACGCTATTGTTTTACTCTTATATTGGATCCAAAGCTTATGTCTCTGCGGAGCTAGTCTTTGAATGATTGTTTTTTTTCCTCACAAATCTATCTGACCCCGAGTTGTTTTGAGGTTGGCATTTTTAGGTATCAACACATGCCAAAATACAAGATTGCCTATTAGAACACTATGTTCCCATACACATCCATACTAGATGGATTAACTTGTACAAGAGAACAATACAAGTATACAACAAATTAGGTTTCAAAAACGACAAACATTTCATTGCAAAAGGAAACCAAACTAGCCTCAAATGGCAAGTAAAATCTGTTTGGTGCTACCGCTTGTTGTTTTCTCGTAGAAAAAATGGTCGAAAAGAGCAATCGCAAGCAGCTCGGGGAGGCACCCGTTGCCCTTTTTGTTTGAAATGGAACTTTTGCCTTTTCAAACATAGACCAAACTAGCCCTTAGATAGCCAAAATATTTAACAAAATAATCTCATAGCATCAAGATATTATATTGCAAACCCATTCCAACAGAACGGATCTGAAACAGAATCAATTAATTTACGTCTGAAAGAAATTTTCTCTTAAGCATGCTTGGTTGCATTAAATTGCAATTTCCAAAAATATATATATATATATATAGATTTATGGAATTGAGATTCCTAGATTTGCAATTCCAATTTCTTTTATTTGGTAGAAGAGAATTGGTCATATCATTCATATAATGATATGACCAAATATCATGTGGAGTCCAATAAAAAAAATTTCACGTAGTCCAATAAAATTTTTTTTACGTTTCATCAAAGAATTTAGATTCCCAATTTTTGTACAAGTAACTGAAATACCCGGTAGGAATGACAATTTTTACTTTATGGCAACCAAAATGACAAATTTTGGGCCAATTTTTAGAATTTAGATAACCCCTGCAATCAAGCAAATCCTTAATTGTGTCATGACACGATTCAAAGGAATCAAAATCTATCTAATAGAGTATTTACCCAAATTAGTGAGGACCTAATGTTACGCCATGAACAGTCTGCTGTTATAAAAACAACCACAAAGGACAGCTAACTAAAGCCTTTGAAATTTCAAAATAAAGCAAAATCTAGAGGATGATTTGTGAAATATGGTTGTCAAGAGAAAGATATTGAAACAAAAGCCTCTACTGCCAAGAGTGGGTTAGAATCAAAATCTATCTAATAGAGTATTTACCCAAATTAGTGAGGACCTAATGTTACGCCATGAACAGTCTGCTGTTATAAAAACAACCACAAAGGACAGCTAACTAAAGCCTTTGAAATTTCAAAATAAAGCAAAATCTAGAGGATGATTTGTGAAATATGGTTGTCAAGAGAAAGATATTGAAACAAAAGCCTCTACTGCCAAGAGTGGGTTATCTTCTCACAAACATACACATACAGCAAACACCTCAACCTCAGTACAGTATGATACAGATATGAACTTAAAAGAGGGCTACCATGTTCATCCACTCTTCTGGAGGCTACATTTTGCTATTCATTCCAAGGGCCAGTATAACTAGATATTTGGTGGAGCAGAGATGTAAAGGCCGACTGAAGTGTATGGATTGGAGAGAAAGTTTACTGCTGCTGTCTACTCCTTCCTTCTAAGGATCTAAAAGGAAGGTGAGGGTGTGGGATGGATAGATGAAACTTTGTTCATATTAGTGGGTAAGCCGCAAGCCATAATAGCTACAATCAGTAATTTGGTGAACTACCATTTCTCACTTTAAAGCCGCTACTTTGCAGTTCGATTGCACCAATTAGATAACTTCTTTTAAATTGCAACATCACTTAAGTACTGTATAGGCGTAGTGGTATTAATTTTACCATTATTTCCAGTAAAGTTGTTACAGTTTGGAAAACTCAAAGGGGAAGACTTTCCCAATTGCTTAAAAAAATTGATATGTCAAGGTAACAAGTAGTTAGCATTTGTTGTTACAATGATGGAATAATTTACATATTTTCAGATAAGTTCATAACACATCACAAAGTTAGAAGGTAACAGATAAGATAGAAGTCCTCACATCGGATAATTTAATGCATAAAACACACACAAATGGGAAAGGGATTTTGATTTAGATAATAATCATAAAATCATAAAAAGATGAAAGAACACAAAGCAAAAGATCATGGCTCAAACATGGTGATGACAAACAAAGCATCACAACCAGATATTTGGATTCACGCATAATGAATGTGAATGTAACTTCTTTCCTATGTTAGATTGCACAATACGACACGACACAATACAAACACAGTAAAACCATATTTTTGAAGTGTCCATGCTTCCTAGCTTCTTTCTAACCACGATGATTCATATTGAGCACCTAATGGAAGGCTTGAAGAGATCTACTAGATAATCAAAGTTTAAATTTAAAAAATCACGATCCTGACATCCCTCTAGTCCATTCTTACATTTAAGATTGCACAAATTCGAGAACAAGCAATTCGGCAACTCGGCAACTCGAATCCCTAAAGAGGCTAAACTATCCAAATTGCTTCTCTCCACAGCATAATAAGCAACAAACAAGTATTATATGCATTAAAGCAGAAGCTGAACGCCAAAAAAAAAAAAGGATTAAGAGATCACCTTCGGCTAGCCATCCGTATCCGGAGCGAGAGACGGAGAGCATGGAGGTCATGAGAGCGGCTGCGGTGATACTGTGCATTGGAAGGAGGGACTCCATGCAGAAGCTCGACTCCACCGGAGACCTTAAAAAAAAACCAAACCAAATCAAATCAAAACCAAATCAAACCTTAACCCTAATTTTGTATCACGTACCGGAGGATGCGGGGAGCGAGCCTGGTCTGCTGCTTGCGGAGGCCGAAGGGGGAGGAGGAGGGTTTCGGCTTCGCGGCGGAGGCGGCGAAGTTCGCGGCGGCTCTGCGGGCGGAGGATGACCGGAAAGCCGATCTGGCGGCGGTAAAAGATGCCATTTTGGAGTTTGGAGGGTTTTCGTCTTCCTCGGTGGCGAGAGAGAGAGAGAGGGTTGAAGAGAGTGGCTAGGTATTGTGGATGGCGGGGAGTAAAACCCTTCGGTTTTGGGTTACGATGTCAATAACGATCCGAGCACACGATTTGACTAGTACGGCTGCGAAAGGTTTAATGGTTATTTGATACCTTCAACTATTCCAATTTTTTAATTTGATATCCTAAACTCGACGGCATATTATCCTAAAAAATAATTAGTCAAAAATATCTTTAATCTAAACTTAAAACTATATCCCTCTTCCCCCCCCCCCCCCCCCCCCCCCCCCCCCCTCCCCCCCCCCTCCTTCCTCCAGCCACCACCCACCAACTCTTTTTTTTTTTTTGCTCGAGGGCAGTCCAAAATTTTATTTTAGGACGGTCAACAAAGTTGATAGTCCTACCATAATATAGGACTGTCACAAAATTGATAAACCTACTTTTGGTTTAGGACTGTCAACAAAGTTGAGAGTCCTACCATAATGTAGTAATGTCAACAAATTGACAATCCTATAAGAGATTAGAAGTGTCAACAAAGTCAACAGTCCTAATTGACACTGTCAGTATATTAAAGCCCCCATTCATTTAGGACTGTCAACAAACTTGACAGTCCTAAATTATGATAGGACTGTGTCACCCCCAGTTCGTGACAGACTGTCAGCTAGTTGACAGTCCTAATTGGAACTCACTGCAAATATATATATTTTGGCTCACAATCCTTTATGACTGTAAGAAAATTTTGAAATCATGCTTATATACAGGATTATAGAAAATTTTATAATCCATATATAATTCAGGACTGTAGTCCTGCATATATTATAGGACTGTAGGAAAATTCTATAGTCCTATGTGTACTATAGGACTGTATAATTTGCCTACAATTCTATTTGTTTGAAGCCCGACTGTCAGTTATGTTCGATTTTTTAGAAACCATAAATTTAATTTTTAGGGTCCAAAAGTTCGTATATCAACCATAAATTAGTTATAAAACTATTTTATCTAACTATCTTAGGCATTGCTTGGAATTGGAGGAGTTTGAGAGAAAGGGGCTTACAATTTGAAGAGAGAGAATATTAATTTAGAATGAAGGATTTTAGGAAGGTTTGGGGGGTTGGCCAACCCAAAGTAAATTTGGAGCTGTCATGGGTAAAAATTGTAAAAATTTGGGTTGTCCTGAAGTAATTGGTTATCCTAAACAAAATATGAAGTGTCTTTAGAATTTTCCATTATGTTTTAAATGAAAAATGGTAAATGGCGTTCTCACCACAGTTGGATCATGATGTTCTCACCACAGTTGAATCGAGCCAGGGAGCGACATAAAAGCTCTGGCTGGATGACAGAAGATCAATAGATCGAATCACGAAAGCGTATTATTTCTTCTCTTTATGGTGGAAGTTGGGGGGGGGGGGGGGGCAGTGGGCCCAAAAGGACATACAATGCAGTTTGCATAATAAGTATCGAACGTTACGCCGGACACCATAAAAAAAATAGTTTGATGTTTGTCATTTTATCACTTTTGACGATGTTATGTACAGGTTGGAAGTGGTTTTTTTAGGTGACCGACATTACGTACTAAACTTTGTACATGCTGCATTGAATGTCCTTTTGGGCTCAATGTCTCAAACTCCTACCACTTTTATAAATGAAAGAAATAATACATGTCCATGACTCGGTCCACTGATCTTCCGCCACCCAGTCAGGATCTTATGCCCATCTTTGATAACCACAAGGGTCAAATGGAAGTGAAATTTTTGAAGTACTATTCTGAACTTCTTGGAATTTCGGTATTTGATATACATGAGAGATTGAAAGCTAGATTATGCTGAACTAACAGTCCGTAGTTTCTGTCTCCTACCATTTTTCCTCTTTGATATCCTATTTTATTTAAGAAACTGCTCTCCGGAACTCCAAATAAAGAAGAAAAAAGTGGTCGTGCAGGAACTGCAACCCACTAGCAATGTCGAACGCGACCGAGAACCTCCGCCCCAGTTGAGAAACTCACGGTCTCCCTGGAGGGAGACGGAGGAGTCCATGAGTGTGAGACTCGTCTCACAGTATCGGTATTTATATACAGATACGTATTTTATAGTGTATTTCATATTTTCTTGGTTTTCGTAATGCTTTAAAAAAATTCCTAACTTATAGATTTTCTTCTTGGCCGGCATACCGCCAGTATACCGGTGTATACCGACGGCATACCGTCCAGACAGATTTTTCACATTTTAGATATTTTTTATTTCAGATATTTTTATGAATAGTGTTTTCGATATTTTCGTGAATAGTATTTTGGATATTTTGATGAATAGTGTTTAGATATTTTCGTGAATAGTGTAGATGCACCCTATTATCCATTGGATATTTGATTTTATTTGGATGGCCACGATTGACTTAAATTTTGACGTAGATCACGATCCAACGGCTAAGATTAATTTCCCCTTCTATATATACCATTTCACTTTCTCTCTCCTCTCTCTTTTCATTCTCTTCACTCTCTTTTCATTTCTTCTCCCCTTCTCTCCCCCTTGGATCTTGCCAAGAACTTGGCCTTGAGGCCTTGGGTATTGTCACCCCCATTTCCTGTATTTCGTATTTATGCTCGTATTTGATTTTTGGCACGTATTTTAATTTCTCGACTTGCGGATTTTGGTTTCTCGTAAATGGGTTTTGGACCATGGCTTGGTTTTATTTTGTGAAAGTTGGTTTAGTTTGGTTCATCATGAATGGAACACCTTAACCTACACTCCTCCCTCAACACACCACAACTCTCCCACTTTATAACACCACCTACTTTTCTCTCTCCTCTTTATTCTCTCATTTATTTCTTGCAAACTTCTTCTTCTTCCTTCTTCCACACAACTCCCCAACCAATAGGCAAGTGCACCTTGCCAACAAATAAGCACCCAATTTTATTTGTCTATTTGATAGATTAGGACATGTAGATCAACTTTAAAACTTGACATTTTGTGATTTGGAGCTTTTATTCTTCTAGATCTAAGTTTTAACCATTTTCGGAAATCCTTGGTTTTGATCTATTAAACTTTGATTTTTGCTTGTTTTGATGCTTCCATGTGGAAGAGAATTCAATTTTACTCAAGTTAGAACTTTGAAAATCTAGATTTGGTTTTGATTTGACAAAAATATGAAGAATTGAAGTTCTTGGTATTTTTGGACTTGCTCTCGGCCAGGAAGAACAACCCCCTGCCTTGCGCTTTTTAGCGCATGGCCGATTGCGCACCCCTGGCCTGTGCTCTTTAGCGCATGGCCATTTGCGCAGTCACTTGGCCAGCGCTTTGCGCTGCGCTGGACTGCGCTGGCGCAAGCTAGCCATGCGCAATCCAGCCTTGCGCAAAGTAACTCCTGCGCAATTCACTTCTGCGCAACCCACCCTTGCGCAAACCACCCTTGCGCAAGGTAACCCCTGCGCAGTCTACCCTTGCGCAAGGTAACCCTTGCGCAAGACAACTCTTGCGCAGCTCTTCCATGCGCAGTACACACCCTGCGCAGACCTACCCCTGACCCCCTTGCACAACCTACTTGTCTATGATGAATTTGTTATTTCTTGATCTTGGCTCTTCTATAGTCCTATTTTATATTAGTATTTTATTAGATATTTTAGGCCCATTTTATATCCTTACGCCTTTTGACATGAACTTGATTTTACTTATTACGTTTGGATTGACTATTGTACACGGCATGGTATGACAAGGAACTAGCATAACTTGACAGTGACCCATAGTGGTGCACTCCTGACATGACCAACCTGACTTGATAGTGGCCCGTAGTGGCGCACTCCTGACAATACCCTGACATGATTTACCTTGATAACTTGATAGTGGCCCGTGGCGGCGCACTCTTGACTTGACTTGACTTGATAACTTGACTTGACTTGCCTTGACACCGTGGGTGTTCCTGCTTGCTTGTTTGCACAATCCACTTGTCTTGTCTTGCATCATGTCTAGGACGTGACTTCCTGGGTACCACGGCCAGGGACTCGCGCTAAATTGGATTAGGCTAATTATTAGATCAAACTAGAACATGGAGAATTCCCAGTCACAGGCAATCTCGTTATCTGGGCGCTTTAATGGACTTGTAGCTTGCCGACGAGTAGAGCACATTTCCAGCAAACTGTCATGTGTTGCACCCTCTAAGTCACCTAAGGGTACATTTGTCTCCCGGGCGATGTACCCAACTATAACTCTCAACCCGCGGAAGGATAACTGGATGGTCTACAGGGCTTGGGACTGGGAGTTTCTCACTTGCATCTTGTTAGTAATTAGGCTTGTGATAACCCTAGTTAGTTAAAGTAGTAAGCCGTAGTACTTGCTTGGCCGATTGTGAAAGAATGGTGTCCAGCCCTATCTAAGTCTTGTCTAGCCTTGTACCTGGAACTCTTGATCATGATTGTTTTACTTATCTCTAACGATAAATGGGTAGAGGCAGTGAGCTATTCAGGCGAAGGGCTACAATCCCGGTCCTTGTTTGGTTTAAGGATTGTAACCTGGCTCCCGGAATGGTTCCACGTCCCTAGTCGTTTATCGCCCTGTGTACTTTTATTACTTGTACTTTCCTTTATTCTTTATGTTCTGATATGCTGGCTTTTGTTCTTATTTGTGGCCTCCTTTGTGGCACTTGCTCTTTCTGGGATTTGACCCAGCTGGTTTTGTGTGGCCAGATTTCGGAGCAGCTCCCGAAGATCTACCCAGCTTCCAGCCCAATGGTGAACACTAGACGGAACCCGGGCCAAGAGTGGGTTTCCCTTTTGTTTCACCCACTTATATGTAAATTTATTCTTTTGAGGCGTTTAGCCGACGAGCACCTGTTAGCTCGATGCATATTTACTTACTGTCTGCCTACGGGCTGTAAACATGATTAACAAATCCTAGGGTTGATCATGTATGACTGAACTCTTGCTAGTCCTATCATTTTGTATGACTAGCTTCATGATCATCCAATATGTAATATTTGGGACGCCTTATATATATATATATTTGATGCTCTAATATCTTGTAACTCTGTTAATTGCTTGAGATTGAGACAATAGGCTTGACCCTAAGAGACTGCTGGCTTGTAGTAAATCCTCATATCTAGATAGCCGTGACCGTATAGTTGAGATGTATTCTATTTCAATATACGTAGCTGGCTATGTCTGCCCCCGCTCTCCAGTATTCTGGTTCTGGGGCGTGACACGGTTTAAGTGGTGGCCCATGCAGGTCTTGTCAATCAAGAGATGTAAGGGATTACCGAATAGATGTCTCAATCAATATTCGTCCTTGATCTCTGCTCGTATCTTCAAATCCCTGAGATTCTTGACCTGATCACATGCTTGTATCATTGATCTGTCCTGGTCCTTTCCTTACTGTTCCCTATGTCGTCTTCTTCAGCGGCATTACTCCCGGACCTGCCAACCAGCCAGAGGGAGCTCGGCAAGCACCCCAGCACCAGGAAGATCAAGCTCAGCACTCTGGAGTAGCCTCCCGAGTTATGCTTTCCAGAGGCTCAGAACCTCCAGTTCAGGCAGCTCCGCCCGTTCAACCAGCTAGACAGGATGAGGGACCTTTGGTAGGGCTTATCAGAGAACTGCTTGCATCCCAAGATCGTCGAGGCGACGCCTTGCACCAGGAAGTTCATGATGCACTAAACCGAGGAGGTCCCCAAGGGAATCAGGCGGCCAACAGTTTCAAGCGCTTGAACCCTCCCTTCTTTGACGGCAGTGAAGATGCGATTGCCGCAGACGCTTGGCTTCAGGATACCGAGGTGGTTCTAGAAGCAGCTAGGACACCTGAGAATGAGAAGGTGGCGGTGGTACGCCTACAATTGTTAGACTTGGCTCGCGATTGGTGGGCGGCTCAGGCCATGGGATTAGCAACACCAGTCACTTGGGCGACGTTCAGAGAGAGATTCCAGATAAAGTACTTCGATGCGGTGGCACGGTACGACCTGCAGACCCGGTTCACCAACTTGAAGCAAGGAGGCAGGACGGTCGATGGCTATGCGACCGAGTTTTCCAGGCTGAGTAGGTTCGCCCCCACCTTAGTGGCAACCGAATTCGATAGGGCCCAGCGGTTCCAGCAGGGACTGCATTTAGAGATATTATTGGCTGTGGAGCAGTTCGAGCACCAGACGTTCGATGCAGTGTTGAAGGCAGCAAGGAGGCATGAGTATACCTCCCGGAGAATTGTGGACAGGACCAGAGGCAGGAAGCGGTCCCACAACCAGATGCACCAATCTTCAGCTCCAGCCCCGGCAGTTAGGGATATAACCATTGGAACTCCGAGGCGGGCGGCCTCAGTGACGTCGGTTCAGCATTCGACCCCGACGTACCCGCAGCAGCAGAAGCAGAAGCAGTCTTCCGCGGTGGGATGTTCTCATTGCGGGAAGCCGGGCCATGTAGTGGCAGAGTGTCATAGGGCACAGGGATTGTGCCTGGCTTGTGGAGGAGCAGACCACCAGATAGGGACCTGCCCGAATAGGGGAGGTCCATCATCATCCAACCTTTCTAGTTCTTCGGTGAGAGGACCAGCCCCAGTTCCAGTCCAGCAGCAGCAGCAACAGCAGTACCCGAGGCCATTGTTGCCCCAGGCCCAAGCCTTCCAGCAGCAGTTCACCCAGGCTCCAGCACAGAACCGACAGAGGGGATTCCAGCAGAGGGGACCCGTAGCTAGAGGTCAGGCTATGATGATGACCATGGAAGAAGAAGTTGCACCAGGTGAGGTAGTGGCAGGTACTATTCTCGTCAACACTTTTCCAGCATCTGTATTATTTGATTCTGGTGCATCGCATTCATTCATGTCTGCACGATTCGCGACACGGATAGGATTGGAGCCCGAGTCATTATCAGTGAGGCTCAATATACTTACTGGTAATGGTCTTATGGGAGTAGATCGAGTGTTTTCCTCGTATCGGATCGTAGTTAGCGGTAGAGAGTTCCCCGCAAGGCTCATAGAGTTCCCTATGGCAGACTATGATGTAGTCCTAGGCATGGATTGGTTGAGGAACCATTATGCTAGGATAGACTGCCATGTTGGCAGAGTTGTCTTTAGTATTCCCGGAGAGCCAGAGTTTTCATTTTCCAGAGGCACAGTAGAGCCATCTCCTCCAGTATTGCGGATGGCAGTAGCAGCAGTGCAGTTGCCCCGGATAGTTGAAGAGTTTCCAGATGTCTTCCCAGAGGAACTTCCAGGGATGCCACCAGAGCGGGAGATCGAGTTCACCATCGACTTGATTCCCGGGACAACACCAGTATCAGAGCGAGTCTACAGAATGGCACCTTCAGAGTTGGAGATTTTGTACAAGATGATTGAAGAACTTAGAACCAAGGGATTCATTCGTGCTAGTGGATCACCTTGGGGAGCCCCGATGCTTCTTGTGAAAAAGAAGGATGGTACGTCCAGGCTATGTGTTGATTATCGTACCTTGAACTCAGTGACAATCAAGAACAGATACCCTCTCCCGAGGATAGATGACTTGTTTGATCAACTCAAGGGGGCTTCAGTTTTCTCGAAGATAGACTTACGGTCAGGATACCACCAGATCAGAGTCAGAGAGCAGGACATCCCGAAGACGGCGTTCAGATCTAGGTACGGGTATTGGGAGTTTCTAGTTATGCCCTTTGGAGCGACCAATGCGCCGGCAGTGTTCATGGACCTCATGAACCGTATTTTTATGCCTTACTTGGATCAGTTTGTGATAGTGTTCCTTGATGACATCCTGGTCTACAGCAAGAGTGAAGCAGAGCACGAGCAGCATCTCAGAGTTGTCCTTCAGATTCTCAGAGAACACCAGTTGTACGCCAAGTTCAGTAAATGCGAGTTCTGGCTCGATCGCATTTCTTACTTGGGTCACATCATTACCAGAGGAGGAGTGGAAGTGGATCCCCAGAAGATTGTAGCTATCGAGGCATGGCCAGTACCCAGCTCAGTAGCAGAAGTTTGCAGCTTTTTTGGATTGGCCGGCTACTACCGACGGATCGTCTCTGATTTTGCAAGGATTTCAGCGTCGATGACCCAGTTGACCCGCAAGGATGTGCCGTTCGTTTGGACAGCAGAATGTCAAGAATCATTTGAGAAGTTGAAGCGAGGTTTGATAACGGCTCCCATTCTCACCCTTCCAGATGGGACCGGAGGATTCACAGTTTACTGCGATGCTTCAGACAGAGGATTGGGATGTGTTTTGATGCAGCATGGGAAGGTAATTGCTTATGCGTCACGTCAACTCCGTGATCATGAGAAGAATTACCCGACCCATGACTTGGAGCTAGCAGCAGTAGTGTTTGCACTTAAGTTGTGGAGGCACTACTTGTACGGAGACAGAGTGGAGATATTTACTGATCATAAGAGCCTGAAGTATGTTTTCACCCAGAAGGATCTTAATATGCGGCAGAGAAGATGGCTTGAGCTACTTGTGGACTACGATGTAGATTTGCAGTATCATCCGGGGAAGGCCAACATTGTAGCAGATGCGTTGAGCCGGAGAGCCGGAGTTTATTTCCTGACGGCGCAACCAGAGTTATTGTCGGATCTTCAGAAGATGGGAATTGAAGTGGTTCTTCCTTCCAATGTGGCCTTGATGGCCAGCCTACAGATTCAGTCCACCATAGTTGAGAGGGTCCGGACAGCACAGTTAACAGATTCCAAGATTCAGCGGCTCAGAGCAGAGTGCGAGGCAGGGAGAAGGCCAGAGTTATGTATTCATGAGGATGGTACACTTCGACACGGCACGCGTCTTTGTGTACCCAGTGGAGATATCAGACAGAAAGTTATGGCAGAGGCTCACAGTTCGCAGTACTCCATTCACCCAGGCGGCACGAAGATGTACAGAGATATTCGTCAACACTTTTGGTGGAATGGTATGAAGAGGGAGATAGCCCGGTATGTCTCTCGATGTTTGGTTTGCCAACAGGTCAAGGCTGAACATCAGAGGCCAGCTGGACTTCTTCAACCTTTACCGATCCCAGAATGGAAATGGGAGCACATAACCATGGATTTCGTGACTGGGTTACCCAGATCTCCGGCAGGCAGAGATGCTATTTGGGTCATTGTGGACAGGCTTACCAAGGTGGCACACTTTCTTCCGTTTAGAGTTGGACAGTCGACGGCACAGCTAGCAGAGATGTATCTCAGACAGATCGTCCGACTTCACGGAGTGCCAGTCAGCATAGTATCAGACAGGGATACGAGATTCACATCGTACTTCTGGTGCAGTCTTCATCAAAGTTTGGGGACTCGTCTCAAGTTCAGCTCAGCGTATCATCCGCAGACAGATGGGCAGTCAGAGCGTACTATACAAACTCTCGAAGATATGTTGCGGTCATGTACCCTTGACTTCGGTGGTTCGTGGGAGGATTACCTGCACCTAGTAGAATTCTCATACAACAATAGTTTCCAGGCCAGTATCCAGATGGCACCCTTCGAGGCTCTGTATGGTAGGAAGTGCAGATCTCCGTTAGCATGGGACGATGTCGGAAAGAGGCAGATGCTCGGTCCAGAACTGATTTCTCAGACGATTGAAGTGGTCAGGAGAGTCAGAGATCACCTCCGAGTTGCTCAGGATCGCCAGCGCCATTGGACCGATGCTCATCGGCGTCCCTTAGAATTTGCCGTCGGCGACCATGTATTCCTTAGGATCTCGCCTACCCGCGGCGTCATTCGTTTTGGCGTACGGGGAAAGCTTAGTCCTAGGTATATAGGGCCGTTCGATATTCTGGAACGAGTAGGTGATGTGTCCTATCGTCTCGCTCTTCCGCCGTCGCTAAGTGAGGTACATGATGTATTCCATGTGTCCCAATTACGACGGTACATCCCGGACCCGAGCCATATCCTAGATCATTCGAAATTGGTTGTTGGTACCAACCTTTCGTATGAGGAGAGGCCCGTGTCTATATTGGACCAGAGAGAAAAGACGCTTAAGAACAAGACTATTAACTTAGTCCGTGTTGCTTGGGGTCATCACTCTCTAGGTGAGTCAACGTGGGAGCGTGAGGACGACATCCGATCGCGATATCCCTACCTGTTTGACTCGTGAGGTATAATGTCTTTCTTATGCCTTACGCTTTCCCTTCCTTGCTTGCATTGTATGATTGTATGATTGAACTGCTTAACGTAGCTTGTCTGTGCTTAGTATAGCTTGTCGTGGCAATCTCTAGCTCCTTGATTAAATTCCGAGGACGGAATTCTTTGAAAGTGGGTAGAGTTGTCACCCCCATTTCCTGTATTTCGTATTTATGCTCGTATTTGATTTTTGGCACGTATTTTAATTTCTCGACTTGCGGATTTTGGTTTCTCGTAAATGGGTTTTGGACCATGCTTGGTTTTATTTTGTGAAAGTTGGTTTAGTTTGGTTCATCATGAATGGAACACCTTAACCTACACTCCTCCCTCAACACACCACAACTCCCCCACTTTATAACACCACCTACTTTTCTCTCTCCTCTTTATTCTCTTATTTATTTCTTGCAAACTTCTTCTTCTTCCTTCTTCCACACAACTCCCCAACCAATAGGCAAGTGCACCTTGCCAACAAATAAGCACCCAATTTTATTTGTCCATTTGATAGATTAGGACATGTAGATCAACTTTAGAACTTGACATTTTGTGATTTGGAGCTTTTATTCTTCTAGATCTAAGTTTTAACCATTTTCGGAAATCCTTGGTTTTGATCTATTAAACTTTGATTTTTGCTTGTTTTGATGCTTCCATGTGGAAGAGAATTCAATTTTACTCAAGTTAGAACTTTGAAAATCTAGATTTGGTTTTGATTTGACAAAAATATGAAGAATTGAAGTTCTTGGTGTTTTTGGACTTGCTCTCGGCCAGGAAGAACAGCCCCCTGCCTTGCGCTTTTTAGCACATGGCCGATTGCGCACCCCTGGCCTGTGCTCTTTAGCGCATGGCCGTTTGCGCAGTCACTTGGCCAGCGCTTTGCGCTGCGCTGGACTGCGCTGGCGCAAGCTAGCCATGCGCAATCCAGCCTTGCGCAAAGTAACTCCTGCGCAATTCACTTCTGCGCAACCCACCCTTGCGCAAACCACCCTTGCGCAAGGTAACCCCTGCGCAGTCTACCCTTGCGCAAGGTAACCCTTGCGCAAGACAACTCTTGCGCAGCTCTTCCATGCGCAGTACACACCCTGCGCAGACCTACCCCTGACCCCCTTGCACAACCTACTTGTCTATGATGAATTTGTTATTTCTTGATCTTGGCTCTTCTATAGTCCTATTTTATATTAGTATTTTATTAAATATTTTAGGCCCATTTTATATCCTTACGCCTTTTGTCTCCCGGGCGATGTACCCAACTATAACTCTCAACCCGCGAAAGGATAACTGGATGGTCTGCAGGGCTTGGGACTGGGAGTTTCTCACTTGCATCTTGTTAGTAATTAGGCTTGTGATAACCCTAGTTAGTTAAAGTAGTAAGCCGTAGTACTTGCTTGGCCGATTGTGAAAGAATGGTGTCCAGCCCTATCTAAGTCTTGTCTAGCCTTGTACCTGGAACTCTTGATCATGATTGTTTTACTTATCTCTAACGATAAATGGGTAGAGGCAGTGAGCTATTCAGGCGAAGGGCTATAATCCCGGTCCTTGTTTGGTTTAAGGATTGTAACCTGGCTCCCGGAATGGTTCCACGTCCCTAGTCGTTTATCGCCCTGTGTACTTTTATTACTTGTACTTTCCTTTATTCTTTATGTTCTGATATGCTGGCTTTTGTTCTTATTTGTGGCCTCCTTTGTGGCACTTGCTCTTTCTGGGGTTTGACCCAGCTGGTTTTGTGTGGCCAGATTTCGGAGCAGCTCCCGAAGATCTACCCAGCTTCCAGCCCAATGGTGAACACTAGACGGAACCCGGGCCAAGAGTGGGTTTCCCTTTTGTTTCACCCACTTATATGTAAATTTATTCTTTTGAGACGTTTAGCCGACGAGCACCTGTTAGCTCGATGCATATTTACTTACTGTCTGCCTACGGGCTGTAAACATGATTAACAAATCCTAGGGTTGATCATGTATGACTGAACTCTTGCTAGTCCTATCATTTTGTATGACTAGCTTCATGATCATCCAATATGTAATATTTGGGACGCCTTATATATATATTTGATGCTCTAATATCTTGTAACTCTGTTAATTGCTTGAGATTGAGACAATAGGCTTGACCCTAAGAGACTGCTGGCTTGTAGTAAACCCTCATATCTAGACAGCCGTGACCGTATAGTTGAGATGTATTCTATTTCAATATACGTAGCTGGCTATGTCTGCCCCCGCTCTCCAGTATTCTGGTTCTGGGGTGTGACAGGTATGGTGTCTAAACCCCCCTTGGAGGAGGAGTAGAAGATTAGGCTTGAAGCTTAACCTAGGCAAGTACATCTTGCCAAATTCTTGAACCATATTGTTTTGTTGTCATTTTTGTTTTCTTTGGTATTAAATGCTTAGAATTTTCCCAAACTTATTTTCTTAAATATGTTTTCCTTATGATTCTCGTATATATACATGTTTCCAAATTTTGTTTAAGCAAGGTTTTAATTTTCTGTTAAAATCCAATATTGACTTAGTAGAAAACTTGGTATCAAGAGTGATACTAGTGTTACCATCATGGATATTGGTCACATATACATATATGAGGTCCTTACCTAGCTAGTATACATAGATTTTGAGTTTGGTGGCAATTGGAACCCGTTTCGGTGTCCCGAGAACCTCTATTTGGAGTATTTTGAGGTATTGATCTATCAAATCTTTGGATTTGTGAAATCTAATAGTTCCATGTTGTAGAAAATTCAATTCTATGTAATTTTGGCTTTTGAAAATCCGAATTTCGATTTAAAATGAAATTTTTATGGGCGAAACAAGTTTTGACAAAAATATGGATTTTGTTGCTGTTTGGAAGATCGAAATTCCGAAGGTATACCGTAGTATACCGAAGGTATGCCGATTTTTGCACCAGAAACTTTTTGTCTTTAGGCCGGAATACCACTGGTATGCCGCCGTATACCGCCGGTATGCCGTTTTAGGCTGTTTTTGTCTGTTTTTGTCCGTTTTTGCCCGTTTTTGTTCGTTTTTTATTTTTTTCGACTATAATGATTTCTTAATATGATTAGATGATCTTGCATAGTTAGAGAATGATTGTACACCCTATATATACTTGACACTAGCACATGTTCAATCATTTTTCTATGAAATGTACTTAGCTTTAATTATTCTTTTCCATATGCCATGATATGTCTTTTGATAGATTATTTCTTACAAGCTATGATAATTGTTGCCATGCCTTCTTTGCTTACTAGATAGTGGCCCGTCGTGGTGCACTCATGATACATGTCATTCTTTGCTTACATGATAGTGGCCTGTCATGGCGCACTCTTGATTCTAGTACATGTCTAGCTCCTTGATAGTGGCTCGTCATAGCGCATTCTTGTCTTGATATTGTCAGATCTTGTTGTGGCTTGTTGTAGTGCACAATCTTGCTTGTCTTGTCCAGTCTTGCATGTCTCATGTCTAGGATAGATTCTGCGGAATGTCACACCCAGAATCCAATAAGAAAATGAGGACTAAACAACTCGCTTGATTACCTAGATCATTGGAGACTTTTCTGGTTACCTGTTGCCCCTTTGGTCATGGTTTTATATATATATATTCATGGGATTTGAAGCTATCTGTCATGATGAGCACATTTCCAGCACACCGTCGAGTGTTACACCGGGTACATTTGTCTCCTGGGAGATGTACCCATAATTATATGTCTTAGGGTACATTTGTCTTTCGGGCGATGTATCCACTATTATAGGATACATTTGTCTCCCGGACGATGTATCCACTATATACCATTGCATCCTTGGCTTGGATCATTCAGGTAGTAGCAGGCAGGTAATTGGACTTGGATTTCTCAAACTTGCATTTGTTAGTAATTAGGATTGTGACAACCCTAGTTAGCTAATGTATAAAACCGTACTCATTGCTTGGTCGTGATTATTGTATGGAGTCCAGTCTAGTCTAGTTTTGTCTAGGTAGAGTCCGGATTTGTTTATTTTTAATACATCTTTGTTTATGCTTTACTTTTGTCGGTAAATGATTATATACTAAAGTTATGTTCAGGAGAAGGGTTATAACCCCGGTCCTTGTTTGGTTTACAGGTTGTAACTTGGGTTCCTGATTAGTTCATAAGTCATCTTATCATTTGTCGTTCTATATAGATCTAACATGCTCACATGTCCAAGTTATCTAATATGCTCACATGCTCCAGTTACCTAACATGCTCACATGTTCCAGTTATCTAACATGCTTACATGTCCCGACTACTTAACATGCTCACATGTCTAGTTTATCTTTCATGTTCACATGTTTCATTTTCCTTACATATACACAGTTTACATTCTGTCACATATCCTTTACTTTATGCTACATATTGCTTTACTTATTGTCTTTTCTATTCTCGAGGTAAGTGCATTGGTAGCGCACGAGTCTCGATTTTCTTTTACTTATTTCTGTCTCTATCCGTTGCTATGTTAGTTATTGTTGGTTTTAGTTCATAGTTTGGCTTCCTTTGTGGTACTTGCTATTGGGGTCTGACCCTACTGGTTTTGTTTGGCCAGATCTAATAGAGGAGCCCGAAGGATCTTCCGTACCATCTACTCGACGGTGACTACCCGGAGCAATAGAGTACCTTAGTGGATTTTCTATTTTATTCTCCCACTAGTTATGTACATTATTCTTTTGTGGCGTTTAGCCTCCGAGCACGTGTTTAGCTCGTGTTTTGGACTTGATATTTAGCCTACGGGCCAGAACATGTCACGACCCGCACCCTAGAGTTAGAGCACGAGAACGTAACAACGCCCAGCCTACGCCGCAGTGTCGGCGGTAGAACGCTGTCCTAGGTCTCAATGCATCTAACAGTATAAGACTAAACTGTTTATACTCCCCGAATGGGGGTGACATAGCAGATACAGTCTCAATCACAACTAAGGTAGAGCAAGATAAAAGATAGGTAAAACATGAAATCCAAAAGAGATACAGGAGATAGAAGTCTAAGTGTCTAAGATACATAAACCCAGGAATACATCTCAAAACTCAAATACAGTAATCCACAAATCAAGTACAACTCCAGACAAATGAAATAACTATCTAAACATCCTCTAATGTGTCTCCTCTAGGCTAGCAGGCACCTCCAGGCTATCTGTAAAATTTATCAACAGGTCCAGTCAGGACTGGAGCGAGTACAGTACATCTCAACAGATCATAGCAGGTTAGAAAATGTAATCATGCAGTAAAGTAAGATACAGGTACTGAAAGAAAACAGTATGTAAACAGAGAGAGAACTGTAATAGAAATATCTACTATACATAGAGAACTAGCAGTGACTAGTGAGTCAGAGTACAATATGAACATGTAATACTCCCCCGTACCCCCAATCAATACACAAGGATCCAGCCAGGTTATGTTATATGATGCTATGTAACAGCCTCCGAAGGGTGGTAAGTCCCCGAAGGGTGGTACATAGTAGTCCCATAAATTAGGATTCTGGGGGTAACCCAACAGTGTAAGTCCCATAAATGGGGATTCTGGGGGTAACCCAACAGTGTAAGTCCCATAAATAGGGATTCTGGGTGTAACCCAACAGTGTAAGATTCCAGGAAGAGTCTACGATCATAAGAGTATATGTCGTAAGTGATTAAAGAACCAATGAAGCATAGTGATACGCCATGTAAGTGAAACGCACAGAACATGTAGTACCCGATGCTCCCTAAGGATAACATCTCAAGAAAGGATCCATATAGTACCAATCCGTGTGACCATCGTGACAGTACAAGTAAAGTAATCTACTGCAGGAAATAATTCTAAGCAGGATATGAAATGATCAGAGAATGTACTCACCTGATATCTGAATGTCCAAGGTAAAGATACTGTCCGAGGAGAGGTGTCTGACTCCTAATTAGAATAGCACAAGTCACAACATGTCCAGAAGGGTAATATAAAGCACTACAATACATTCTACATGAATCTAGGTCAAACTAGGCCAAAGTCAACCCTTGATCAACTCTGGTCAACTGTACTAGTCAAACTAGGTCAAACTAGGTCATGTCCTTAGGAGTGTAAACGGACCGGACGGACATGGACAGTCCACTGTCCGTGTTCTGTCCGTTAATGAAAATGAGTTCGTACGGACGGACACGGACAGTTCATTGTTCAAGTTCGGGCCGGACGAACACGGACAATCACTGTTTGTTAATTCAATCGGACGGTCCACGGACAAATTAAATATATTACCAAAAGTTATTATTTTATCAAGATACCTTAATAGTTGGTTCAAAAAATCTAGTTGAAAGAAAATACAATTGAAGGTTATAGAATACAACAAACAATAGTAAAATGATAACAAAAATCGAGACGAGACAACAAAAACTTGATGCAAAACCAAAATATTTTGACATAATTGATACAAAACCAAAAGGAGTCTCCACTATCGGACTGTTCACGGACGAATTCGGACCGGACATGGATATGACCGTGTTCGGGTTCGATTTTTAATCGGACAAAAAAAATGTCCAAGTTTTGTTCGTTAATGAATCGGACGTTCCACGGTCGAACCATTTATCGAGCCGGACACGTACGGACAACGGACTACTTTGTCCATTTTACACCCCTACATGTCCTAACCCATCAAGTCTTACTAGGCCTAACCAAGACTATCCTAGCAAGCACACATCAATACAAGGCTATACAAGCCAACATACACCCAACTCTATATAGCATGCAATTATTCAATACTCAAATAGGCAAGAATTTACATTGGATATACACTAGGTAATCTATTACTTTAAGCTATATATGTCTACACATATATACACATGCATATATTGGTATTCAACATTAGGTCTATAATCATGGCATTTCAAATGGTTATATAAACTTATATATTACAATACAATATGCTAACATATATATATATATATATATATATATATATATATATATATATATATATATATATATATATATATATATATATACATACATAGCTAAAAAAAAAAAAAAAAAATATACATACATAGCTAAGTTAACTATATTCATAAATACTTATTTAAGAGGCTATGTGTGTGTATATGAACATGGCAAAGGGGCAAGTGAGGGTTAAATGGGCATACATAGTGTATACATATCAAAGAGTGTCAAAGTGTAAGTGAACAATGTGTCAAGTGTGATAGTGTCAACATAGTGTAAGGGGGTACATGAGGTAATATAGGATTTGTGTTAACATAGAATATTATATCTCATTAACTTGTATATTGCATACATTACATCTATTATTACATTACATTTATGCTTGCATTCATTCATCATTCATTTATTCTCTTGCACCACTATATGCACCATACATTACATACTATGGAACCTACATATTCATTACAAGCCATACTTATACATGCTTACATTAGATAGGATACTTACACCTCATACATCATTTATTTAAACATTTACTCATGCTTGCATTCTCTATTTAATTACGTAATGTATATACATTAACATGGGTTAAAATCAAATAGAACATTATATCACACACAAGGGTGCACAAAATACATATGCCGAATAGTAACTCCTACTAATAATCAATACTGTACCATCTCAGCGTGAATTAAAATCTAGGATTAAATTATGTTATAGATCTATGTGTTAGCTTTCCGAAACTTCAAACGGATCGCATTTTCGTTTCCGGAAACTCCCGAAATCGCGAAAACACCGAGAACGCATTTGTCTTTCGTACAGCTGACACTCAAATAATTCTCCAGAAAGTTACAGAAAGAATTAGGCCTATTAATACATGTTTTTGGAAAGCTAACTTCAATACGCTTCTTTCAAAAAAAACGGAAGATTAAACCGAGCTTTGAGCTAGAAGTTATGACATTTCTAAGTTAGGGCTGAAATTAAAAACGTGGATAAAAATCATGACGGATTTGGGTAGTTTGAGACAAAAGAACACAAGTATATAACATAATATATCAAGAACTCACTCTCTACACTAATATATATATATGAGACACTATAGAACACATCTCCAATATAAAATATGAGATTAAACATGTAATAATTCATTCATACATAACAACAACACATAGTGTGTCCAAATTTGGGATTTTTCCACATGGACACAACCACAACACAAAGGACACTCCTATGACCTCCAAATGGACAC
This sequence comes from Iris pallida, assembly GCA_029216955.1. Classification (NCBI taxonomy): domain Eukaryota; kingdom Viridiplantae; phylum Streptophyta; class Magnoliopsida; order Asparagales; family Iridaceae; genus Iris; species Iris pallida. Next base: position 1,248,045 of record JANAVB010025199.1, on the reverse strand, counting down.
GAAATGGACACAAATGGAGATACAACCATGGGGGTCATTCCTATGGGTTCAAAATAGACCTATATGCATGAGGAAATGAAAAGGAGAAGAGATTTATACCTCCCGATAGATCGAATCGAAGAAAAGCCTTTCCGGAGCGACACCGACACGTAGAGATTCCAAAAGGACACGAACGAGCTCCGAATCCTCCCAAACTTGGGTAGCTTCCTCCTTGGCTAGAATAGAGAAGGAAAGAAGAAGATTTGGTGGCGAAATGGAAGGATTTGGTAGAGAAATTGCTAGGGATTGCTCTCTAGGAATTTGGGGAAGAACAAGAGAGAGAGTGTGGATGAGAATAATGAAATGAACTTGAGCCTATCCTCTCCCAAAGTGGCTGGCCATATGGGGCTATTTGTCCTATTATGGTAAGGTCCAAAATGCCTCCACTAACCTATTCTATGAGTATTAGGAAAGGGCTAATTGGTTGGGGCTAAATTAGTCATTCTAAAGTCTCTAATCACACTAACCTTATCCATAATAATTAGTCTAACCTCTAACTAAAATATTTCTATCATGTGGACTAAATTTAATATCATGTGGGCCATGCCTAACTAGTGTGTGGGTCCCACTAGAGTCAAACTACCCCCGGGTCCCCGTTTCAAGTCGGATTGAGTTGAAATTCGAACCCGACTCAAATAACCCCAAAACAATATCATAAATAATAAAATAATATCAAAATAATTCAAATAGGTCAAATGCAAAAATATCCTTAGGCAAAAAATGACATTAAATATCATAATCACATGATTAGGCTCTAGGTCAAACAGTCTCTAGGGTTTCACTAGCAAAACGTCAAAACCACAAGTCATTGATTTAAATAATTTTAAAATGATTTAAAATCACCAAAAATTATATCATGAATTAAATATCATTATTAAAATAATTATAAACACGAAATTTTAAAATTACCCTCATTTGGGAAACTGGGTGCTACAGAACATGATTTGCATTATTCTAAACTATAGCTAGAGCTTATCATGTATGACTATTACTCTTGCTAGTCTTCACTCAGTATTAGTATTTTCATGATCATTGATATATGATAGTTTAGGATGCTTTACTATTTTATATTCCAGTTGATCTTACTTCTTGTACATTGTTTACTGCCTGTGATTGAGATACCTAGGATTGCTTGACCTAGGATCGACTGTTGGCTTGTAGTAGTAGTAACCCCTATCTATACAGCTTATACGTTATTTCGAAGTACTGGAGTACTTTGGTATACGTAGCTGGCCTGGTCCGTCCCAACTTGCCAGTATTCTAGTTCTGGGGCATGACAATGAGCTTGACAACGACCTCCTGACCGGAGCGAAGGATGTCACAAAAGACAGGGTCGAAGCCCCCATGACTAAGCTTGCGGAAGGGAAAGAAGGATCAAAGTGGTAGCACGACGGAGCTACGCGTAGCGGTGGGGGTGGGGCTAGTGCCACAAATGCTACGGTAGGGATGGGTTCGGTGGGTCTCCGGTAGCAATACTAGTCTACTTGGCATGAGAGATGGAGGATGGAAGAGACCTGGCATAATTTTTCTTTCTATTTATTTATGTCAAAGGAGTAAACTGTCAGTCATTGACATTTTTTTTTATTAAAAATGGACAGTTTCATGCATTATAGTAATTTTGTGGGATGAACCTTGAATTATGGTAAAACAAGTAGGAGACAACTCAAAAAATCAAAATTTTACTTCAATCATACCACGCCAGCTCCCTGTGGAAATAAATTTATTCCAACTACTATGGAAATAATTTTTATGTTTTTTTGTTACATTAGAAACATGGATTAGTAGGTTTGTAATTATTTTTTATATTTTACGTCCATTGGTAAACAATTATGGAATTGTTTTTTTAAGAAAATAACTATATCACTTTTTTAAGTACCACTTCATTACAAAATAAACATAAAAACTATAAAAAGTTACATTTTTTTTATCTCACTTCAACAATTATCCAAACACATGGCCGACCTTATAGGGATTGGTTGCTCTTTTTAGAGCTAGTTTTGGTTGTCCCTTGACCCTTATTGTAGGTCGATTCTGGAGGGTCACCGTGATTCCAATCTCTATTGGGATCATGCTGAGTCTGGGAGTTGCCCCAAGCATGTGAGGTTGTCCACGTCCTAAATCTTGTCTAGTTTTTCTCTGGGTCGTTCCAGTCCAAATATTAAATATTTTATTTTTTACTTCTAACCTCCACTTCAAACCAACCAAACGAAGCAAGTGAAAAAAGATGTGTACGCATGATATGCATATGCAATGCGTAAGTACAATGTGTACTTTTGATTTTTCTACTTTGACTCACTTTCGTGGAACTAATTAGGCCTAGTGCTGCAAATGAGCCAAGCCGTTCGTGAGCTACTCGAAGCTTGGCTCGATAAAAGCTCGTTTGAGCTCGGTTCGTTTACTAGACAAGCTGAACTCAAGCTTCATTTTCGAGCTCGTTTAATAAACGAGTTAAGCTCAAGCTTAGAAGTACTTAGCTCGTTTGAGCTTGCGAGCTGGCTCGTTTATGAGCTTGTTTAAAAGCTCGTTTGTTCTTTTTTGAATTCTAAGTTTATATACATCTTTTTGCATTATATATTTATATGTCTTTAATAATTGATATTAAGGAACTTTTTTAATTAATTTTTTATAAATAAATTGTTAATATTACAGTTACTTGAATTCAAATCTAACTAAATTGAAATCGAGCTCATTTAGCTTGAAATCAAACTTAATGAGCTTGAAATAAAGTTGAGTGAAATTGAAGTTATGAACTTATCGAGCTTGTTTACCAAGCTTGAATCAAGCTTGCTTATCAAGCCAAGCTTGAGCTCAAACCAAGCTAAGCTCAAGCTTAATATAAACAAGCTCGAGCCAAGTTCAAGCTCTAAAATAAAAAAAAATTATCAAGCTCGAGCTCGAGCTTGAGCTCGACTAATTCTAGTCAAGCCAAGTTCAAACTTACAAAAACTTGGCTCGGCTTGCTCGTTTGTAGCCCTAATTTGGCTCTTGTACAATGACATATGCTATGAATTAAACATCGAGTTTGTTGTTTTGACAAAACTAGCCCAAAAACTAAATATTATATGAAAAAAACTTGCATAATGTTTTTGTGGAAATTATTGGGTTTTAGTCCCTACTGGCTATAATGTGAGTCTATCCATGGATGGCATGCACTCGAGGTTGATTAGTAACTAGACAAGTGGTTACGATCAATAGTCATTCTAGGTGTTTTTTATTCCAATAATGATATATAAAATATAAATTCTGAATATGTGGTTCTATCCTAAATTTTTAATGGTGCCTTTGTAGAAAGGCCCACCTATACTATGCTCTAATAGGTATAATATGTTACAGAATTCTGAGATGTGGACTAATATTATTTATTTATTTATATAGTAGTCAATTTGTAACTATTTTTTCTTTTTGATGTTTTTGTGACTAAATATCCTAAATATTTTTATTTTAACAACTAAATATCCTAAACTATAGGATTATCAGTAAGTTGCTACATTCTAAAACTATGTTATCCTAGGGCTAAGGTAATTATTATGGATTTTTTTAAGTTGTTAAAGGATAATTTATTATTTTATAATCATATTTACAATTGCTAACGATCTAATAGTTTTATGCATTTGGTTGCTAATAATTCTTTTAGGATACTTAGTTACAAAAATAAAAAAGTTCATAATATTTAGTTACAAAAAATATTTTATTTATTTATTTATTTGTTGAGAAATTGTCATGTTGGAGTGGGTGGGGTTCCCAACCTATGTAGAGAAGACCTCGGAGTGCGACGAGCGCCGTCTGTGTGTCAGAGAAGCTCGGGGAGGTGACGAGGCCAGTCGGAGGAGACGAAGAAGCTCGGGAGCAGTCGGGAGGAGCTGCTGGAACAGGGGAGGCAAAGTTCGGCCCGAACTCTGCCCCCACACAGAGTTCTGGCTGAACTCTGTGTTTTGGTTCCAGAACCGTTGTCACGACCCGATCCCAAATTTTTGGGTCGAATCGGATCATGCCCAGCCTGCACCGTTGTGAGACGGCGGCAGTAAGCTGTTTCTATTTGCAGGTAATCTCAACAATATCTATACATTTGTCACAACATAAATTTACGAATATTAAAACTTTTATTCAACAAAGAGAAATACAATTGGAAAGGAAAAATGCTAAAATAAATACTGAAACCAAAAGTCTACAATCTCCAACACAATGAAACTGAAAAAATAAGGAAATAGCAACTAGCTAAACGGCCGGCTCTTCGGCCTCAGGATCCGCGTCCTCCAAGGGAGACTATGGTAACACCGCAGGGTATAGCACAGGATCATAATAGCTATTGTACAATAGCCCAGCGTCATCAATACCACCTATTTGGGGGGGGGAGGGGGAGAATCCAATCAGGAAAGGAGCAAGTACGAGTATGTACCTCACATTTCAAATAATAACGAAAAATTGCAAGCTAAACAGTTGAAACAATATTTTCCAACAATTTAACAATTTAATACTTGAAACAATGTGATTTGAATATGTAACGTCTATTACCGGCTTGGGTTGTACAATAGCATCCTAGCGACGCGATACATCTTATCCCCGTGTGTAAGAGGGGTAAGCTCGCACAATAACAATGTACAATATGAGGGGTATTGGTCATAAACGCTACACTATTCCCCCAATATCCCCACAATCAATATCAATCAATACTTGAACCCTAGGAGAGGGTTCCGTATAGCAATGTGGTTTAAACATGCAACTTGACAATTACTAATTAAAATATAAGATAGCATAACCGTAACTTGTCTCTGTTTGTATGACTGGATCAGGATGTCGGCACTGGAGAGGAAGTCAACTACGTCCTCGAAATCCTACAGTTGAGAATCCTGACTTAGAACCATAGGAAGCCATATCTAGGTGTGCTAGTTACAATTTCTAGAAACAAACCCTAGTCAAGTTTTGAGTTATTAATTAATCTACCGAAAACTGTCTAACGTTGCGAGCTACGTTTGTTTGTCATTTAATTGGATAAGCCTGTTACTGGTTTAATTGGGGAAGATAGCAACTACGGATTAATTGGCAAAACTTTGTATTTTAATAATATATACAAAACTAAATTTCTTTAAATGGAAAAACATGAACTTATTAATTTATTAGTAGTCGGTATTTATTTTATTTAATGTGAGAAATCCTTATTCATTTTATACAAAAATAATTAATATCCAATTTAATTATGCGCCTAGCTACGTAAATAACAACCAGAAAATAAAATAGAAAACCTAAGCTACACAATTACAGGGCCACAGAAAATAAAATAAAAGCTGGGCTTATGCCCATACAACAATTTAATTTAATTAAATTAATAAGGCTGAGGCGAGCTCTGAGTGCCGTGAAACGGTCCAATCAGAAGGCCGAGGCCCTGCACCCAAGATACTAAAAGCCAGTAACAAGTTCTAAAAATAAACCATAATATAATTTAAATATAAATTATAGAAAATGGACGTCTCAGACTTGGTCATGCAATCTCACGTTGATGGCTTATGCCTCAACGTACAGGAAGGTCCTATAGCGTTTGCGTTTCGCCGAGACTCATCCAACCGATACGGTCGTCGCCTGACAGGGGATACAAAAAAACTAACCTACCAACACTTAAAACCAAATAAAAAACCAATGAAATAATTTTTATAAACCATTTGCAAGGACCAGGATTTTAGAAATAGGTTTTGATATACAAAAATTAATGAACTTATAAAATATCATTTTTAAATACTTTTACGAAAATTTGGGCAGCACCTCCTCTATAACTAGGACCACCTGGCCACGGGGCGATACTGATCCACCACACAAAACGAAACGTCCCAAACCAGGGAACACCAATCTCCAACAAAAATGAATATCCAACCCAAAAGCCAACCACAGCATCCAAATTAAATATAAGCCACAGAAGCTATAAATAAACTCAAGCGTAATTAGTCTACAGCGAATGACCAACAGAAGAGCAAAACATAGATACTAGGAACGTCCAAACTAGGAAATAAACCCACAGCACACAGTATACCAAAAAGAAACTACGCCGCGACGTAACCAACAAAACCGCGTATCCCCTAACGGAACAATATAAAATACCGATCCCCGTAACGGGGTCGGGACCGCGTCATCATCGACTAACTACGGGAGGGACACAGGGACACAGGGACACAGGATTATACCTCGGGTGCTCGGCTAGAGCTCTCAGATGTAAAATAGAAATAGGAAAATATCCACGCGGATCGGTTCGGGACAGCACTGGAAGTGCGGACAGCGGCTCGGGTCTGGGACAGCGCCGGGCTCGGATCTACGGAACTGCGGGTCACCGGGAAGCGGGACGGGGCTCACGGAGACGCGGCCATGGGGCAGCACGCACAGCGAGGGGACGAGTCCGCACGAAAAGCGCTGGGCGGATCGGGCTTGGAGCTCGACTAGGGCACGTCCGAGCTCGGAAAAAACCGGAGAGGAGGCGGGGCGGCTATGCCGGAGACGGGCAGGGGCGGCCATCGTGGGGCGCTCGGCCTAGGGCACAACAGCTTGGCTCGGGAGGAGCCGGGGGAACCGTGGCTTGCGGCCGACGGGTCGGGGCACGCTGGAAGGGGCGACGCCGGATGGAGGACGCGCGGGGCAGCGTTGGGGTGCGCCGGGGTTGGGCGACCGGCGGGCGGCCGTTGGCGGCCTGGCGGGGTCGTGGGATCGGCCGCGGTGGTCCGGGAGCGAGGTCGGGTTCGGCCGCGGGAATGGCGCCGGAGTTGGAAAGAATGGAGGGGGTGATGGTGCTGGTGTTATTTTAGAGGAGAGGAGAGTTTTTCTCTTGTGAAGGAGAAAATGGTGGTGATGGTGGTTTTATGAGAAGTGGTGGTGAGGGATTTGGGGAAGTGATGGAAACGTGGAGAAGAAATAGTCAGGGGGGTCGGGTGAGTGTTGAGTTGTGAGTGGTTGGGTTTATTTTATTTTATTTTATTTTATTAAGTAAAACCAATATATATATATATATATATATATATATATATATATATATATATATATATATATATATATTATATTTAAAAAAATTAAGAATGGGTTCGGAAAAAGGGATTCGGGAAAATCGGGTTTGGGTCGGGGTCGGATCCCGGGCACGGGATCGGGACAGGCAGCAATCAAAGATCCCATAATTAATTTTTAAAAAAATAATATTTTTCCTGATCCGACTATTATAATAACAATAATAATTATAATAATAATAACCTAATCTAAACTAATAATCCTAATTAATCTAAATATCCAATAATTAATCTAAATTCCAGAAAGCGGGTTTCACAACATTCCCTCCTTAGAAAATTTCGTCCTCGAAATTTCAAAGATAAGGACCAGGGTACAATCAAAATCACTTAATCTTGATCAAACATAGAATTTAAATCATCAGCCATGATTGAATTCTAGTCATGATCACTGGTTAAGATGATAAAATATAGGTACGATCAAAATTATCTAGATATGATCTGGGATAGAGTTAGAATATTGTTGTGATTGAAATCATTTTAGGCACGGGAAAATCTAGGTACAAATATGATCATAAAATAGGAGAAAATCAAATGAGGTCTCGTGAAACAGAAAAGGCAAGAAAGAAGCGAATGTCAACAGTTTATTAAGAAGACAGAAAGTAATGGAATCTTTTGAGACGAGAGACTAAAATGTTAAATCAAATTGGAATGGGGTACAAGAATTTGTGACTCAGGAAAGATAAAAAGTTGTATGATGGCAGGATAGCAAAGATAATTAGAATAATATAACTATGATAGGAATGTAATCGAGTAAGATATTTCTACTGAGGGCCGAGTGATGATCAAAGGGAATAGAAAGAATATCGTTTCACTATTTCAACGGTCAGAAGATAAGATATGCAGGAAAAAGACTTACAAGATAACTTTCTTATTAATACCATGCAAAACCAATCTCTAACTAGCTGAACTTTCGGTATCCACATAAAACTAAGATATCTGTCAAGGTATTAAAACAATATATATATATGAAATCATAAATCACCTAAATCAATTTTTCATCCATCGTTGTATGCTAATGGTCTTATCTCAATTCCTCTATGCTTATTCCTTCTCTAGAACCTATCATTCCATTGCTCGTGTTATTCCTTCCATGGCTATATCCGTCTCTTCTAGGTATAGTAGTCATCTAACCATAAAAGTTGATCCTCGTCAAGGATTTCTTTACTTGATCATTATATTCACATGTTTATATATATTATCCAAATTCAATTCCTCCATGGGAGAACATTACCAAATCCTATACTTTCCTCGCTAACTCTACCTACGTCTTCATTTATCTTCAATAACTCTTCCTTTAAGCATAAAATTCAAAATCATCAAATACCATCATTTTTGAATGAGGTTTAGATGCTAGCGAGCACTACTAACGATTCTATTCCAAATAAGTCACAAGCTAGGTATACCACTCCCTCAAGGCTAGCTTACTCAATGTATTCTTCTACCTTTTCTACCCTTTAGCTATCTAATATTAATCCCAAGGATCCCTTACAAATAATGAGATAAGTAACAATCTATGTTTCCCCCGCATATAGCTTTCAACTATATACATATGGTCATCCACAAGATGTTTATCAACTATTTAATATATAAAGCTAAACAACTATCTACACCTTCCAAAATATGTAACTAAATAATAATAATAATAAATAAAAAAAAAAAATATATATATATATATATATATATATATATATATATATATATATGCAACGTACTAAGGTTGAAATAGGAAAGAGATTGAGCCAATAGAAATTGATATGGTCCTAATAAGTTCTAGGAAAAAAATTAAGTACAATTTTATAGAAAATCTATCCTTTTTGGCTGTGATAAGAGATTTCTGAAAATGGAAAGCCGCTAGAAATATAAATCCTCTAATCGGACAACAGTCAGAATAATTTGATGGTGCAGAAAAGACAACCATATTATGGATATAGTCTTAATAATATTCGAAAACCCAAATATATCCGAAGTCACTTTGCCTCAAATTCATGCCTCGCCAGAGTGCACCTGACTGCAGTAAAATTTTGGCTCCATAACTTGAATAGTAATAGGTTTTCGAGTAGTCTATCAACTTTATCCATTTTCTGGTTGAACAACATAGGAGACAAATTTGATGCATTTAGGACGTAGTCTCAATAATATCCAAAAACCTATCAACACTTGAATCACTTCAACTTAGAGTCTATGTCCCGCCAGTGCGCAACTGACTACAGTATACTCGCAGTTTCTATAATTCAAATAGATGGTTGTGACGCATATGTGCGAAGCCATATTAGGTGTAACGCCCCGGAACCAGAATACTGGAGAGCGGGGGCGTACATAGCCAGCTACGTATATTGAAGTACAACCCACCTCGCTATACGGTCACGGCTGTCTAGATACATGAGGGTTTAACTACAATCCATCAGTCTCCTATGGTCATGAACAAGCCTAGTGTCTTAATCACAAGCAAGTAGTAGCAGTCACAAGATATTAGAACATCAAATATACAATAGTAAGGCATCCCATACATTACATATTGGATGATCATGAAGCTAGTCGTACAAAATATGAAGACTACCAAGAGTTTAGTCATACATGATCAACCCTAGGATTTGTCAATCATGTTATAGCCCGTAGGCAGCCAGTAAATAAGGTACAACCGAGCTAACACGCGCTTGTCGGCTAAACGCCTCAAAAGAATAATTTACAATGAAGTGGAAGAACAAAAAAACCCACTCGTTGTCAGGGTTACGCCTGGTGGCCACCATCTGGCTGGAAGGTAGGTAGAACCTCTGGAGCTGCTCCGATATCTGGCCACACAAAACCAGCTGGGTCAGACCCCAAAAAGAGCAAGTGCCACAAGGAGGCTTCACTTAGGAACTAAAACCAGCATATCACAATAGAGTATTAAAGATAAATAATAAATAAAGAACTGATAATAATAGAGATAACAACAGTAAACTGAGTACGAAGAAACCATTCAAGTAGCCAGGTCACAACCCTTAAACCAAACAAGGACCGGGGTTGCAGCCCTTCACCTGAATAGAAATCCGTCTCAAATACTATTGATAAGTAAAACATGATTAGTCTTGTCATAGGGTAAAAATAAGACAATAAACGAAGAGAGGATAAGGAACTGCTCCGGAAGCCAGGTTACAACCCTTAAACCAAACAAGGACCGGAGTTGTAACCCTTCGCCTGAACAGAACCTTGCCACTGATCTTTATTGTGAAGGCTGGTATAAATAATCGTATTATTAGAGTAAGGCAAAACAAGACGAACATGGCTTGGAGAGCAATAAGACAATAAACGAAGAGAGGACACAGAACTGCTCTGGGAGCCAGGTTACAACCCTTAAACCAAACAAGGACCGGGGTTGTTACCCTTCGCCTGAACAGAACTGGACCCCTGATCCTTATTGTTAAGATAAGCACACATAATCAGGACGATATATGATAAGATAACCATAGAACTATTCAGATAGCCAAGTTACAACCCTTAAACCAAACAAGGACCGGGGTTGTAACCCTTTATCTGAACAGAACTTGGTATCTCAACATTTATCGATACAAGAAATCAGGTCATGATACAATCTTGTACAGGATCATGACAACTAGACAGGGCTAGACTCCATTTAATCAATCACGGCCAAGCAATGAGTACGGCTTGATACATTAACTAACTAGGGTTATCACAGGCCTAGTTACTAGCAAGATGCAATGAGATTTTCCCAATAGCCACAAGCCCTGCAGACCATCCGGTTTTTCAGGTCGAATGTCCGTTTATTAATGGTGCACCACATGACTGTGTGCTGGAAATGTGCCCTACTCGTCGGTAGGCTACAAGTCCACTGAATGCGCCCAGATAACGGGATTGCCTGTAGCGGAGAATCTCTTCATGTCTACTGAATTATTCTAGTTAATTAGCCTTAGTCAATTTCAATAGGTGCCCCTGACCGTGGTATTCAGGGGTCCCCGTCCTAGACATGATGCAAGACAGTACTTGTTTATATGTACAAATACAATCGTCCACGGTGTCCAGGTCAATCATTCTTGTCAGGTCGTGTCATATCATGTTAGCCGTCGCAACAACAATTCGAGATGATCATGTCAGGTATACTTGTCATACTATGCCATGTTCAATTATCATTTCCAAACATATTAAATAAATTCGTGATTTTTAAGTTCATGACAAAAGGCGTAAGGATATAAAATGGGCGTAAAATATCTATAAAAGGTAAAGGTGTATGCCATAGGAACTCAAGTTTCTACGCGCGTACCACCGATTACACTAGTGAAACTTTATGCGTGAGCTTTACGCTAGCAAGCTCTACGCGAGCAAGGGAGCATACGGCTGGGATTTACGCTAGCCAGATTGTACGCGCGTAAAATTTTATGCGAGGAGAACTCGGGCAAACTTTACGCTCGTAAAAATCTTACGCGGGACAGGGAATTTACGCGAGCTTGATTTTACGCAAGCGGGAGAGTCCCGAGCGTAAAATCGAACAGCTCAGCGTAAAATGAAGTACGCTGGCACGCGATGCGTGTGCGTAAAAAGAAAACTATGCTAACACATAAAATATGGGCGTAAAAGGCTGATATAACACGCTGACACGTAAAACGTGGGAGTAAGGGCTAAACACTACGCTAACACGTTAGAACGTGTGCGTAAAACTTCATCTTCTCTCCAGCCAAAGCAAACATGCGTAAAAGCTCAGGAACTCCATCTCGGCCAAGACTTGGTGAAATTCGGCCATCCCAAAACCAAACTTGTATAAAATCATGAGGCCTACTGCAAGAAACTCTTAGTTTTTGAAAACAAGCTATTTTAGGAGATCAAAACCAAGAAGATCGAAAATACTAAAAACTCATATCTACGTAGAATGAGCCATGGAATTTGAAAACACTAAGTACTAAAGAGGCTTAAGATCTTGAGAAGAAGAAAATGGAACAACAAAATGGGAGTTCCTTCGTGAAGCAAGTTACACTTGCCTAGCTCTCTTCCTGGTAGATGAAGAAGAGTAATGGTGGGGGATGGAGAAAAAGTAAAATGAAGAAAGAGAGAAAAGTGAGCGGCTAATAAAGGAAGGAGGAAGTGGTAGGTGGGAGTTTGCACTCCAACCCAAACCGAACCAAATCAAGCCGAACCTAACCGAACCCAGCCAAGAGACATGAAATACGAGTCAAGATACGTACACGTATACCAAAATACGTAATACGAACCACAGGCATTACAACTCTACCAACCTTAAAAGAATTCCGTCCTCAGAATTTAATCAAGAGGCTAGAGATGCAAGAACAAGCTACATTAATCCTAGGCAAGCTTATACTAGTCAAGCAATCAGGCAATCAATCATACAAGCAAGGAATCGAAACCATGAGGCATAAGAAAGACATTGTACCTCACGAGTCAAATAGGTCAGGATATCGTGATCGGATATCATCCTCACGCTCCCATGTTGACTCACCCAAAGAGTGATGACCCCAAGCAACACGGACTAACTTGATAGTCTTGTTCTTGAGTATCTTCTTTCTTCGGTCCAATATGGATACGGGCCTCTCCTCATACGAAAGGTTGGTATTAACAACCAATTCCGAATGATCCAGGATGTGGCTCGGGTCCGGAATATACCGTTGCAATTGGGATACATGGAATACGTCATGCACTTCTCTTAGCGACGGTGGAAGAGCAAGACGATAGGACACATCTCCTACTCGCTCCAAGATATCAAACGGCCCTATATACCTAGGACTAAGCTTTCCTCGTACGCCGAAACGAATGACGCCATGGTTAGGCAAAATCCTCAGGAATACATGGTCGCCGACAGAAAACTCAAGGGGACACCGATGAGAATCGGCCCAATGATGCTGGCGATCTTGGGCAACTCGAAGATGATCTCTGACTCTCCTGACCACCTCAATTGTCTGAGTGATCAACTCGGGACCAAGCATCTGTCTTTCTCCAATATCGTCCCATGCTAGTGGGGATCTGCACTTTCTACCATACAGTGCCTCGAACGGTGCCATCTGGATACTGGCTTGGAAACTGTTGTTGTACGAGAACTCCACCAGGTACAGGTGATCTTCCCACGAACCACCGAAGTCGAGTGTACATGACCTCAACATATCTTCGAGAGTCTGGATCGTGCGTTCTGACTGGCCATCTGTTTGTGGGTGATATGCTGAGCTGAACTGGAGGCGAGTCCCCAAACTCTCTTACAGACTACGCCAAAAGTGCGAAGTGAATCTGGAATCTCGATCCGAGGTGATACTGACTGGTACTCCATGCATTCTGACTATCAACCTGAGGTACATCTCTGCTAGCTGAGCCGTCGACTGACCTATTCTGAACGGGAGAAAGTGAGCCACCTTCGTGAGCCGGTCAACTATAACCCAGATAGCATCTCTACCAGCTGGGGATCTAGGTAATCCAGTCACGAAATCTATGGTTATATGCTCCCATTTCCATTCTAAAATTGGCAAGGGCTGAAAAAGTCCAGCTGACCTCTGATGTTCAGCCTTGACTTGTTGGCAAACCAAACACCGAGAGACAAACCGGACGATCTTCCGCTTCATGCCATTCCACCAAAAGTGCTGTCGGATGTCACGATACATCTTCGTACCACCAGGATGAATGGAATACTGCGAACTGTGAGCTTCTGCCATGATCTTCTGTCTGATATCTCCACTGGGTACACAAAGATGCTTACTATATCGAAGTGTACCATCATTATGAATGCATAACTCTGGTCTACGTCCCGCCTCACACTCTGCTCTGAGTTGCTGAAGTTTGGAATCAGCTGACTATGCCATCCGGGTCCTCTCGACTATAGTGGACTGAACTTGCATGCTGGCCATCAATGCCGCATTGGTAGGAAGGACAACTTCTATGCCCATCCTCTGAAGATCCGCTAACAACTCTGGTTGCGCTGTTAGAAGATAAAATCCGGCTTTCCTGCTCAATACATCTGCTACGACATTGGCCTTCCCTGGATGATACTGCAAATTGACATCATAATCCATAAGAAGCTCCAGCCATCTCCTCTGACACATGTTAAGATCCTTCTGGGTGAAAACATACTTCAGGCTCTTGTGGTCGGTGAAAATCTCTACCCTATCTCCATACAAGTAGTGCCTTCACAACTTAAGTGCAAACACTACTGCTGCCAGCTCCAAGTCATGGGTTGGGTAATTTCTCTCATGATCATGAAGTTGTCGTGACACATAAGCTATTACCTTCCCATGCTGCATCAGAACACATCCTAAACCTCTGCCTGAAGCATCACAATACACTGAGAATCCTCCGGTCCCATCTGGAAGTGTGAGAATGGGTGTTGTCATCAAGCCTCGCTTCAACTTCTCAAAAGAATCCTGGCACTCTGTTGTCCAAGCAAACTGCACATCCTTGCGGGTCAACTGGGTTAATGGCGCCGAAATACGGGCAAAGTTTGAAACAAATCTTCGGTAGTAGCCGGCCAATCCGAGAAAGCTACGAACTTCTGCAACTGTGCTAGGTACTGGCCATGATTCTATAGCCACGATCTTCTGGGGATCCACTTCCACTCCTCCTATGGTAATGATATGACCCAAGTACGAAATACGATCGAGCCAGAACTCGCATATACTGAACTTGGCATACAACTGGTGCTCTCAGAGAATCTGGAGGACAACTCGGAGATGCTACTCATGCTCCGCTTCACTCTTACTGTAGACCAGGATGTTGTCTAGGAACACAATCACGAACTGATCCAAATAAGGCATGAAGATGCGATTCATGAGGTCCATGAATACGGTCGGCGCATTGGTTGCTCCAAAGGGCATGACAAGGAACTCCCAATGCCCATATCTCGATCTAAAAGCTGTCTTCGGGATGTCCTGCTCTCTGACTCTGATCTGATGGTATCCTAACCGCAAGTCAATCTTCGAAAAATAGACGCCCCTTTGAGTTGATCAAACAAGTCATCTATCCTCGGAAGAGGGTATTTGTTCTTGATTGTCACTGAGTTCAAGGTACGGTAATCTACACATAATCTGAACGTACCATCCTTCTTTTTCACAAGAAGCATCGGGGCTCCCCAAGGCGATCCACTAGCACGAATGAATCCCCTAGTTCTGAGTTCTTCAATCATCTTGTACAATATCTCTAGCTCTGATGGCGCCATCCTGTAGACTCTCTCTGACACTGGGACTGTTTCGGGAATCAAGTCGATGGTAAATTCGATCTCTCGCTCTGGCGGCATCCCTGGAAGCTCTCCTGGGAAAACATCTGGAAACTCCTCGACTATTCGGGGTAACTGCACTGCTGCTACTGCCATCCGCAATACGGGAGGAGAAGGTTCAACTTCGCCTCGGGAGAAAGAAAACTCTGGCTCGCCTGGAATGCTAAAAACAACCTTGCCAAGATGGCAGTCTATCCTAGCATACCGGTCCCTCAACCAATCCATCCCTAATACCACATCATAGTCGGCCATCGAAAATTCTATCAATCTAGCAGGGAATTCTCTACCGCTAACTATGATCCGACACGAGGAAAATACTCTATCTACTCCCACAAGTCTGTTACCAGTAAGTATATTGAGCCTTACTGATAATAACTCGGGCTCCAGTCCTACCCGTGTCGCGAATCGTGCAGACATAAATGAATGCGAGGCACCAGAATCAAATAATACTGAAGTTGGAAAGGTGTTGACGAGAATAGTACCTGCCACCACCTCACCTGGTGCCAATCCTTCCTCTCCCATGGTCAAAGCCAGCACTTGACCATGTCCTCTGGGTGCGGGATCCCTCTGCTGAAAATTTCTCTGCCTGCTCTGGATCAAGGCTTGGGCTTGGGCATACTGCTGCGGTCTCTGCTGCTGGAATGCCTGGGCCTGCGTCGGCAATGGCCTCGGGAACGGGTACTGCAGCTGATGCTGCTGCTGCTGCTGGACTGGTGCGGGTCCTCTAACTGAAGGACTAGAGAAGGCCGATGAACTCCGCTTGTTCGGGCAGTTCCCAACCCTGTGGTCCGGGGCACCACAAACCAAGCACAAACCCTGTACTCTGCGACACTCTGATACCACATGCCCTGGCTTCCCGCAGTGTGAACATTCCACTGCGGAAGACTGCTTCTGCTTCTGCTGTTGAGGGTACGTCGGGGTGGAATGCTGAACCGACGTCACTGAGGCCGCTCACCTCGGAGCTCCAATGGTCAAAGCCCTGGCTGCCGGGGCTGGTGCTGATGACTGATTCATCTGGCCGTGGGATCGCTTCCGACCCTCGGTCCTATCCACGATCCTCTGGGAGGTATACTCGTGCCTTCGAGCTGCTCTCAAGACTACATCAAAAGTCTGATGCTCAAACTGCTCTACTGCCAATAGAATCTCCAGATGAAGCCCCTGCAGGAACCGATGGGCTCTATCGAACTCGGTTGCTACCAAGGTAGGAGCAAACCGACTAAGCCTGGAAAACTCGGCCGCATATCCATCGACCGTCATGTCCATCTGCTTCAGATTGGTGAACCTCGTCTGTAGATCGTATCGAGCTACATCATCAAAATACTTGGTCTGGAATCTCTCCCTGAATAGTGTCCAGGCAATAGGGGCTACTAATCCAACGGCCTGCGCCGTCCACCAGCTGCGAGCAAGATCCAATAGCTGTAGGCGCACCACGGCCACCTTCTCGTTCTCTGGAGTCCTGGCTGCTTCTAGAATCACCTCTGTGTCATGAAGCCATGCATCTGCAGCGATCGCATCTTCACTGCTGTCGAAGAAGGGAGGGTTTAAGCGCTTGAAGCTGTTGGCCGTGTTGTTACCCTGATGACCTCCTCTGGTCAAGGCATCTGCCACCGCCTGGTGCAAGGCATCTCCGCGACGATCTTGGGAAGCTAATAGGGACCTGATGAGACCCACCAAAGTGCCATCATCAGGCTCTGCAGGCTGGACGGGCTGAACTGGTGGCTCTCCTTCAGAAGGCATGACTCTGGAAGCTACTCCTGAATGTTTGGCTTGATCTCCAGGTTGCTGCTGGTCCGCAGAAGGTGCTCCGCCTTGCTGATCAGTAGGTCCAGGAATAATGCCGCTGAAGAAGATGACATAGGGAACAATAAGGAAGGACCAGGACAGATCAATGATACAAACATGTGAATAGGTCAAGATTTTCAAGAATCAAGAGGATACGAACAGAGATCAAGGGAGAGTACTGATTGAGACATCTATTCGGTAAACCCTCACATATCTTGATTTATAAGACCTGCATGGGCTACCACTTAAACCATGTAACGCCCCGGAACCAGAATACTGGAGAGCGGGAGCGTACATAGCCAGCTACGTATATTGAAGTGCAACCCACCTCGCTATATGTAACGCCCCGGAACCAGAATACTGGAGAGCGGGGGCGTACATAGCCAGCTACGTGTATTGAAGTGCAACCCACCTCGCTATACGGTCACGATTGTCTAGATATATGAAGGTTTAACTACAATCCATCAGTCTCCTATGGTCATGAACAAGCCTAGTGTCTTAATCACAAGCAAGTAGTAGCAGTCACAAGATATTAGAACATCAAATATACAATAGTAAGGCGTCCCATACATTACATATTGGATGATCATGAAGCTAGTCGTACAAAATGTGAAGACTAGCAAGAGTTTAGTCATACATGATCAACCCTAGGATTTGTCAATCATGTTATAGCCCGTAGGCAGACAGTAAATAAGGTACAACCGAGCTAACACGCGCTCGTCGGCTAAACGCCTCAAAAGAATAATTTACAATAAAGTGGGAGAACAAAAGAAACCCACTCGTTGCCAGGGTTACGCCTGGTGGCCACCATCTGGCTGGAAGGTAGGTAGAACCTCTGGAGCTGCTCCGATATCTGGCCACACAAAACCAGTCGGGTCAGACCCCAGAAAGAGCAAGTGCCACAAGGAGGCTTCACTTAGGAACTAAAACCAGCATATCACAATAGAGTATTAAAGATAAATAATAAATAAAGAATTGATAATAATAGAGATAACAACAGTAAACTGAGTACGAAGAAACCATTCAAGTAGCCAGGTCACAACCCTTAAACCAAACAAGGACCGGGGTTGCAGCCCTTCACCTGAATAGAAACTCATCTCAAATACTATTGATAAGTAAAACATGATTAGTCTTGTCATAGGGTAAAAATAAGATAATAAACGAAGAGAGGATAAGGAACTGCTCCGGAAGCCAGGTTACAACCCTTAAACCAAACAAGGACCGGAGTTGTAACCCTTCGCCTGAACAGAACCTTGCCACTGATCTTTATTGTGAAGGCTGGTATAAATAATCGTGTTATTAGAGTAAGGCAAAACAAGACGAACATGGCTTGGAGAGCAATAAGACAATAAACGAAGAGAGGACACAGAACTGCTCCGGAAGCCAGGTTACAACCCTTAAACCAAACAAGGACCGGGGTTGTAACCCTTCGTCTGAACAGAACTGGACCCCTGATCCTTATTGTTAAGATAAGCACACATAATCAGGACGATATATGATAAGATAACCATAGAACTATTCAGATAGCCAAGTTACAATCCTTAAACCAAACAAGGAGCGGGGTTGTAACCCTTCATCTGAACAGAACTTGGTATCTCAACATTTATCGATACAAGAAATCAGGTCATGATACAATCTTGTACAGGATCATGACAACTAGACAGGGCTAGACTCCATTCAATCAATCACGGCCAAGCAATGAGTACGGCTTGATACATTAACTAACTAGGGTTATCACAGGCCTAGTTACTAGCAAGATGCAATGAGATTATCCCAACAGCCACAAGCCCTGCAGACCATCCGGTTATCCAGGTCGAATGTCCGTTTATTAATGGTACACCACATGATTGTGTGCTGAAAATGTGTCCTACTCGTCGGTAGGCTACAAGTCCACTGAATGCGCCCAGATAACGGGATTGCCTGTAGCGGGGAATCTCTTCATGTCTACTGAATTATTCTAGTTAATTAGCCTTAGTCAATTTCAATAGGTGCCCCTGACCGTGGTATTCAGGGGTCCCCGTCCTAGACATGATGCAAGACAGTACTTGTTTATATGTACAAACACAATCGTCCACGGTGTCCAGGTCAATCATTTTTGTCAGGTCGTGTCATGTCATGTTAGCCGTCGCAACAGCAATTCAAGATGATCATGTCAGGTATACTTGTCATACTATGCCATGTTCAATTATCATTTCCAAACATATTAAATAAATTCGTGATTTTTAAGTTCATGACAAAAGGCGTAAGGATATAAAATGGGCGTAAAATATCTATAAAAAGTAAAGGTGTACGCCATAGGAACTCAAGTTTCTACGCGCGTACCACCGATTACGCTAGTGAAACTTTACGCGTGAGCTTTACGCTAGCAAGCTCTACGCGAGCAAGGGAGCATACGGCTAGGGCTGCAAACGAGCCGAGCCGAGCCAAGCTTTTGTAAGCTTGAGCTTGGCTTGACTAGAATTATTCGAGCTCAAGCTCGAGCTCGAGCTTGATAAGTTTTTTATTTTGAAGCTTGAGCTTGGCTTGAGCTTGTTTACATTAAGCTTGAGCTTGGCTTGGTTTGAGCTCGAGCTTGGCTTGATAAAGAAGCTTGATTCAAGCTTGATAAACAAGCTCGATAAGTTTGAAATCAAGCTTGTCACTCAACTTTAATTCAAGCTCATTAAGCTTGATTTTAAGCTTAACGAGCTTGATTTCAAGCTAGTTAAGTTTGAATTCAAGTATCTGAAATATTAACAATTTATTTATAAAAAATTAATTAAAAAGGTTCCTTAATATCACTTATTAAGGACATAAATATATAATACACGCACCCACCCACCCACACACACACACACACACACACACACACACACACACACATATATATATATATATTTTTTATATATATATATATATATTTTTTTTTATATATATATTTTATATATATATATATATATATATATATATATATATATATATGAACAAATAAATATATAATACACGCACACATAAATATATACGAGCTTCTAAACAAGCTCCTAACGAACTTCTAAACGAGTCAGCTCACAAGCTCATAAACGAGCCAGCTCGCGAGCTCAATCGAGCCGAGTACTTCTAAGCTTGAGCTTGGCTCGTTTATTAAACGAGCTCAAAAATAAAGCTTGAGCTCAGCTTGTTTACTAAATGAACCGAGCTCAAACGAGCTTTTATCGAGCCGAGCTTCGAGCAGCTCGCGAACGGCTTGGCTCATTTGCAGCCCTACATACGGCTGGGATTTACGCTAGCCAGATTGTACGCGCGTAAAATTTTATGCGAGGAGAACTCGGGCAAACTTTACGCTCGTAAAAATCTTACGCGGGCTAGGGAATTTACGCGAGCTTGATTTTACGCAAGCGGGAGAGTCCCGAGCGTAAAATCGAACAGCTCAGCGTAAAACGAAGTACGCTGGCACGCGATGCGTGTGCGTAAAAAGGAAACTATGCTAACATGTAAAACGTGGGCGTAAAAGGCTGATATAACACGCTGACACGTAAAACGTGGGCGTAAGGGCTAAACACTACGCTAACACGTTAGAACGTGTGCGTAAAACTTCATCTTCTCCCCATGGCCAAAGCAAACATGCATAAAAGCTCAGGAACTCCATCTCGGCCAGGACTTGGTGAAATTCGGCCATCCCAAAACCAAACTTGTATAAAATCATGAGGCCTACTGCAAGGAACTCTTAGTTTTCGAAAACAAGCTATTTTAGGAGATCAAAACCAAGAAGATCGAAAATACTAAAAACTCAGATCTACGTAGAATGAGCCATGGAATTTGAAAACACTAAGTATAAAGAGGCTTAAGATCTTGAGGAGAAAAAAATTGAACAACAAAATGGGAGTTCCTTCGTGAAGCAAGTTACACTTGCCTAGCTCTCTTCCTGGTAGATGAAGAAGAGTAATGGTGGGGGAAGGAGAAGAAGTAAAATGAAGAAAGAGAGAAAAGTGAGCGGCTAATAAAGGAAGGGGGAAGTGGTAGGTGGGAGTTTGCACTCCAACCCAAACTGAACCAAATCAAGCCGAACCTAACCGAACCCAGCCAAGAGACATAAAATACGAGTCAAGATACGTACACGTATACCAAAATACGTAATACGAACTACAGGCATTACATTAGGTCACTGAATATTTTCTTAACTTTGTCCATGGAAATTTCAAAGGGATAATTCAACAATTCAAAAAGTTTTTCAATGACTAAAGAAAATTCAATATTATAATGGAATCAATTCTCTGACCGTTCGTGCTTCATGATACTTAAGCATTGAGTTTAAAAGCTTTCTAGGCCTTGAATTTATCAAGAAGTTGCCTAGGGAGAGTAAGGTTTCGAGTTGAGTGGAGGAAATCAACAAATAAAAATATTTTCGGTACTTGGAATAACTTAGAAAATATCAATCCATATTGGAATTATTTTTCGAAAAATAGTTCCCTTGGGAGACATGTGAACCAGCTAAGTTGAACCAATTCTTTGGTAATAATTAACCTTGGGGCTTTATGGTTCCAAAAGAATTCGGTTCGAAATTGGTTCTGAGAAAGTCAATTGGAAATAAGGTCAAGAGAAATGGTTGGATACACTAGTCGTAGAAATACTTCGGATAGATAAGAGTTTATTAGGTTTGCTATAGAAGAATTGAAAAAAAAGTCTAATCTTAATCCAAAAATGGCAAAAGAGTACAGATCCTAAAGTATACTAGAATCTGATAAAGATATGGAAGAAAATAATTCCGAAAGCCATGGGACACTAAAATATACCAAAAATCTAGAAAATAAAATAGGCAGTAAAACATACCATCATACAATCGGCCTAATCTAGATAAGGTTTAGGTACAAACGTAAGCAAGGTAACCTATAAAACTATAAGCAAGCCAAAAATAGTCACTTATATATAGATAATTCGGTCCTATGTTGTGACAAATCAATACTCTAGTGTTCTAGTTGTTTCTAGGTGTGTTCACTTAAGTTGTTGATCGAAGACCTGCATGGGCCACCACTAAAAACATGTCACGACCCGATCCCAAATTGTTGGGTCGAATCGGATCATGCCCAGCCTGCACCGTTGTGAGACGGCGGCAGTAAGATGTTTCTATTTGTAGGTAATCTCAACAACATCTATACATTTGTCACAACACGAATTTACGAATATTTAAAACTTTTATTCAACAAAGAGAAATACAACTGGAAAGGAAAAATGCTGAAATAAACACTGAAACCAAAAGTCTACAATCTCCAACATAATGAAACTAGAAAATAAAGAAATAGCAACTAGCTAAACGGCCGACTCTTCGGCCTCAGGATCCGCGTCCTCCAAGGAAGACTCTGGTAACACCGCAGGGTATAGCACAGGATCATAAAAGCTATTGTACAATAACCCAATCATCAATACCACCTATTGGGAGGGGAGAGAATCTAGTCAGAAAAGGAGCAAGTACGAGTATGTACCTCACATTTCAAATAATAACGGAAAAGTACAAGCTAAACAGTTGAAATAATATTTTCCAACAATTTAACAATTCAATACTTGAAACAATGTGATTTGAATATGTAACATCTATGACCGGCTTGGGTTGTACAATAGCATCCTAGCGACGCAATACGGCTTATCCCCGTGTGTAAGAGGGGTAAGCTCGCATAATAACAATATGCAATATGAGGGATATTAGTCATAAACGCTACACTATTCCCCCAATATCCCCACAATCAATATCAATCAATACTTGAACCCTAGGAGAGGGTTCCGTATAGCAATATGGTTTAAACATGCAACTTGACAATTACTAATTAAAATATAAGATAGCATAACCGTAACTTGCCTCTGTTTGTATGACTGGATCAGGATGTCGGCACTGGAGAGGAAGTCAACTACGCCCTCGAAATCCTACAGTTGAGAATCCTGACTTAGAACCATAGGAAGCCATATCTAGGTGTGCTAGTTACAATTTCTATAAACAAACCCTAGTCAAGTTTTGAGTTATTAATTAATCTACCAAAAATTGTCTAACGTCGCGAGCTACGTTTGTTTGTCATTTAATTGGACAAGCCTGTTACTGGTTTAATTGGAGAAGATAGCAACTACCGATTAATTGGCAAAACTTTGTATTTTAATAATATATATAAAACTAAATTTCTTTAAATGGAAAAACATGAACTTATTAATTGATTAGTAGTCGGTATTTATTTTATTTAATGTGAGAAATCCTTATTCATTTTATACAAAAATAATTAATATCCAATTTAATTATGCGCCTAGCTACGTAAATAACAACCAGAAAATAAAATAGAAAACCTAAGCTACACAATTACAGGGCCACAGAAAATAAAATAAAAGCTGGGCTTATGCCCTTACAACAATTTAATTAAATTAAATTAATAAGGCTGAGGCGAGCTCTGAGTGCCGTGAAACGGTCCAATCAGAAGGCCGAGGCCCTGCACCCAAGATACTAAAAGCCAGTAACAAGTTCTAAAAATAAACCATAATATAATTTAAATATAAATTATAGAAAATGGGCGTCTCAGACTTGGTCATGCAATCTCACGTTGCTGGCTTACGCCTTAATGTACAGGAAGGTCCTGTAGCATTTGCATTTCGTCGAGGCTCATTCAACCGATACGGTCGTCGCCTGACAGGGAATACAAAAAAACTAACCAACCAACACTTAAAACCAAATAAAAAACCAATGAAATAATTTTTATAAACCATTTGCAAGGACCTGGGTTTTAGAAATAGGTTTTGATATACAAAAATTACTGAACTTATAAAATATTATTTTTAAATACTTTTTCAAAAATTTGGGTAGCACCTCCTCTGTAACTAGGACCACCTAGCCACGTGGCGATACTGATCCACCACACAAAATGAAACGTCCCAAACCAAGGAACACCAATATCCAACAAAAATGAATATCCAACCCAAAAGCCAACCACAGCATCCAAATTAAATATAAGCCACAGAAGCTATAAATAAACTCAAGCGTAATTAGTCTACAGCGAATGACCAATAGAAGAGCAAAACATAGATACTAGGAACGTCCAAACTAGGAAATAAACCCACAGCACACAATATACCAAAGAGAAACTATGCCGCGACGTAACCAACAAAACCGTGTATCCACTAACGCAACAATATAAAATACCGATCCCCGTAACGGGGTCGGGACCACGTCATCACCGACTAACTACGGGAGGGACACAGGGACACGGGATTATACCTCGGGTGCTCGGCTAGAGCTCTCAGATGTAAAATAGAAATAGGAAAATATCCACGCGGATCGGTTCACGACAGCACTGGAAGTGCGGACAGCGGCTCGGGTCTGGGACAGCGCCGGGCTCGGATCCGCGGAACTACGGGTCACCGGGAAGCGTGACGGGGCTCACGGAGACGCGGCCATGGGGCAGCACGCACAGCGAGGGGGCGAGTCCGCACGGAAAGCGCTAGACGGATCGGGCTTGGAGCTCGACTAGGGCACGTCCGAGCTCGGGAAAAATCGGAGAAGAGGCGGGGCGGCTACGCCGGAGACGGCCAGGGACGGCCACCGTGGGGCGCTCGGCCTCTCGGCCTAGGGCACAATGGCTTGGCTCAGGACGAGCCGGGGGAACCGCGGCTTACGGCCGACGGGTCGGGGAACGCTGGAAGGGGTGACGCCGGACGGAGGACGCGCGGGGCAGCGCTGTGCTGCGCCGGGGTCGGCGAACGGTCGTTGAAGGCGGCGGTGGTCCGGGAGCGCGATCGGGTTCGACCGCGGGAAGGGCGCCGGAGTTGGAAAGAATGGAGGGGGTGATGGTGCTGGTGTTATTTTAGAGAGAGGAGAGTTGTTTCTCTTGTGAAGGAGAAAATGGTGGTGATGGTGGTTTTATGAGAAGTGGTGGTGAGGGATTTGGGGAAGTGATGGAAATGTGGGGAAGAAATAGTCAGGGGGGTCAGGTGAGTGCTGAGTTGTGAGGGGTTGGATTTATTTTGTTTTATTATTTTTTATTAAGTAAAACCAATATAAAAAATATATATATATAAATATATATATATATATATATATATATATATATATATATATATTACATTTAAAAAAATTAAGAATGGGTTCGGAAAACGGGATTCGAGAAAAATCGGGTTTGGGTCGGGGTCGGATCCCGGGCACGGGATCGGGACAGGCAGCTATCAAAGATTCCATAATTAATTTTAAAAAAATAATATTTTTCCTGATCCGACTATTATAATAACAATAATATTTATAATAATAATAATAATAACCTAATCTAAACTAATAATCCTAATTAATCTAAATATCCAATAATTAATCTAAATTCCAGGAAGCGGGTTTCACAACCGTTCTGGAGTCAGAACACAAAGTTCTGGCCGAACTCTGTGTCGTCGGGGCTGAAGCATTTTTTAGGGTGTTTAATCATCGTTGGATCGTATCCTACGGTCCAGGTTTTGCTGCGGATTAGGAGGTTTATACATGGTTATTCCTAACCCTAATCATAATACAACATTGGAGAACAAGAAAGAAAAAGGAGGCAAGAGTGCCATTGTAACTTTGGAAGAGAAGAAGGAGGATTGAAGCCAATTTCGAAGGAGGATAGTGTTCGGGTAATCTCTACTCGTCGTCCTTGTTCTTCATAGCTTTGTAATCATTATTCTTGCTCCTAAGTGTTGTGGGGATCCGATTTGGATCGAGAGAAGTTTCTAGAGGGTGTAATCCTTTATTTCATTAGTGAATGCTTCTCAGGGTTGGACTCCGATCGTCCCGTAGTTTTTTTCGTAAGGGTTTTCCATGTCAAAAATTCTCTGTATCTGCGTGGATTATTTTGGTATTTTTGGTTCGTGCATTATATTGCTCGGTTCTCTCACAGGTACTCTCTAGTTTGGGGAAAGGTTTCCGTATTTCTTTCCCAACAGAGTGGTATCAGAGCCAGGTTCTAGAATTCAGAAGGGTGTCAGGAGTTGACAAGAAAACTAGAGAGGAGAGATGGACGCGAAGTCGGTGCGCATAGTGAACCTGAACGGCACCAACTATCACTATTGGCTGAGCAAGATAAAAGATTTGCTGTTTGTCAAGAAGCTGTATCTGTCCGTATTTGCATCCGAGTAGCCCAGCGATAAATTCAAGGAGGACAGGAAATTCGAGCATATATAGGTGTACGAATATATCAAGTAGTTCGTTGACGAGAACGTGTACAACCACGTTGCCAATATTGAGGACGCGAAGACGTTATGGGATAAGTTAGAATCTTTATACGCGAAGAAGACCGGGGTAAATAAGTTGTTCCTGATCCGGACGATGATGGGTCTGCGGTACAAAGATGGGACGTCTAATACGGATCACTTGAGTGATTTCCAGGGCTTGGTTGACTAGCTGTCTTTAATGGGTGTCAAGTTTGACGACGAGGTTCAGGGACTATGGCTGCTGTGTACATTGCCAGACTCGTGGGAGACCGTACGAGTATCTATGATCGCTTCTGCTCTAGAGGGCCTGGTCAGTCTGGAGTTTGCCAAGAGCGGGGTGCTGAATGAGGAGATGCAGAGATGTTCTCAGGGCACTTCATCCACATCCCACCACTTAGAGGCATTGGTTTCAGAGAGCCGCAGAAGGAGCAAAAGCAAGGGTCCAGGTGGTGGCAGAGACAAAAGCAGAGGAAAGTCCAAGGGTCGGTACGAGGACTCGGAGTGTTACCATTGTGGCAAGAAGGGCCACATCAAGCAGAACTGTTTCGCTTGGAAGAGAGAGAGAAGAAGGGCAACAAGGGGAAGCAAGATAAGAACACTACAGCGGCGGCCTCGATATATGGAGGCGATGTGATCGTCGTAGGTGATGAGGTCATTACAATCCTCGTCTGCGATGATAATTCTTGGCTGGTGGACTCAGGGGCTTCGGCGCATGTATCTCACAACAGGGCACTATTTGCCACTTACACGACAGACGACTGTGGAGTGTTGAAGATGGGCAATGGAGATGTGTCGAAGGCGGTTGTCGTTGGAGATGTGCATTTGAGAACGAAGACGGGTGCAGTTCTTGTTCTCAAAGATGTTCGTCATGTCCCTGATATCCGTTTCAACCTGGTGTCGGTTGGAAGGTTGGATGATGAGGGATTCTTCAGTCTCTTCGAGAATAGTCAGTGGAAGCTTTCCAGAGGTTCGATGGTGATTGCCAGAGGAAGCAAGAAGTCCGATCTCTACTATATGGAGGGGAGCGCACAGGGGGCACAGGAGGTGAACGCAGTCAGTGATGCGTCTACTGAGTTGTGGCACAGACAGCTCGGCCATATCAGCGAGAAGGAGATGAGCTACTTGGTGAACATGAAGGTAATTCCAGGGCTCAAGTCTACAAAGTTGGAGAAATGCACGCACTTCTTAGCTGGGAAGCAAAATAGGGTGTCTTTCCAAAGTCACCCAAGTTCAAGGAATCCGGCGTTGCTCGAGTTGATTCACTCGGATGTCTGCGGTCCTATGAAGGTAAAATCTATTGGTGGTGCTTCTTACTTTATAACTTTTATTGATGACTATTCCAGGAAGGTTTGGGTCTATGCCTTAAAGACCAAGGATCAGGTGCTGCCTACTTTCAAAGAGTTTCAGACCTCTGTTGAAAGAGAGACGGGCAGGAAGTTATTGTGTGTTCGGTCCGACAATGGCGGCGAATACATTGGTTCCTTTGATGCTTATTACAGAGAGCAGGAGATACGACACCAGAAGACTCCGTCCAAGATACCTCAGCTCAATGGTGTAGCGGAGCGCATGAACAGGATACTGATGGAGAGGGTACGGTGTTTGATATCAGAAGCAAACTTACCGGGCAGTTATTAGGGTGAGGCTCTTCTCACAGCTGCCTATGTTATTAATTTATCTTCTAGTGCTCCTTTGCAGGGTGATGTGCCTGACAAAGTATGGTACGACAAAGAGTCGTCATACAATCACCTGCGAGTGTTTGGCTGTAAGGCCTTCGTGCATGTACCGAAGGACGAGAGGACCAAACTTGAGCCGAAGACGAGACAATGCGTCTTTGTCGGCTACGGTCGGGATGAGTTTGGCTATAGACTCTACGAACCGATGGGAAGAAAGCTCTACAGAAGCAGGGACGTGGTTTTCGTCGAGGATCAGACCATGACCAATACTCAGGATTCCAAGACGCCTTCTGAGGTTGAGGAATTGCCTGAGTTAGAGTCATTTCGCTTCGAGCAGTTTCCAGAGAATATCGCAGAGGATCCAGTTATGGGAAAGCCAGTACATGGAGTTTCTTCCAACCTTGATCATCAGCCTGCTGATGGTGGTCACGGTGTACCTCAGGAGGATGAGCATGCCGGGAAGGCAGTTCCTGAAGGGGAGGAGGCTGTCGGTATACATCCAGCACCAGTGGCTCCACTGAGAAGGAGTGACAGAGATCGTCGACCATCTACGAGATACTCATCCGATGAGTATGTGTTGTTGACTAACGGAGGAGAGCCCGAAAGTTTTGCAGAGGCTATGGAAGACGAACATAGACAGGGGTGGATAGAGGCCATGTAGGAGGAGATGAGTTCCTTATACGCCAATTCCACTTATGAGCTAGTGCGGTTGCCAAAGGGCAAGAAGGCTTTAAAGAATCAATGGGTGTTTAGAGTGAAGCAGACAGATGATGCTACTCACCCTCGATACAAAGCAAGACTGGTAGTCAAAGGCTACGGTCAGCGGAAAGGCGTAGATTGTGATGAGATCTTTTTGCCTGTCGTCAAACATTCTGTCACTTTCCGTTCCCAGAATACGTATTTTAAATACGTGTACTGCTTGAATATATTTATTTAAATTTTATCATGTGTTGTTCTGTATTTAAATTCCTTTAATTTCGCGCTAATTATTTTTCTGTATTTTACTTACTGCTTTTTACTTTGCTTTTGGGTTCAGCCCGAGTTGGTTTATTTTTTCGACCATTGGGTGGTTCAACAATTGTAGCCTCCCTTCCCGGAATTTTTTTAAATATTTTTTTATTTATTATTTATTTGAATTAAATGGTGATTTATGATTTTATAAATAATTGTTTAGTTAATTATTATGGTAGATGATTTTAGCCACGGTTAAGTTTTGAAGTACCAGACGACTAGGAATCATGGCTCGGATAGTGTAGTGGCGTGCCTTGACTAGTGTATTAGCCATGCCAAGGAAGACTCAGCCATAAGTGTGTCCTAACTAGGAAAACCAGGCCAAGTTGCGACTTAATCTCTAAAGACATTTTAAATTATTTATTAATTATATTATTGACTTGTAGGAGATCCGGTTTGTGTCGATTTAGCTCGGACTAGACCCAAACCGAAATCGAGCCCATGTAATCTTGTAGTAAGACCAAAGACGTCCATCTAGATATACATATTGCATTGTTAATTTTGATTATCCTAATAGGCATCTTATATATAAAGGATTTATATGTATATATATAATTTTATTGTTACTGAATTGATATTCTATTTTTAGAAATAGGATAACTACCTTCCTAATTACCCTTATGCATGTTGGAATATTTAGACTACATATTTTGTATGTGCACTTATTATAGATTTTCTTATTAGTTATCATTATTTATTGTTATTTATATTGTTATTAAGTTTATAATAATAAAATATATCATTTAATCTTCTAGATTATTTATGAAATAAATAATATGGTATGTATATACCTTAGTTAGTTAGAAAGGGTATCTATGGTTTGTACTTAAATCAAACTTTCGTAGAGAGAGAGAAATCAATTTGAGTAATATTCAGGAAAGTGGATCCCCATGACATGTTGGCTGCTCTCTTCCAAAGAATAGATAATATATTAGATGTTATGAGATTCACCAATAACGATCTTTTCTCTAAATAATAGTAATTTAGAGAGAGAATCTTTTATGATATATATATTCTTATATCTTCCTCAAATACAAACCTATCTCTAAACCATCTCCTCTCTCTAAATATATAAACCCTATCCCTATCTCTCTGTTTTCTTCTCCCTGCATGCGATATAGCACACATAATCAATCCCTGTCTCCCTCCCCGAACCTATAAGTTGACCCTCCCGTCACCGACCGAGAGCAACATCGGCTCGAAATTTTAGGCCTCGGCGTCACGAGATCATCGCATTCGTAATGGAACCGGACGGTTCTGGACTCCAGTTCCAGTGGGGCAAGAAGAGAGGCATCGGCGGCGCCAAGAGGGACTTCCAGTTCTACGATTCCTTCACATTTGAGGGAGACGAGTACTCGTTGTACGACTGTACCTACCTCTGCAAGAATGACGAAGAGGAGCCATAAATTGGGAAGATCATAAAGATCTGGGAGCAGGATGGTAAGAAGAAGGTGAAGATCCTGTGGTTTCTTCCGCCCGTCCGACGTCCCAGACTACTTGGGAGACCACGCCCCCGCCGAGAAGGAGATCTTCTTGGCTTCCGGGGAAGGTGTTGGGTTGTCGACCACCCATGCGCGAAGTACTCGATCATCCGAGCTAGTTGCTCCTGCGCCGGTCATCATCCAGTCACCCCGTCAGTGGTACCGTATCGACGTCTAGCCGCGTCCCTTGCATGACTCTGCGATGAAAGTGAGCCGCCCCAAAGACTTCGAGCGACTACAACCATCAGAGCCGCAGGCACCATTGGCGACACCCTGCAGGAGCAAAGCCGTCGTGCCGAGCCTCCCTACCGAATCTTACGATGCCTCCGCACGAGCTTCGGTCAGTGGAAAGATGAACCAACTGCTTGAGCACATCCAAGTCGGACATATCAAGTTCATCGTCGCTATGTGCCTGATTATGAATGCTTCAAATTCCGCTACCGTCAACAGTGAACCGGACTCGCCATGAAACCCCGCCCCCTCCCTGTCGTAGTCCAGGACGACAAATTCGTGGTTGCGAGCGTTGATAAACCAGCTTCTGGCATCCTTCGTTCTTCTTCCTCTCTTGGCCTCTTCTGGCTCTTGGCCATGGTGAGGTCACACAACGAAACCGCTGGTGGGGTTCTCCTCTGAGAAAGAGGACTCAATGCACCACACACAGGAAGGAAACACCACGTGCATGGCCATCCAAAAAGTGCAAATTTTACAAAAAGCCCCTAGAACAATGGTAAGTAGCAAACTCATTCTTTTACTTTATGTTATATATGTTACTTTGTTAAATAGAATTAAACTAAGGTTTGATTTCATGGGTAAATTATGACTTTATGAAGGATAATATGAAAATACGGTTTTGTAAGGATATATATTTATTTATGGTTAGATATATATGTTATGGATATTTTATTTATTATTCTTGTTGTATATATATATTTTGAGTAATTTTCTAAAATGACTAAAATAGATTCTATATATATATATATATATATATATATATATATATATATATATATATATATATATATATATAGTTATATAAATAAATAAAGATTATTTTCTCGTATCAAAGACTATTATAAATATATATAGTCATATATATAAAAATATATATATATATAGTTATATAAATAAAAAAAGATTATTTTCTCGTATCAAAGACTATTATGGTGTACCTATAGTCATATATTATTACCATACATTAAATTGTTGTATATTTATATTAAAGTAAACTATCATTATTTTACGTATATAAGTTATATATAATTTTATTAACGATAATCATGTTTAGTTTTGCTGTTATACATAAGGAAGGGATACATACCATTAGATATTTTCTTAAACATATAAATTAGAAAAGAAAGATTATTCTCTTAAAGGAAACCCTATTAAGAACCTGGCTTATATATAAGTATACGAAGATACTGGTTAGTAATTCTTGGTTGCTGTGTTGGCCTTGTTAGATCGTCGGTGAACCGTAGCAGCGTAAATTCGACCTAGGCTTGGATACGATTTTGATACCTGCAGTCTCAGCACAAATTGGACAAAATACCAGGCAAGATATCTTGCCTCCCTCTACAGATTATTTATATGCATATTTATATTATTATATAGTTTTACTAGTTGATTATTTATATGTGATTTGTATATCATGCCTGTTAGTATATATATAGCCTTATTTATAATAGCTTGTAGTTCATATTGGATATACGTATATATAGTTCTTGTTCATAGTTAACTTTGTAGTTCATATTGGATTGGTTTTCTCATGTATCGTGATTGGGTCGTGTCATGTTATCACTTGTACTTGGACTGAGTCGCATCGTGTCATAGGATGAATAAGTCATAACGGAACTGCTGTACCTTGAAATTCTTAAAGCTAACCTGCGAGTCCACACTAGAGACGAGGGTGATGCTAGCCTGCGAGTCCATACTAGGGACGAGGGTTAGTAGTATATGGTTCACACCTGCGAGTCCACACTAGGGACGAGGGTGATGTTAGCCTGCAAGTCCACACTAGGGACGAGGGTTAGTAGTATATGGTTCACACCTGCGAGTCCACACTAGGGACGAGGGTGATGCTAGCCTGTGAGTCCACACTAGGGACGAGGGTTAGTAGTTGTTCAAACCTGTGAGTCCACACTAGGGACGAGGGTTTGAGTATTCGATTTTGTTATCCGTTGACATCGTGACATCGTGACATCGTGTTCTTTTGTTCTCCTCCAGCAGTTCGGTTATGCGTAGTGGTTCTTGCAGTCGTGTATAGTCGTATTTTCGTGTTGATTGGTTTTTTCCATTTATTTTCCTGTATTTTCTTTATTGCATGATAAACTGCCATATAGGCATATTTTTATGTATCTTGCTATGTTCCTTGAATACCTGATGATCTCTTCAGGTTAGTTATTGCGTGGAGTTAGTTAGCAGCTTTGGATGGCGGATGATCATGACACTGGTAGGGTTCGAATATTTACACGACTGCTTGCGAGATTCAGGTATTGATACCATATTTTTATCCAGTTCATCCAGCTCATGCTTTTCCTTCATTATCATGATATGTCCTATTATTTGATTCAGTTTATAGACTCATGTTATTTTTTTGGAGTCTAATCGGACATGTATGCTAGTGGGCTACAGACCACGATCCATAGTGTTCCTTCATGATTCGTACACTTATTGTGGATTTGAGATATAGATTTATTTGCCATAATTTGGCAGTTTATTATAGCCGTGACAGCGTTTACGTATTCGATCGGGCTGGAGTCCGCTTGATGCGTAACTGGCTTGCTCACGTGCTCGCGTCCGAAAAGCGGGTGCGGGTCGTGACAAGTTTTTTTGGTAGCCCATGCAGATCAGAACATATCGTATCGGTTACGTAACTGTACTGATATGAGCCTGCGCATCTGACTAAACCTTTAGAAATCTCAATCCACTCTTCCTTGAAAATTCCTCTAGAAATTTCTCTACGTCCTTGAAATTTCATATTTGTTCTCGATTTTCTTCCTTGCCTTCCCGTACCCTTGATTCTCGTCCCTTCCTATTTCGGGGTGATGAATGATCGTGCTGTCTAGAATTTATCTGAGATTCTTAAGTTATAGTATAATATTGCTTGATTTTGAATATTTGTTGTTTGATAGATATGTGGGGATTATAGATGCCATATGTCTTAGATATCTAAGGTTGACGACTCTAGCGACTTGATGGAGGGTTATAAGTTTTAGTGGCATACCTTTGAGGGGTAGTGTGACCAAAGGGGGTAGAAGTCCTCAAGTATTCGAGGTTATAAAATATTTTTGAGAAATTAAATTTGAGAAGATTAAGGAAATAGTAGACTTTGATTTTTAATGAATAGTTATGAATTGGAATTTCGAGGACGAAATTATTTTTAAGGTGGGTAGATATGTAGCCTCCCTTCCCGGATTTTTTTTAAATTTTTATTTATTTATTATTTATTTGAATTAAATGGTGATTTATGATTTTATAAACAATTGTTTAGATAATTATTACGGTAGATGATTTTAGCCACGGTTAAGTTTTGAAGTACCAGACGACTAGGAATCATGGCTCGGATAGTGTAGTGGCGTGCCTTGACTAGTGTATTAGCCATGCCAAGGAAGACTCAGCCATAAGTGTGTCCTAACTAGGAAAACCAGGCCAAGTTACGACTTAATCTCTAAAGACACTTTAAATTATTTATTAATTATATTATTGACTTGTAGGAGACCCGGTTTGTGTCGATTTAGCTCGGACTAGACCCGAACCGAAACCGAGCCCATGTAATCTTGTAGTAAGACCAAAGACGTCCATGTAGACATACATATTGCATTGTTAATTTTGATTATCCTAATAGGCATTTTATATATAAAGGATTTATATGTATATATATATAATTTTATTGTTACTGAATTGATATTCTATTTTTAGAAATAGGATGACTACCTTCCTAATTACCCTTATGCATGTTGGAATATTTAGACTACATATTTTGTATGTGCACTTATTATAGATTTTCTTATTAGTTATCATTATTTATTGTTATTTATATTGTTATTAAGTTTATAATAATAAAATATATCATTTAATCTTCTAGATTATTTATGAAATAAATAATATGGTATGTATATACCTTAGTTAGTTAGAAAGGGTATATATGGTTTGTACTTAAATCAAACTTTAGTAGAGAGAGAGAAATCAATTTGAGTAATATTCAGGAAAGTGGATCCCCATGTCATGTTGGTTGCTCTCTTCCAAAGAATAGATAATATATTAGATGTTATGAGATTCACCAATAACGATCTTCTCTCTAAATAATAGTAATTTAGAGAGAGAATCTTTTATGATATATATATATTCTTATATCTTCCTCAAATACAAACCTATCTCTAAACCATCTCCTCTCTCTAAATATATAAACCCTATCCCTATCTCTCTGTTTTCTTCTTCCTGCATGCGATATAGCACACATAATCAATCCCCGTCTCCCTCCTCGAACCTATAAGTTGACCCTTCCGTCACCGACCGAGAGCAACATCGGCTCAAAATTTTAGGCCTCGGCGTCGCGAGATCATCGCATTCGTAATGGAACCGGACGGTTCTGGACTCCAGTTCCAGTTGGGCAAGAAGAGAGGCATCGGCGACGCCAAGAGGGACTTCCAGTTCTACGAGTCCTTCACGTTTGACGGAGACGAGTACTCGTTGTACAACTGCGCCTACCTCTGCAAGAAGGACGAAGAGGAGCCATACATTGGGAAGATCATAAAGATCTGGGAGCAGGATGGTAAGAAGAAAGTGAAGATCATGTGGTTTTCTCCCGCCCGTCCGACGTCCCAGACTACTTGGAAGACCACGCCCCCGCCGAGAAGGAGATCTTCTTGGCTTCCGGGGAAGGTATTGGGTTGTCGACCACCCATGCGCGAAGTACTCGATCATCCGAGCTAGTTGCTCCTACGCCGGTCATCATCCAGTCACCCCGTCGGTGGTACCGTATCGACGTCTAGCCGCGTCCCTCACGTGACTCTACGATGAAAGTGAGCCGCCCAGAAGAATCCGAGCGAATACTACCATCAGAGCCGCAGGCACCATTGGCGACACCCTGCAGGAACGAAGCCGTCGTGCCGAGCCTCCCTACCAAATCTTGCGATGCCTCCACACGAGCTTCGGTTGGTGCAAAGATGAACCAACTGCTTGAGCACATCCAAGTCAGACATACCAAGTTCATCGCCGTTGTGTGCCTGACTATGAATGCTTCAAATTCCGCTACCGTTAACAGTGAACCGGACTCGCCATGAAACCCCGCCCCCTCTCTGTCGTAGTCCAGGCCGACAAAGTCGTGGTTGCGAGCGTTGATAAACCAGCTTCTGGCATCCTTCGTTCTTCTTCCTCTCTTGGCCTCCTCTGGCTCTTGGCCATGGTGAGGTCACACAACGAAACCGCTGGTGCGGTTCTCCTCTGAGAAAGAGGACTCAATGCACCACACACAGGAAGGAGACACCACGTGCATGGCCATCCAAAAAGTGCAAATTTTACAAAAAGCCCCTAGAACAATGGTAAGTAGCAAACTCATTCTTTTACTTTATGTTATATATGTTACTTTGTTAAATAGAATTAAACTAAGGTTTGATTTCATGGGTAAATTATGACTTTATGAAGGATAATATGAAAATACGGTTTTGTAAGGATATATATTTATTTATGGTTAGATATATATGTTATGGATATTTTATTTATTATTCTTGTTGTATATATATTTTGAGTAATTTTCTAAAATGACTAAAATAGATTCTAAATATATAGATTCTAAATATATATATATATATATATATATATATATATATATATATATATATATATATATATATATATAATATATATATATATATATATATATATATATATATATATATATATAGTTATATAAATAAATAAAGATTATTTTCTCGTATCAAAGACTATTATGGTGTACCTATAGTCATATATTATTACCATACATTAAATTGTTGTATATTTATATTAAAGTAAACTATCATTATTTTACGTATATAAGTTATATATAATTTTATTAACGATAATCATGTTTAGTTTTGCTATTATACATAAGGAAGGGATACATACCATTAGATATTTTCTTAAACATACAAATTAGAAAAGAAGATTATTCTCTTAAAGGAAACCCTATTAAGAACCTGGCTTATATATAAGTATACGAAGATACTGGTTAGTAATTCTTGGTTGCTTTGTTGGCCTTGTTAGATCGTCGGTGAACCGTAGCAGCGTAAATTTGACCTAGGCTTGGATACGATTTTGATACCTGCAGTCTCAGCACAAATTGGACAAAATACCAGGCAAGATACCTTGCCTCCCTCTACAGATTATTTATATGCATATTTATATTATTATACAGTTTTACTAGTTGATTATTTATATGTGATTTGTATATCATGCCTGTTAGTATATATATAGCCTTATTTATAATAGCTTGTAGTTCATATTGTATATACGTATATATAGTTTTTGTTCATAGTTAACTTTGTAGTTCATATTGGATTGATTTTCTCGTATATCGTGATTGGGTCGTGTCATGTCATCACTTGTACTTGGACTGAGTCGCATCGTGTCATAGGATGAATAAGTCATAACGGAACTGCTGTACCTTAAAATTCTTGAAGCTAACCTGCGAGTCCACACTAGGGACGAGGGTGATGCTAGCCTGCGAGTCCACACTAGGGATGAGGGTTAGTAGTATATGGTTCATACCTGCGAGTCCACACTAGGGACGAGGGTGATGCTAGCCTGCGAGTTCACACTAGGGACGATGGTGATGCTAGCCTGTGAGTCCACACTAGGGACGAGGGTTAGTAGTTGTTCAAACCTGCGAGTCCACACTAGGGGCGAGGGTTTGAGTATTCGATTTTGTTATTCGTTGATATCGTGTCATCGTGTTCTTTTGTTCTCCTCCAGCAATTCGGTTATGCGTAGTGGTTCTTCCAGTCGTGTATAGTCGTGTTTTCGTGTTGATTGGTCTTTTTCCATTTATTTTCCTGTATTTTCTTATTGCATGATAAACTGCTAGATAGGCATATTTTTATGTATCTTGCTATGTCCCTTGAGGACCTGATGATCTCTTCAGGTTAGTTATTGCGTGGAGTTAGTTAGCAGCTTTGGATGGCAGATGATCATGACACTGGTAGGGTCCGGATATTTATGCTACTGCTTACGAGATTCAGGTATTGATACCATGTTTTTATCCAGTTCATCCACCTCGTGTTTTCCCTTCATTATCATGATATATCCTATTATTTGATTCAGTTTATAGACTCATATTATTTTCTTGGAGTCTAATCGGACATGTATGCTAGTGGGCTGTAGACCACGACCCATAGTGTTCCTTTATGATTCGTACACTTATTGTGGATTTGAGATATAGATTTATTTGCCATGATTTGGCAGTTTATTATAGCCGTGACAGCGTTTACTATCCGATCGGGCTGGAGTCCGCTTGATGCGTAACTGGCTTGCTCACGTGCTCGTGTTCGAAAAGTGGATGCGGGTTGTGACAACAATTCCCCACCTACCACCACCACCATTTAAGCCCAAACCCTTTCTCTCTCATCATTACTTCTCCTTCTCATTTACTCTTCTTCTTCATCCTCCATAACTCTCTCTCACCTACCCAGCCGCATAGACAAGTGCCAACTTGCTTCATAATGGAACCCCCGTATTATTGTTCTATCATCTTCCTTACTTGATCTTAAGTCTCTTTAGTACGTAGCATTTTCAATTTCTATGGCTCATTTTGTGTAGATCTAAACTTGTTGTATTTTCATATTTTTGGGTTTTGATCTAGCTAACCTTGTTATTTCCAAGTTTTGATGGTTCTATGTTGTAGAGAATTTTGTTCTATCCTATTTTGACCTATGGAAGTCCAGATTTGGGCTTAAAATGAAGGATTTAGAGAGCTTGGAAGCTATGGCTTCCATGGTTCTGTTCTCAGAAAATTCGGAGAAGAAAAACAGTTCTAGCCGCATGGCTCCTTGTCGCAGCTTAGCCGCATAAAGCATCCTGGCCGCATACGCTTTCTGGCCGCATGAGATTTTGGCCGCATAAAGCATCCTGGCCGCATAAGCTTTCTGGCCGCATGAGATTTTGGCCGTATAAATCATCTTGGCCGCATGAGATTTTGGCCGCATGACATTTAGTATTCAGCCGCATATGCATGTACTTATCCAGCCGCATGTATTTCTATTTGCCCCAGCCGCATGAACTTCAATCTTTTCCAGCCGCATATTATTTGTCATCTTAGCCGCATAGGCTTTGGTGATTCTCAGCCGCATGAATTTCAAACTTTTCCAACCGTATGGAATTTTCTGACTGTATTGATATTTTCCAGCCGCATAAGAAATTATTTCTCAGCCGCATGAGCACACGATTCCTCTGCCGCATAAGCTCATATTATTTTAGCCGCATGAGACTTTTTCTTTCTTAGCCGCATAAGCGCTTGACTTTCTCAGCCGCATAAGCGCATGTTGCTCTTAGCCGCATAAAGACCAGTTCCTTTCAGCCGCATGAAATTTGGGCTGCATGGTACTTGAGCCGCATAGGCCCAGTCTCCCCCTGGCCGTATGACATTGAGCCGCATGCCGCATTAGCCCTGTCTTCTTCTTGCCGCATGAATTCTAGCCCATAATGCCTTTTGGCTGATTCTGTCCCGAGTTGACATTAATTAACATTGATTGTTATCTTGGCATTAATTAATATTGATTGTTATCTTGGCATTAATTAACATTGATTGTTATTAATAATTGATTATGCTTTCCTAGATGGAACTAAGAGACTGGCTAGTCGTCTTATTGAATTGAATGAATGAGACACGTTCATATGAACTATGAACTATTACAATCGACTGGCCGATCCCAAATATTGGCATACAGGCACGTGCATGCTTCAATTTTATTTAATTCCTATAAAAGCAGTATGTGTACTTTATGGTCAAGGCATGATTATTCCGTGGTTAGTTTTGATTGTTGCATTACGCTATGTAAGACCAACAACCTAACCGTACGGGTATCGTTGTAGAGTTGTGCATACCGTACCCCGTACAAAAGTACTCATTCTGAATGACTATGATCCACGACATGGGATTTCACTTAACGTAGAGGCTACTAAGTTAAATAAAATAATGATTGCATGGAGAGAATGGATTCCCGAGTTCTTACATGGCAGTCCTCTTTGGGACTATTAGTGTCTGACAGGCCGGCTGGTTCCCACAGATACTGCAAATCTGTCACATGGGCGGGGAGCGGTATCTGCTTATATTATTTATTGTATATTGATGAGGGGCGTCCCGCTGGGACTCGTCTAATTTATGATTGGCACAATTGATTGATTGGGTAGACTAGCCTTGTTTGTACATAGTAAGAATTGAGGAATCCTTATTGCATAATTCCAGGGTAACTTGGGACTCACCGTAGCAAGCCGTAATAGTTGAATGGCCGTTTTAAATTGATTTGTTTGTGTACTGTACCTACTCTGTTAACTAACTGAGATGATCAGAATGTCAGGACATGACGGGCCAACTTCTGTCCTTGTTTGGTTGGAAAGTTGGTTCGAAGTGTCGTGATGCTATGTAAATCCCAGTAGCAGCAGAGATCTATATATCATATTCTCTTACTACTGGTTTGTATTCCTCATATCGTGCTTCCTTGCGGTACTTGCTATTAGAGATCTAACCTCTCTGGTTTTGCATGGCCAGATTTAGAGCCGGTCCCCGAGGACTCAGCTTACTTCTACCTCCAAGATGGTCAATACTAGAGGAATGATCGCAGGAGGACTCGAGTGGGTTCCTTACTTCCCCGTTCGTTTTGTACTTACTTTATACCTTGCCGTTTGGCACCGACATGTTAGTCGGATTGTCTTGTAATTACTTTTGCATAATTGTAACTAAGTCAGACTGCAGCTGATAAACAATTGTGTATACCTTGCTACATTATCTGGCTAATTTTTGTAAAGTCAGATATCAAGAACATTTTGACTGAGCGTTTGGGACGCCTTACTGCTTTATCTTACATGTTTTTTATTTCTGTTTCTTGTTTGAATGATTGAGACAATAGATGTGAAGTGACCATAGTGAGACTTTCATGTAGTATGCACTCCTTCATCTTTTAGATAGCATTGATCGTATTATACGGTATTCATCTACCCGTAATACGTAGCTGGCTGAGTCATTCCCCCGCTCTCCAGTATTCTAGTTCTGGGGCGTGACAAGGTTTTAGTGGTGGCCCATGCATGTCTGATTTCAGACTAGTGGGGTGTTTGATTTATAGGATGTCTCAATCACACATGTTCCCCCTTGATCTCGTGATTCGTTGTTCTTAACCCTAGCTTGACAATCCGGTATCCTTTGACTTCATTGATCCTTCATGTCCGGTCGTTTGATTGCTCTCTTGTCCCTTTTCTTAGGGGTACCTCATCTGCATCTGTCAGGACTGGACAGCAACAACAAGGGAAATATGGGCAACATGACCATGTTGGTCAGCACCAAGGGCCAGTATTAACTTAAGAGACTATTCAAGAAGAAGTGATAGTGGAACCAGCAGCTGGACAGCAGTATCCGAAGGTTCCGACACCGCCAATAGTTCCACCTACCCCTGTGGAAGTGGACACATCGGCCCTTCTGGAGATCATGAGAGGGATGATGGCTACTCAGCAACATCAGATGTTAGTCCAGCAGCACATGCACGCTCAGTTGCAAGAGCAGAATGTACTACTCAACCAAGGATTGCAGACGGCTTTGGAAAGAGGGGCGAGGACAGATTCAGGAGCATCAACCAGATTTTGCAAGTACTACCCCCGCCGTTTCGAGGGCACGAAAGATGCCATCTCAGCAGATGCATGGCTTAAGAATATAGAGGCTATTTGACAGCGGCTAAGGTACCGACAGAAGAACATGGGGATCAAGTGAAGTTGTTACTTCAGGATCTCGTACATGATTGGTGGGAATCAGAGGAAGTGGATATCAGACGTCCTGTTGCTTGGGACGATTTTACTGCAAGATTCAAGACGAAGTACTATGGAGTTGTGGTGCAGTTTGAGCTACAACAGAAATTTATCAACCTCAAGCAGGCCGGCAAGACAGTAGATGCTTATGCAGCGGAGTTCTGCAGATTGAGTAGGTTCGCCCCAGAGATGGTAGCGACAGAGAGCCAGAGGGCCATGAGGTTCCAGCAACGGTTTCATCTTGAGCTCTTGAAATTGATAGAAGGACACAATTATCAGACTTTTGATGAAGTATTGACGGCAACCCGAAGGCATGAGATCACCATTCAGAGGATTACGGCAAGGAATGGAGGTCAGAAAGGACCCCACAGTCAGATTGAAGGAGGAGGGGGAGTAGCGCCCCAAACAACAGCACTGTCCCTTGACGTTCGCATCCACGATGTGGCACTGCGAGGGCCAGCACCACCAGCAAGGCAGCAGCAACAGCAACAGAAGAAGAACCAGCAACCCCCAACGGACTGTACTTATTGTGGGAAGGTAGGACACACTAGAGATGTGTGTCGGACATTGAATGGGCAGTATTTGATATGTGGAAGTCCAGATCATCGGGTTACCACCTGTCCTATGAATTCGAGGTTAGGAGGACCACTACAACAATTTCCTGCTCTGCCAGCACCAGGGACATGCCAGTATCGAGAACTAGCGGTGGCAATGAGACCGTTGGCACAGCGTCCATTCATGACAAAGGCTCAGATGTTTCGGCAGCAGGAACCGCCGATGCAGCAGCAGCACCGACCACCCCAGCATCACCAAGGCAGGGGCCAGCAGCAGCACTAGGCTAGGCCGCAGCATGGGAACCAACAAGGAGGTCAAGGGCAGGCATTCACTCTGTCCTTGGAAGAGGCATTGGCATCGGAAGATGTTGTGGCAGGTAACATTCTCTTCGTCTCATATCCCGCAGTAGCATTGTTTGATTCGGGAGCATCACACTTATTTATATCTGCACAATTTGTGACACGGCTAGGAATGGAGTTCGAGGCATTGCCAGAGAGGTTGAATATACTCACTGGTAATGGACTCGTAGGAGTTAGTAGGATTATTCTAGCATGTAGCATTGTAGTTTGCGGGCATTCTTTACCCGCCATGTTGATAGAATTTTCTGTTAGAAATTTCGACGTTATCTTAGGCATGGACTGGCTGAAAATCAGTCATGCGACAATAGATTATCGTAGAGGGAGTGTATCTTTTGATATTCCAGGCATGAAGCGGTTCACCTTAGTCAGATTAGTGGCAACTCAACAAGGGCAGTGAGTAGTAACGGCAATGGAAGAAGTTCAAGTTCCGAAGATAGTTGAAGAGTTTCTAGATGTATTTCTTAAAGAACTTCCAGGTCTACCACC
Source organism: Iris pallida (assembly GCA_029216955.1). Lineage (NCBI taxonomy): Eukaryota > Viridiplantae > Streptophyta > Magnoliopsida > Asparagales > Iridaceae > Iris > Iris pallida. The sequence continues at coordinate 1,205,271 of JANAVB010025199.1, read as the reverse complement.
AGTTAGGGATATTGAGTTCAGTATAGAATTGGCACCTGGAACTAAACCGATATTAGATTGAGTTTACAGAATGGCGAATTCAGAGCAGGCCAAGGTATATCAGCACATAGAAGAACTGAAGGAGAAGGGGTTCATTCAAGCTAGCATATCACCATGGGCAGCACCAGTGGTACTTGTGGGGAAGAAGGATGGGTCATCCAGATTGTGCATTGACTACAGGAAGCTTAACGCGACAACAGTAAAGAACAAGTACCCACTGTCCATGATCGACGACTTGTTTGATCAGTTGAGCAGAGCTAGAGTTTTCTCCAAGATAGATCTTCGTTCAGGGTATCATCAAGTGAGGGTTCGGAAGAAGGATATTCCCAAGACATCATTCAGGTCGAAGTATGGGAATTATGAATTCTTGGTAATGCCATTTGGTTTGACCAATGCTCCAACAATATTTATGGATTTGATGAACTGCATCTTTATGCCATACTTAGACCAATTTGTCGTTGTGTTTCTTGACGACATTCTCGTATACTCTGCTAGTGAAGAGGAGCATGAAGACCACCTCCGGAAAGTGTTGCAGGTTCTGAGAGAGAACCAGTTGTATGCCAAGTTCAGCAAGTGTGAGTTATGGATGGATCATATTTTATTTTTGGGGCACATCATATCAGGAACCGGAGTAGCAATGGATCCCAAGAAGGTAGAAGCAGTAGAGAGTTGGCCAGTACCCAAGACCGTAGCTGATGTACGGAGTTTCTTGGGATTGGCAGGATATTACAGAAGGTTCGTATCAGACTTTGCGAGACTTTCAGCACCCATGACCCGCTTGACACGGAAGGATGTGCCATTCATCTGGTCGACAGAATGCCAGGCATCATTTGAGAATTTGAAGCAGAAGTTGATATCAGCACCTATTCTTACATTGCCAGTTGGACCCGGAGGTTTCACTGTATATTGTGATGCGTCAGGTAAAGGACTTGGATGTGTCCTCATGCAGCATGGGAAGGTGATGGCATATGCATCTAGGTAGCTTCGGGACCACGAAAAGAATTATCCAGCTCATGATTTGGAGTTGGCGGTAGTAGTATTTGCTTTGAAGCTATGGAGGCATTACTTATATGGTGATCGAGTGGATATGTACACAGACCACAAAAGTTTGAAGTACATCTTTACTCAGAATGAGCTGAACATGAGACAGAGAAGATGGCTAGAGTTGATCAAGGATTACGACGTGGAGCTTCAGTATCATCCAGGCAAGACTAATGTGGTAGCAGATGCTCTTAGCAGGAGAGACGGTGTATTTATGTTGACAACACAGAAGCACATTTTAGAAGACCTTCAGAAGATGGGCATCGAAGTTATACTTCCTAGTGATGAAGGAATTCTGGCGAGTCTACGAGTTCAATCCGACTTGGTAGACATGATCAAGGCAGCTCAGGCACAGGACCCAAGGATTCAGAAGCTTAGGGCAGAATGTGAGTCAGGGCTCAGGAAGGAGATGAGAATCCATGAAGATGGTACACTTAGGTTTAGATCACGTCTATGTGTGCCTAGTGGAGATATCAGACAAGAGATTATGACAGAAGCTCGCAGTTCTCAGTATTCTATACACCCTGGAGGGACCAAGATGTACCAAAATATCAAGCAGCACTTCTGGTAGAACGGAATGAAGAGGAAGATAGCTAGATTCGTTTTTCGTTGCTTGATATGTCAGCAAGTGAAGGCAGAACAGCAGAGGCCAACTGGATTATTGCAACCGCTTCCTATTCCAGAATGGAAGTGGGAACACATCACCATGGACTTTGTGATCGGTTTACCGAGATCACCAAGTGGTAAAGATACTATTTGGGTGATAGTAGATCGGCTTACAAAGGTGGTGCATTTTCTTCCTTTCAGAGTAGGGCAATCTACAGAAAAGTTGGCAAAATTGTATATGCAACAGATAGTCAGGCAGCATGGAGACCCTGTCAGTATTGTGTCAGACAGAGATACTCGTTTTACATCATATTTCTGGAAGAGCTTACATCATAGTCTGGGTACCAAGTTAAGATTTAGCACGGCTTACCATCCACAGACGGATGGACAATCAGAAAGAACAATTCAGACTTTAGAAGATATGTTGCGAGCTTGTACCCTAGATTTTGGAGGATCTTGGGAGAGCCACCTACACCTAGTCGAGTTCTCATACAACAACAGTTATCAAGCCAGTATCCAGATGGCGCCATTTGAAGCACTATATGGTAAGAAGTGTAGGTCGCCACTAGCATGGGATGATATCGGAGAGAGGAAGATGCTAGGCCCAGAATTGATTGTTCAGACAGTTGAAGTGGTTAAGAGAATTAGAGAGCGACTTCGAGTTGCGCAGGATCGACATCGTCATTGGGCAGACCAGCATCGTAGGCCGCTAGAGTTTTCTGTTGGGGACCATGTATTCTTGCGGATCTCACCTACCCGTGGGGTCATTAGATTTGGCATTTACAGGAAGTTGAGTCCGCGATACGTGGGCCCATTTGCTATCCTTGATAGGATAGGCGATGTTGCTTATCGTTTATCCCTTCCACCTTCGTTACGGAAGGTGCATAACGTGTTTCATGTATCTCAGTTGCAAAGGTATGTATCGGACCCAAGCCATATCCTTGATCATTCAGAGCTGGTTGTTGGTACCAACCTGTCTTACGAGAAACAGCCTCTGTCCATCTTAGACCGAAGGGAGAAGATACTCAAGAACCGAACAATTACCTTGTCCGGGTTGCTTGGGGTCATCACTCTTTAGGGGAGTCAACGTGGGAACGTGAGGATGATATCCGATCACGGTATCCGCACTTGTTTGACTCACAAGGTATATTTTTTTCTGTATATCTTGATTGTCTTAACTCCTCATGCTTGTCACCTTATGAGTAGAATTGTTTGATGTCGTAGAATGTTCAACATGGTTATGTTACTTGCTGTTAACATTGTAGAATGATTGCTTACTCAAAATTGCTTGTACTTAGATTAGTTTAGCTTTGATGTTCCTATCTTGCTTGGATTTCAAATTTCGTAGACAGAATTTTTCTAAGGAGGGTAGAGATGTCACTTTTCGTTCCCAGAATACGTATTTTAAATACGTGTACTGCTTGAATGTATTTATTTAAATTTTATCATGTATTGTTCTGTATTTAAATTCTTTTAATTTTACGCTAATTATTTTTTTGCATTTTACTTACTGCTTTTTACTTTGCTTTTGGGTTCAGCCTGAGTTGGTTTATTTTTCCGCCCATTGGGTGGTTCAACAATTCCCCACCTACCACCACCCCCATTTAAGCCCAAACCCTTTCTCTCTCTTCATTACTTCTCCTTCTCATTTACTCTTCTTCTTCATCCTCCATAACTCTCCCCCACCTACCCAGCCGCATAGGCAAGTGCCAACTTGCTTCATGATGGAACTCCCGTATTATTGTTCCATCATCTTCTTTACTTGATCTTAAGTCTCTTTAGTACTTAGTATTTTCAATTTCCATGGCTCATTTTGTGTAGATCTAAACTTGTTGTATTTTCGTATTTTTGGGTTTTAATCTAGCTAACCTTGTTATTTCCAAGTTTTGATGGTTCCATGTTGTAGAAAATTTCTTTCTACCCCATTTTGACATATAGAAGTCTAAATTTGGGCTTGGAATGAAGGATTTAGAGAGCTTGGAAGCAATGGCTGTAACGCCCCAGTCCCAAAATCATATTGGACTAAGTACACAAACATGCCAGCTGTATACATACGAAGTACACTCTAATATATGGAAACCTCGTATGAATACATAAGCTGTAAAATACAGTAGAACCATAACTAATCTCATCCACAACAAAGTAAATGAATAAAAGATATCATATAATGATAATGAATTGTCTTGATATAATATATTGGGCGGAGACAAATCCACTACCAACAAGTAAAAGAAAAATACATGAGAAAAAAATAAATTTGGCGAGCGAAGCGAAGACGATCTAAGTGCAATCATCCTCGAAGAAATAGTGACGATCATGGCCACGGATAGAACACCTGCGAAAGACAAGAGCACACACCTGGCGAGATAACCAGGTCCTCAGAGGGACGTAACAAGACACATAATATCATGCCGATAACTGAATAAATAAAGCTCAACAGAAAAGTATATGTGACTACACAAATAAAGGTCCTTAACCATTCTATGTGAGAATGCATTTTGAAGACAACGTTCCACACAAGGGCTCTCGAGACTAGAAATACGGCGCGTTAGCGTTTCAACCAAGGCACTAGTGGCGTCTAGAGAAAAGTAAATGCATGGCCCATTAGCACTCGAGTGAGAGCTAAGGGACATCTAGAGAAAAATAAATGCACGACCACTAGCTCTTGGATGAGTCACTAACGGCAGCTAGAGGAAAGTAAATATACGGCACATTTGTGTTTCAACCGAGGCACTAGTGACATCTAGAGAAAAGTAAATAAGTGTACGACACACTAGCTCTTGGCTGAGTCACAAATGGCAGCTAGAGTAAAGTAAATGTGTGAAAGCCCCTGTGCCTAATAACTGTCTTCACCCTTCCCATGTACTACTCGTGCTGAATCCACACTACGATATTTCTAATAACCGCTAAGTCTTCTAGACAACTATATTAGCAGTTATATTCTAACGCTCGTCCTGTACGCACCGATGTACGGTCGGTACGCAAGTCCGAATCTATATGAGACACGTGACATCGTGGCACACAGGTGTCGGGCCAATGAATGCGGCACAAACAAAGGTGGTCCCTTAACTCTAGGCCAAATGCATAACGAAAACTAAGTATAGTAATTTGCAACTACATAAAGTTTTGAAATAACAATTTATATTTGCTAGAAATAAATAATTATAAAGTATGCATGATATTGAGCAAGAAATTTAAACAGTAAAGGCAAGGTGTCTTGCCTGGTAGGACACCTGGTGTACTGCAATGATCAATGTGGCACGAACTGCGACTTCGGTGTAATAACTATCCAATGTGGCCTGTGATGGTTGCATGGACAGTTCCATTGGGTCCGGAAGGGTCAAATTAGTTAGGGTAGACATAAGGTAGTCTCGAATATGGAATCGAGGAAATGGGATTAAGGGAATTTGTTATGGACAAGATTTGATGATGACCAAAAGAGAATTTGAAAGAATAGGTACTTATAATTATTTTGAAAATGTACATGATATAAAACTGACATGTTATTGTCTAGAAATACTTATTTATATTAGTGAAATCTATGTCCTATCAGTTAAAATACTTTAGGTAATTATAATGGAAGAGCTAGCTAGTAAATTATTTTAACAAGAATAAAATAAAACAAAAACTTAATTCATCAAAATGTATTTTAGCTCAAAACTACATAGTAATATATTTAACCTTCTAAGCCAAGTTAGAATTTATATACGAACCATATACTGTTTGTATCACAAATATAATTTAGAAAATTTTATAGGATTTAAACGAAATCATTAGTTGGCAAAATGCACTAATTATAATAACAATACTACTAGTAAAAAAAAGGGAACCCAAAATCAATAATAATAATAATGAATATTGATAATAATAATAATAATACACTAAAAAAATAATAAGAAAAAAATAAAATAAAAATCCAATTCCCATTGATGTTCCTCTCAACTAAAATAATAATTAACAAATAAATAACTAAATAATAATAATAAATCAGTACAGCCCTATGGTTCTCCTCTTTCGAGGAGAACCAACTTTTCAGTAAGTAAAAAAAAATACAACTAGGAATCAAATCAAGAGAGAGAAAGAGATTAGAGAGAGCTCAGAGAGGGAGTCAGAAAAAATAAACTAGTGGGAGAGAGAGTGGAGAGGCGAGAGGGAGAAGGAGATGAGGCTCGGCGCTGGGCGGTTTGGCGCGGTGAGGAGCGAAAGAGCGGGGAGGAAGGAGGATGGGGCACCGCCGTGGACGACGACGGCGGCGACTGGGTCAGGCAAGTGCGACATGGTGCGACGGCTCGTTCGCCGTGGCCGCGGAGGGAAGGTGGCGGAGAAAGAGTGCCAGAGTCAGGGAGCTGACCGGTGGGGTTCCGACACGGCGGAGGAGACGCCGCAAGGAAGCGGCTCCGGCGAAGGGGAGAGAGCGCGAGCGGCTGCGCGACCACGGCACCGAGAGGCGGGATGACGAGCGGTGGTGGGAAGAGGCTAGGCAGCGCTCGGGAGCTGTGAGATAGGGTTTCACGGAGGGGCTCTCGGCCGGAGTTCATCGGCGGACGGTGGGCGAAAGAACGGGTGCGTGCGACGGTGGGTTTTTGGCTACGACGGACGCGGTGGGGGTTTGCCGGCTCGCGCGGTGGCCGGCTCGGCGGAGGCTCACCGTTGACGATTTACGACGGGGAGCGGCGCTGGTCTGGGAGGTCAGAAAGGAGGCTCGGCGGCGAGGCCGCAGTGCTCCGGTGCTGCGGGGGAGGACCAAGTCGGGCTAGGGTTTTGCGGAGGCACGACGAGATGGCCGGCGCACACCACGGTGGGTCAGACAGGAGGGAAGGTGGTGGACGTGGGCGGTCAAGGCTACGGGGGCGGAGCTCACCGACCATGGAGGAGGCGGAGGTGAGTACGGTTGTCACTCCCCAATCCTGGAATACGTATTTTAATACGTAAACCGATAAATTATATTTACCTTGAATTTATACGATATTTATTATGCAGTATTTCTTCATGCATTTCCCAAAAATATTCGACAAAATATTATTTTCTAATTTATTTTCTGCATTTGGGCCTACAGTTTTGGTTCATTTGGGTAACCTATTCTTGGTTCACCAATGGTTCATCATGAACCCTTTGGTTCATCATGAACCCATGGGTCCAAGATCTTTATATATAACTCATCTTATTCTCTCTCCTCTCATTTACTTCCTCTTATTTATTTCCTCCACCAACCAAGGCAAGTACCAACTTGCTCAAGAGATGGATCCATAATTTTGTTAATGATTTCTTACAAAACTATTTGTCAAAACATGTTCTTCTCCTCAATCTATACTAGTTTAGAACTTGGAAATTTCCATTTTGAAGCTTTGATTTTTGTAGATCTAAGTTTTAATCATTTTCGGATTTCCTTGGTCTTGATCTATTTTCGTTGGGGTTTTGTGGGTTTTGATGCTTCCATGTGGAAGAGAATTCCATTTCACCCAAGATGGAACTTTGAAAATCCGGATTTGGAGTTCGGATGGCCAAGTTGTGATGTTTTGAAGCTTTGGGTTCAACCATGGTGTTCTTGCTGTTTGGAGAAGACAGTGAGCAGTGTGCAGAGCTGTTTAGCGTACGCACACTGAGCTGCCACGCTCTTTAGCGTGCGTACGCAGACTTGAGTACGCTTCCTGTTGGAAGCGTGTCTCCTTCAGCGTGTGTGACTTTTCACGTACATTGCTCCCTGTAGCGTGCGTGACTTTTCACCTACGCTGCTCCCTGTAGCGTGCGTGACTTTTCACCTACGCTGCTCCCCTGACCCCCTTGCTTAACTATTGGCTCTTGGAGCTTTGGTTTTTATTTCTTTAAGCTTGGCTCTTCTATAACCCTGTATTTTGATATTTTATTAGATATTTTATGCCCATTTTATATCCTTACGCCTTTTGTCCCGAGTATGATATGAGCACTAATGTGACCCCGGAGAACAAAGTGTTCCTACCCGATACATGTACCTGGATGTCCCAGTTCTTGTTCATGCTCGACAAATGACTCGTAACTCCACGTGGCGTATTTGCAATGATGTATTACACTAAGGAGGGTAGCACAAGTTGACATACTGATTGACATGGATCCTCTTTGGGGTACTCATACTAAAGTACGACTTTAGGAGGATAATCATGCAGGCCACAGCATGTGAGTCCAAGATTTCACCTAGGGTTAAATTAGGCAACTAAACATACTAGATGCATGGGGAGGGCAAAATCCCGAGATCGTGTTACACCAGCCGCCTTGAGATATTGTCTTGACGTGCCGGCTGGTCTCCACGGATACTGTGTCATCCGCAACGAGCGGATGACTGTATCTGATTAATTTCTGCTATATATTATATGTCTTAGCAAGGTGGCCTTACGAGGGACCTGTGCTCAATGACACCTGTCTACGCGAACCCCTGGGTTGGCTAGCCTTGCTGGAAAGATACGATCTGAGGATTTTGAAATAACATGATGCGAGGATAACCTCGTCCCACTAGAAACTCGTAGACTTGATTGGCCGCAAAAACGACTTGCGTGTATCTTATTACCTTCCGTGAATAACTGAGGGAAGCGGACTGTCATGGTACGTGATCCAACCCATGTTCTTATTTGATTGTTGGGTTGGTTATCGTACTATGACAGGCTGTGGACCAAAGTTATGAACGGAAGACTTATTCTGGTTGTGAAGTGCTACTTCTGTGAATGACTGAGGAACATGGTCTATCATGGTACATGATCCAACCCATGTTCTTGTTTGATTGTTGGGTTGGTTATTGTGCTGCGATAGGCTATCGACCGAAGTCACGATCAGGAGATTTTATTGTTTATACCTTTTTAACTTATGTGAAAGTTATAGAGTACGACACGTCCCGACTCCATGCGGCACCTTTTGTCCTTGTTTGGTTGTAAGGGTGCCATATGGGTTCGAGGATGTTGCGCTACCCTATAATAGTTGCATAAGTATTACTATTATCAATCATTCTATTATCTGGTTTTTAATCTTAACTCTTGTGCCCCTTTGGCGGTACTTGCAATTCGGGGCTGACCCCGCTGGTTTTGTTTGGCCAGATCTCGTAGCAGAGCCAGAGGACACGATCTTCCTCCCTGACATCCATGGTGCATACTAGGAGCATGGCGGTTCGGAGACTCGAGTGGGTTTCTTCTCCACCACTCCTGCTTATATTTTGTACGACATTTAGCCACCGGCACCTGTTAGCCGGATTACATGATATTTTATGTCAGTACAAAATTGTAAATAAACAGACTGCAGCTGTGTATAATTTTGTACTCCTGACTCTCTGAGATAGCTAAATTATAAAGCTAGTCTCTCATGATCATTTTGATGAAGCGTCAGGGACGCCTTACTGCTTTATCTTTAATGTTCATTTCATTGCTGATGTGACTTGATTGATTGAGACATAGAACTCTGTGGGACCATAGGAGACTTGATTGTAGCATGTACCCCCTAGTCTCTCGACAGCCACGATCGCCGTATGACGTTACGTACCTCATATGGAGTAGCTGGCCTAGTCCGTCTTCGTATTTCGGTACTGGGGCGTGACAACGGTGGTGGTGGTTTGGTTTATTTGCCTATTTTCTTTTGGTACTGTTGGTGGTGATTGGCCGCGACGGCGCTGGAGAAAGGTTGATGGCGATGGTGGTTTATGGAGATGGAGACGGTGTTGGTGGTGGTTTGGTCGGAGTTGTTGGGGCCAGTGGGTGTTTCGACGGGCGACTACTGGCCGGGGTTGGCCGGGGTTGGCCGGGTGTGGGGTTGAAACGGTGGGTGAAGGAGAAGTCAGGGAGAAGGGGGCGGCTGGACTGGCGATGATGGGGGCCGGGTTGTCCGAGGGGTGGTGACAGTGGCAATGCCGCGGTGGTCAGGGAGGCATCAATAATAGTTTCTCATCGGCGACGGTGGCGGCAGACAGAGAACGGAAAGCTGGCCGTGGGTTTGGGGTTAGGTTAGGAATAGGATTTGATGGTGTGTCGGGGGTGTCCGACACGGAGAAGATGAAATTGTATTTGTAATAAAAAACATGGAATAAGAATTTGGACGAGAAACACGGACACGATGCACGCACATATACTTGTGGAGAAATTTGTGCATGGTTGAAATTTATGGAGAAGTACCTGCCTATTTATAGGATGTGGGAATTCCCAGTTGGATAAAGATTAGAATAGTTTAAACCCAATTAGATAATTCAATCTATTAATTTAAATTAATTCAATAAATCCAAATCAAAATCCAATTTCTTTTATTTTAAAATCAAATATGGTAAATCAAATTTCAAATATAGGTATTATTTTAGCTATTTAAATGAATACATCAAATCAAATCAAGATTTAAATTGCCATAAAATTCCAAAATATGTTTTTCCAAAAATATTATAATAATAAATTCGAAAATACATTATTATTTACAAATAAACTTAATAAATATTTATGAAATTTATATGTATACACGAAGAATATTATTTATTATTAATAATTGTTTTTACGAAAGACTTTTTATAAATAAAATAAATAAAATATCGAACTTGGAAATGTTGGTATGATAGCTAAAATAATTATTACATATATTATTTTGAAACCATAAAAAGAAAAAAATGTTTTTATAAAAATATGTACGATCGTACATATTCGCACTCGTCGAGCAATTACAAAAAAAAAATTTCGTGCGCGACGTACAATACGACTACGCGACGTAAAATACAAAAAATTTAAATCAGTGCCAAATTTAATAATAAAAAAATAGTAAAAATTTTAGGGGTTTTACATCCTACCAAACTTAAAAGAATTTCGTCCTCGAAATTTAGAATTTGTAGGGGGTGAGAAGGAACAACGGGATAGCGATGAGGAAAAATTAAATCACAACGTTCAACCAAAAGATGCATTAGGAAATCGTGAGTTCAATAATGGCGTGGATAATCATGGGTTAGCGTAACAAGGAAATGAGTAAAGGTTAAAGTTAAAACAAGATAACAGGCAATAAATAATATTATGGTAAAAGAAAATAAATTAACGTTATGGCTTGAGAGTAGGTCGAGGGTACGATTAGGGGAACGATTAGATTCACTCCTAATTAAGTGATCAGGAGGTCGCGATAGTAAATATAGGGTCGAGAAAAGGACGAGTAGTTTAGGGTGAAGATGTAGCAACATCGAGTGATAATGGTCAAAATCGATAGGAAGGCTAGAGGAAGTTCTAGTATAACGCCTTCGTCCTTCTAAAATAGGTAAAGGCGAAAGCAATATAGAGTTCGAAGGAGGCGCTAGAGAATACGAATACGTGGTTCAAAGGCGACCGAATAATTCAAAAGAAGTTGCCAAGGCAGTCGTGGATGGGATTCTAGAGGGCAAGTTTAGCTATGTCCCCATCCACGTAGAACGATAGATAAAAGCGAACCAAAGTGCACTAGGTTGATCAGACCATCATGCACCGGTTATGAGTAGACAATACGTCAGTGGATGCATCCAATAACATATGTCATGAACAAGCTTGATGAAGAATTGAGCTTGCAAAAACTAGGCTACATTAGTATCATTAGTCTAGATAGTAAAAATATGGGCACGATGGTAGATGAAATAAGATAAATATGAATAGTCTAAGAGTCATAAAAATCTAAGTCTTGTTTATTCCTATACAATCATTTTACGGTTTTATTGACCAAGGCCTGGTTGACCAAATGGGTTAAATTCCTCTAGTCTCTATGGTCTAGATAATACTATTTGTATTCCCTTAATAGTCAATGGTGTGTCAGGTCGTGGGGTATTCTATCCAACTTAAAGAATTAAGCTAAGGGTGTTTGGGACATCTAACTAGTTGGGTCCATCTCTAGCAAGCATGAAGGGAAGATAAGAATAATGATAGGAGGAATCAAGCAAGATGCAATTGATGAGTCGAACGGTAGTTCGAATATGGAATCGAAAAAAAAGGTCAAGTATGTGGATGGGATCCTATACTTCTAATCCTATTCGCAGGCTTGCTTGGTACGGTAAAGTAACCAAACAATTTATCTGGACCTGCATGGGCCACCACAATGGCTTCCATGGTTCTGTTCTCAGAAAATTCGAAGAAGAAGAACAGTTCTGGCCGCATGGATCCTTGCCGCAGCTTAGCCGCATAAAGCATCCTGGCCGCATACGCTTTCTGGCCGCATGAGATTTTGGCCGCATAAAGCATCCTGGCCGTATAAGCTTTCTGGCCGTATGAGATTTTGGTCGCATAAAGCATCCTGGCCGCATAAGCTTTCTGGCCGCATGAGATTTTGGCCGCATGGCATTTAGTATTTAGCCGCATATGCATGTATTTATCCAGCCGCATGTATTTCTATTTGTCCCAGCCGCATGAACTTCAATCTTTCCCACCGCATATTATTTGTCATCTCAGCCGCATAGGCTTTGGTGATTCTCAGCCGCATGAAGTTTAAACTTTTCCAGCCGCATGGAATTTGCTGACTGCAATGATATTTCCCAGCCGCATAAGATATTATTTCTCAGCCGCATGAGCACATAATTCCTCTGCCGCATAAGCTCATGTTATTTTAGCCATATGAGACTTTTTCTTTCTTAGCCGCATAAGCGCTTGACTTTCTCAGCCGTATAAGCGCATGTTGCTCTTAGTCGCATAAGGAGTAGTTCCTTTCAGCCGCATGAAATTTAGGCCGCATGGTACTCGAGCCGCATAGGCCCAGTCTCCCCCTGGCCGCATGACATTGAGCCGCATGCCGCATGAGCCCTGTCTTCTTCTTGTCGCATGAATTCTAGCCCATAATACCTTTTGGCTGATTCTGTCCCGAGTTGACATTAATTAACATTGATTGTTATCTTGGCATTAATTAACATTGATTGTTATCTTGGCATTAATTAACATTGATTGTTATTAATAATTGATCATGCGTTCCTAGATGGAACTAAGAGACTGGCTAGTCGTCTCATTGAATTGAATGAATGAGACACGTTCATATGAACTATGAACTATTGCAATCGACTGGCCGATCCCGAATATTGGCATACAGGCACGTGCAGGCATCAATTTTATTTAATTCCTACAAAAGCAGCATGTGTACTTTATGGTCAAGGCATAATTATTTCGTGGTTAGTTTTGATTGTTGCATTACGTTATGTAAGACCTACAACCTAACCGCACGGGTATCGTTGTAGAGTTGTGCATACCGTACCCCATACAAAAGTACTCATTCTGAATGACCATGATCCACGGCATGGGATTTCACTTAACGTAGAGGCTACTAAGTTAAATAAAATAACAGAAATTTTCGTACAACGGGATTAATTTAATAATATTTGTGGGAGAGGGGAGAAGTTTGCCAAAATTTCACATAATGGGATATCGCGCCAAGTAAGTTGGCGGTGGTGGCGACGTGGCGGGGATTAATAGAAAGCAGAAGGGAGAGAGAGGGGGACCACCAATGGGGTTGGCGGTGGCGTGGCGACCGTGACGTGGGGGCCCGCCGCGAGGGACGTAGCAAATGGAGAGAGAGGGACCGCGCCAATGGACTTGGCGGTGGCGACCGTGACGTGGGGGCCCGCCGCGAGGGACGTGGCAAATGGAGAGAGAGGGACCGCGCCAATGGACTTGGCGGTGGCGTGGTGACCCCGCCAAGTACGTTGGCGGTGACGTGGGGCCCGCCGGGCACCAGCAGAGGGGGGGACGTGGCCAATGGAGAGAGAGAGGGAGTGGCACGTGGCGGTGGAGGGACCCGCCACCCACTGGCTCGGAAGGGGGGTTGTTCCCGAGAGAGAAGGGGGGTGTTCCCGAGAGCTGGGACAGAGAGAGAGACTATACAGAGAGGAGGGGGGGGGGCACATAGAGGAGAGAGCGAAGAGCGGAAGAGGAGAGAGGGGGGGGGGGGCTGACACAGTGAGTGGGAGACCGTGTTATTCGTAGACTGTGCATATTTTTGGAGACCGTGTTGTTTCGTAGACTATGCACATTGTTGGAGACCGTTCTATCTCTATAATAAAATGCAAGTATCTTGTTCTTCCTTCTCCTCACTTCATTCCAGCAAACACATCCAAACTCTTCCCTCCCAAATATTTCTTCTACTCTGTGTAACCAACCAGGACCACATTTTCTTTGTGTAAGCAAACAGCTTCTTCTCTTAGTTCTTGTTAATATTTTGTAACAAATATGTTTGATATATTTGTAGATTTTTTATTATTTTTTCAGATGGCTAATCAAAACGACGAACGCATCCCGGGTGGACCAACGACTGACAAAATCAGACAGGAACGGGTAAATCATATATCCACACAAATATTTGATGGAAAGGTAAATATTTAATTAAAAGATATATTTGAAAATGTTTGACTTGCTAGTAAGTAATATTTCACATAAACGTAGTTGTAACATAATTTAAATATTTTATTTGTTGTTATATGATCATAGTCTTAAATTACGAACGCGGGAACATGGAAATTGGCGGACTGAGAGAAACTATAGCACATGGGAGTTAAACAGCGCACAGAAGGCTTTTAAAGACTCCAGCTAGTCTAATCCGACGTTATTTAGGTATTATGCCTCCATCTGATATGGAAAATGCCAGTTATGTGAAGATAACATGGTTGCGCGGCAACTTTATGGATCTAGATCGCACAATTGACGGCGAGGTAGATTTAGATGAATCGCGGGTATGTATTTTAAAGTAAAATTAATTCTTGATTTAATTTATTTTAATATTAATATTTATAAAAAATAAAATATTTACAGGTGATTAGTTGCACTAGAGCATATTTGCTCTGTTTATGTGGTGCAATTCTGTTTCCAGATGCATCGGGAAATCAAATAAATGTACGACTTCTTCAATTTATGGATAATTTGAAGGAACCCACTCGACATGCCTGGGGTGCTGCCACTTTAGCACATTTATACGGATGTTTGACGGATTATGTGTTTTCAAAACCTAATACCAATATTTGTGGATGTATGTCACTGCTTCAGGTAAACATTAAGTCCTTGAATGTAGATTAATTAGAGTTTTGGTATCATACTATACATTTGTGGATATAACTGGTAATAAATAAGATACCTTGAAATTTAGATGAAAGAAATGTAGCATCAGTACTAATAACCGGTAAACAGTCCCTTAAAAATCCGTCAATGCACGCCTTAAAACAAATAAAAATTCTTTGAAACCTATTATTTTCAGTAGTTTTAAGAAAACATCTACTACCTGGATTCATCTCCATAATTCTAAAACCATACTCCTCAAGACTAGCATATGCCTCTATGTAACTACCATTTATTTCAGCTAATGCCATCTCTCTAGCTCTCCAAGCTTTGGAATAAGTAATATGCACACGATGTTCCCTATATATCTTTAACAATTTGTGATGCACTATAAGATTGATTGTCTCTGATTATATCAATTACACATGTTTTCACCCATGCAGCGGTAGCTAGTCGATGACGTCCGGTTGTAAGTCCACCTAAACAAGAGTGTCGACTGTCTAATTTAGCAATCTTAACTATTTCACCAGATCCAATCGGTTTGGCATATACTCTCCAATTACAATTCGGTTGATCACAATTATATATAATTCCACGAGCATTATTCATAACATTAGCTGAACAACTAAAATTGTGTCGAATTGCTACATTACCTATGAAACTTCTAAATTTAGAACGACTAGAAAATTCTTTTCCGATAAATAATTCAGAAGTAATTGCATTATCAATATCATCTACCTCATGATCTACATTTTCAATTAAATCATCACTATTTCCATCGTCATCATCATCTTTAGTATCATCATCATCATTATGGTCATATTCATCAGATGACTGATTTTCTTGTAAAACGGGAACAGTTGGTTGGGAAGAACTAGCACCCTGACTAACATGCTGGAAATTTGAAAAATATTCACTATTTCTATTATCAAATGCTTGTGATACTTGAATGACAAATATATTTATATATCGTGATTGTGAATTAATCTCAACAACAAAATTCCATGCTTCGTCGCCATCTATTAAAAAACATCTAGAACCAAAAACAGATTTCAAAATAAATTCATAATTAATAGAACAACGTTCGATAATAAGATTACGTAAGTTTTCAAAAATAATACTCGGATAAGTAGAAAAAATTTGGGTTTCTCCACCTTTGTACTCTAAACCGTTTACATTACCTCCATGCGAGCATATTATTCTTAGACTGCGATCCATCAAGAAATGATATTATTTCAGCGCTGGAGTGGGAGAATTTGTTAGACTCCTGGAGAGAAGTTGATGGTGCTGGAGTGGGAGAATTTGTTAGACTCCTGGAGAGATGATATTATTTCAGCGCTGGAGAGAAGTTGATGGTGCTGGAGTGGGGAAATTTGTTGGACTAGTGGAGAGTATGAGTGAATGAGTTGATGTTGCTGGAGTGGGAGAATTTATTAGAGTATTGGAGATTGAGTGAATGAGTAAATGGAGAGTGAGTGAATGAGTTACTGCAATTGTATATGTTTTTATAGGGAGAAACGGGTAACGTAACTAATACCGCCACCCTACTTGGCGGTGAAGTTAACGTTGGAAGGACAGTTAACGTTGCTCTTTGCTCTGACAAATCTTCCTCTCCCTCTCTCCTCTTCACAAATTCTCACTCCACACTCTCTGACAAATTTTCCCTCTCTCTCTCTCTCTCTATAGTCTCTTTGCTCTTTCAATTATTACAATCCTCTCGGGTAATTATTACAATCCTCTCGGGATTCCACTCTCGGGATTCCGGGCCAAGTGGGTGGCGGGCCCCCCACGACACCGCCAACCCACTTGGCGGGGTGGCCACGCCACCGCCAAGCCCTTTGGCGGTCCCTTTCTCTCTCTCCCTTTATCAATGCCATGTCGCCGCCACCGCCAACCCCATTGGCGGTCCCCCTCTCTCTCCCTTCTGCTTTCTATTAATCCCCGCCACGTCGCCACCACCGCCAACTTACTTGGCGCGATATCCCGTTATGTGAAATTTTGGCAAACTTCTCCCCTCTCCCACAGATATTATTAAATTAATCCCGTTGTACGAAAATTTCTGATAAAATAATGATTGCATGGAGAGAATGGATTCCCGAGTTCTTACATCGCAGCCCTCTTTGGGACTATTAGTGCCCGACAGGCCGGCTGGTTCCCACAGATACTGTAAATCTGTCACACGGACGGGGAGCCGTATCTGCTTATATTATTTATTGTATATTGATGATGGACGTCCCACTGGGACTCATCTAATTCATGATTGGCGCAATTGATTGATTGGGTAGACTAGTCTTGTTTGCACATAGTAAGAATTAAGGAATCCTTATTGCATAATTCCAGGGTAACTTAGGACTCACCGTAGCAAGTCGTAGTAGTTGAATGGCCGTTTTAAATTGATTTATTTGTGTACTGTACCTACTCTGCTAACTAACTGAGATGATCAGAATGTCAGGACATGACGGGCCAACTTCTGTCCTTGTTTGGTTGGGAAGTTGGTTCGAAGTATCGTGATGCTATGTGAATCCCAGTAGCAGCAGAGATCTATATATCATATTCTCTTACTACTGGTTTTTATTTCTCATATCGTGCTTCCTTGCGGTACTTGCTATTAGAGGTCTAACCTCTCTGATTTTGCATGGCCAGATTTAGACCCGGTCCCCGAGGACTCAGCTTACTTCTACCTCCAAGATGGTCAATACTAAAGGAATGATCACAGGAGGACTCGAGTGGGTTCCTTACTTCCCTGCTCGTTTTGTTACTTACTTTATACCTTGCCGTTTGGCATCGACATGTTAGTCGGATTGTCTTGTAATTACTTTTGCATAATTGTAACTAAGTCAGACTGCAGCTGATAAGTAATTGTTTATACCTTGCTACATCATCTCGCTATATTTTGTAAAGCCAGATATCGAGAACATTTTGACTGAGCGTTTGGGACGCCTTACTGCTTTATCTTACATGTTCTCTATTTTTGTTTCTTGTTTGAATGATTGAGACAATAGATGTGAAGTGACCATAGTGAGACTTTCATGTAGTATGCACCCCCTCGTCTTGTAGACAGCATTGATCGTATTATACGGTATTCATCTACCCGTAATACGTAGCTGGCTGAGTCATTCTCCCGCTTTCCAGTATTCTAGTTCTGGGGCGTGACATATTCGTCCATTCGGGTGGTGCTAACATTAGCAGCCAGTGTCGACTTGGAGGTCGAGCAGATGGACGTGAAGACGGCATTCGTCCATGGTAATCTTGAGGAGGAGTTATACATGGAGAAGCTAGAGGGATTCTGTGAGAAGGGCAAGTCACATTTGGTCTGCCGGTTGAGGAAGAGCTTGTATGGTCTGAAGCAGGCTCCGAGGCAGTGGTACAAGAAGTTCGAGTCGTTTATGGGGGAGCACGGTTATGCACGGACGACGTCGGATCACTGTGTATTTGTGAGGTATTTTGCCGATAATGATTTTATTATTTTATTGCTTTATGTAGATGACATGCTATTAGTGGGTCGGAATGCTACTAGGATAGCGGAGTTGAAGTGCCAACTGGGCACGGCCTTCTCTATGAAGGATTTGTGCACAGCGAAGACTATTCTTGGGATGGAGATCAGCCGAGAGAGAGAGAGTCCAAGCTGCTACATTTGTCCCAAAAGAAGTACATTCACCGGGTACTTTAGCGTTTCGATATGGACGGGTCGAAGAAAGTGAGTTGCCCCCTTGCGGCTCACTTTAAGTTCACTGAGGAGCAGTGTCCATCTACCGAGGACGAAAAGGAAGATATGGAGCGAGTTCCATATGCTTCAGCTGTGGGGAGCCTTATGTATGCTATGGTGTGTACGAGGCCAGACATTGCTCATGCAGTTGGCACTGTTAGCAGGTATCTTTCAAATCCTGAAAGGGTACATTGGAGTGCGGTCAAGTAGATTCTATGATACCTTCAGGGCACTGTCGATTGGAGACTTTCATTTGGTGGTGATGAGCCGAAGCTGGTTGGGTATACCGACGCTGATATGGCTGGAGATGTAAACACGAGACGATCGACTTCGGGCTATGTGATGATGTTTGCCGGAGGAGCGGTATCGTGGCAGTCGCGGTTGCAGAAGTGTGTTGCCTTGTCGACGACGGAGGCGGAATACATTACGGTGACGGAGGCTTGCAAGGAGCTAGTGTGGATGAAGAAGCTGTTACAGGAAATGGGGCTGAAGCAAGAGCAGTATACTTTGCTTTGCGACAGTCAGAGTGCTATTCACCTTGTGAAGAACCAGACATTTCATAGTCGGTCCAAGCACATCGAGACTCGGTATCATTGGGTACGGTATGTGGTTGAGAAGAAGGATGCGGCGCTTGAGAAGGTTCATACTGATGACAATGGGGCGGACATGCTCACGAAGGTTCTGCCAAGGGAAAAGTTTGAGTATTGCAGGCAGATCGTCGGGATGACGACCTCCTCCACAAAGTTGTGAAGGGGAAGATTTGTTGGAGTGGGTGGGGTTCCCAACCTATGTGGAGAAGATCCCGGAGTGCGACGAGCGCCGTCTGTGTGTCAGAGAAGCTCGGGGAGGTGACGAGGCCAGTCGGAAGAGACGAAGAAGCTCGAGAGCAGTCGGGGGGGGGGGGGGAGGGGCTGCTGGAACAGGGGAGGCAGAGTTCGGCCCGAACTCTGCCCCCACACAGAGTTCTGGCCGAACTCTGTGTTTTGGTTCCAGAACCGTTCTGGAGTCAGAACACAGAGTTCTGGCCGAACTCTGTGTCGTCGGGGCTGAAGCGATTTTCAGGATGTTTAATCACCGTTGGATCGTATCCTACGGTCCAGGTTTTGCTGTGGATTAGGGGATTTATACATGGTTATTCCTAACCCTAATCATAAAACAACATTGGAGAACAAGAGAGAAAAAGGAGGCAAGAGTGCCATTGCAACTTTGTGAGAGAAGAAGGAGGATTGGAGCCAATTTCGAAGGAGGATCGTGTTCGGGTAATCTCTACTCGTCGTCTTTGTTCTTCGTAGCTTTGTAATCATTATTCTTGCTCATAAGTGTTGTGGGGATCTGAATTGGATCGGGAGAAGTTTGTAGAGGGTGTAATCCTTTATTTCATTAGTGAAGGCTTCTCAGGGTTGGACTCTGATCGTCCCGTAGTTTTTCCCGCAAGGATTTTCCACGTCAAAAATTCTCTGTGTCTGCGTGGTTTATTTTGGTTCGTGCGTTGTATTGCTCGGTTCTCTCGCAGGTACTCTCTAGTTTGGGAAAAGGTTTCCGTGTTTCTTTCCCAACATGTCCAACAACATATCTACTAATATAAGGGGGCTTCAAAACGGTTCAAAATTGAGCCGTGTAAGCGGTATGTATATTATCAAACATTTTATTAAAAAATTACAAAAGGTTTAAACTCTCTCTCTTTTTCTTCGATATAGGCGAATACCCTCGTTTTTATTTGTTTTACACATAACTGGATACCCTCTCTTTTATTCACATATATCCATAACAAATTATAAATAAATTTAAATTAAATTTCTATAAGTCTTAAATAAAATATAAATATATACAAAACGAAATTTAATTTTAATTTTAATATTTAAATAATATTTTGATGAGATTAGAAAAAATAAATTATCTTACTTGCGTCATGTTCTCTTAATAGTTGGTTTTAATTTCAAAGGTAATTCAGTTATAGATCAATTTTTGAACCAAGATGAGTCTGTTTCAAAAAACTGCTATCTACTGCTAAAGCAAAATAACCAAAATTGTTAGTAACAACAACTACATCAAAGAAAACTTTCTAAAAATCAATTCAAATTTTGGACACAACCACATTTTAGGGGATGTTTGGATTGTAGTAAGTGGGTTGCAAGTAGATGGTTTTAATGTAAGTGCAGCATTTTCATTTCGAACGTTTGGGTAGATGTAACTATATGTAAAATATATGAAAAATGTCACTTTCAATGTAACTACACTTGCATTAAAACAGTTTCGGTATTTGGTTAGGTATTGAAAGTGCATTGAAAGTGAAAAGTTTTGATGAACGTGGAGAGCTTTTGAGTTACATTAGAAAATGAGCCGAACTCGTTGAAAGTGGAATATTTTGTTGCTTTTCTAATTCTTTATTAGTTCTTTAGTTTTTGCTCATGTTATTTTTTTTGTTAAATAATGTTAATTAAATTTTATTATTAATTACGGTTAATGTTAAGTACTGTTAATTAAATATTCATTGTTATTAAATATTAATATTAATTTTTTGTTAACGTTAATTATTGTTTACGTTAATTATTGTTAATTATTTTTGGTTAATTTTTCTTATTCAAAATTTGCATTAGTTAAAATTTGTTAATTAAGTTTTCTTAATTACATTTTTTTTGAGTTAAATATTCAATGTTAATTAAATATTAATTTTTGTTAGGGTTAATTATTGTTAATTATTTTTTGGTTTATTTTATTAATCAAAATAGCATGAATTAAATTTTGTTAATTAAGTTTTCTTAATTACTTTTTTTGTTGAATTCGTTAATTACAGGTAATGTTAACGTTAATTTTTTTTAGTAATTATGATGTCTTAATTAAAATTTCATTAATTAATTTGTTAATTAATTATTTGTTAATTGATTTTTGGTAATTAAATTTTGTTATTTTTTGATTAATTAAATTTTGTGTTACTTACTGCTAATAAATTTTCAGTTAATTAGCAGTAATTTATTTTCCGTTAATTTTGTAAATTAAGTTATGTTATTTTTAAATAATTTATTTTCTTATTATTTTTCTTATTTATTTGTTAATTAAATATTTGTTAATTGATAGTTAATTTCAACTCACACTTTCACTTTCATGTTGCCATCCAAATATTGGAACTCCAAACTATCAAATTTCACTTTCACATTACTTACTTTCAGGTTGTGATTCAAACAAGAATGCTATAAAACTCCCAAGGCGGTCCCGAGTTCATGGGGACCCTAGGCAAAATTTAAAATAAGGCCCATATATATATAATATAAAATTTTTAAAATAAAAGTAAAATTTAAAAATGTTACAACCAAGAATTGAACCTAGGAACCTCTAGTGTGCAAATTTAACATACTAACCACTACACCATAATCTATTCTACTATATAATATGAAAACTTGATGGTGAAACTTTTTGAGTTCCAAAAATACCCTTGCATGTCTATACTAATTAAAAATGGTTCATTAATTTTAATAAGGACAACTTAATAATTATGAAGACTACCCCTTGATCTTCCTAAAGAGTTTTCCTAAATTAACTAAAAAAATATTAAAATACGTGCAAGGCACGTGCACTTGTTTTATAATAAAAAAGGATCATGTTACATATTAGTTATAATTTAGATACAAGATTACTAACATATATATACAAGATTACTAACATATATATATATATATATATATATATATATATATATATATATATATATATATATATGTATATATATTAATTTTTTTGGGCTGGGCCCTGAGCTCCTGGCCGTCTTGAAAACTCGGACAAAAATACATCAATCCAAGTATCGTTTGAAAAGTGAAACCACTTGCACTACATCATATTGAAAGTTACACTTTCACACATTTAGTAAGTTTAAAAAAAAAACTTTTATTGTGACTTTTTAAGAAGCAGCAACAAAATAAGTTTTAAATTAACGGTTTCGATAAGAAAGTAGCATTGTATCAGGGCCCCAACATCCACTTGTTCTACATGCAGTTTCTAACATGAAACCACCTCCTAAAAAAAAGAAATCTCGATTGGACATGAGAAGAAGAGGAACAACAACAACCACCAAAGGAAAAGAAAAAAGAAAAAAAGGAAAAAGAAGGGGACAAATAGAGAGAGAAAAAAAAAGCAAGAGAAAAATTGACACAAAAGAAATTAAGGTGCAGCAGCAACAACAGCAGGCATGAATAGTGGAGAATGTAGGCCTCTGGGTTTCTTGATAGGCTTGCCCTTCGCCCTCATCGCCCTTCTACTCTCCCTCGTCGGCGCCGCTGTATGGTTAATCGGGTAACTAATTCTTATCATAATATCAATTAGCGACCGAGTTTATTCGTCGTTAATTAATATTTTTACGTGCTTCGACGTCTTCATATACTCATAAAATATGTGCGTGCGTGCGTGCGTGCGTGCAGATCCTTGCTGAGTTGCATTTGCCCGTGCTGCGTGTGCTGCGTCTGGATAGCCAACCTGGCCATGGATCTCATCCAGTTTCCTGTTAGCGTCATCAAGTGGTTCATCGATATGATTCCTTGTTGATTGAATATCTACATGTATGTAAATATATGTATTTAACAAAAGTACATGCACAATGTTCATTAATACTGTTGATGATATGTATGTGATCTCTAGAGTAATTAGGGATTTTTAGATTTGATATATATATATATATATATATATATATATATATATATATATATATATATATATATATATATATATATAAAGAGAGAGAACTAATTAATTAACACATTATTTTCCATAGACTTTGATTTTTGTGAATCGTTTTCTAATGATATTCATGACGAGGAATTAATGTGGATAAACATTCAACTCCATTGGGGAAGCTTGAACCTGAAACTTTAAACAAAAAATCATGAAAGATCATTTAGTCTTTGATTCCTACTTCACCCTATGATATGTAATCGATGCCAAGAATGCATGTCAAAGAATGCATATCATATTCCATAGAATTGTAGGTTTATAGTCATGTTTGGAAGTTGAAAGGTAGAAAAAATAAAAGAGAATTTTTGACTTGCCCCCCACTTTGTTTACCCAAATTAAGGGTGCACCCCACTGTTTTGCATTAATGTACATAACCCCCCACATTTGACGGATTCCGTCAAAAATTAACGGTCAAACGTTTTGACCACAAATTTTGGACCAAAATGCCCTTCCTATTTTCTTCTTCATCTTTCCTTCCCCTCCGGCGGCCACCGCACCCCCACGGCCACCGCCCCCGCACCGTCGCCTCCGCCGCTTGCCGCTGCTGCTGCTGCCGCCGCCGCCGCCGCCGCCGTCGCTGCTACCACCGCTGCCGCCGCGGCTGCTGCTGCTGCTGCTGCGGGTGCGGGGAGGGGAGGGGGAGCGGAGGGAGGCGGAGGGAGGGGGCGGTGGCGGAGGGGGGGGGGGGAGCGAGGCGGGGAGGGGGGGGGGGAGAGGGCGGTGGCGGAGGAGGGGAGCGGAGGCGCAGAGGCAGGCAGTGGCGGTGGCGGAGGGGGGGAGCGGAGGCGGGGAGGGGGGGGGAGGCAGGGAGGCGGGGAGCGGAGGCGGTGAGCGACGGAGGTGGCCGCACGGGGGGTGGGGGGGTAGGGAGGGGGTTAGAGGAAAGAGGGAGGAAGAAGACGAGGGCATTTTGGTCCCAAAAAAATATTTTTGACGGAATCCGTCCAATGTGGGGGGTGATGTACATTAATGCAAAACAGTGGGGTGCACCCTTAATTTGGGTAAACAAAGTGGGGGGCAAGTCAAAAATTCTCAAAATAAAATATTATGCTATTTGGCTCCCAAAAATTTTGGATGATGCTATCTTTCATTACGTGATATCTGATATGGCAACTGACATGACAGATGACATGACGTGTTTTAACCCCAAAAATTAATTACCTAAATTTTTTTATTGTTAATGTTAATGCTAATGTTAATTTTAATTTAATGTTAATATTAATTTTAATGTTAATGTTAATTTATGTTAATTTGATATTAATGTTAATGCTAATTTTAATTTAATGTTAATATTAATTTTAATTTTAATGTTAATGTTAAAGTTAATATTAATGTTCATGTTAATTTGATACTAATATTAATTTTAATGTTTAATGTTTAATTTTGTTATGTCAGCTATAATGTCATCAGCCATGTCATATACCACATAATGGAAGATGGTACCACCCAAATTTTTTAGGAGCCAAATAGCATTTTTGAAAATAAAATTATACACTATAAAAACAAAATTTGTATGAAAATAAAATCTGTATAAAGTTTGAGATTTATGAAAATTTGTTGAAGCTTTAAATGAAACGCAAACACGAACAATCAACTATTATAAATTTATGATAAATAATTTTAATAAACAAATAATAATTAGAACATCCAATTTGAAAAACACAAAAAAATAATTAGAATATTCGGTTTGAAATGTCATATTGGTATTAGAACTTTACAAACTATTCTTACATTTTAAGATGAATACACAGACTATTTATAAACTCTCCAAAAATATAAAAATAGAGTCAATCTATAAAGACTTATCTAAAGATAACTAATAAAACAGATAAAAACAACCACTATATAAAACAACAAAAATTAACTAAAAAAATACTAGAAAATCAAAAAAGTTTTTATGGTGAAAATTTGTAGCTTTAAATTGTGACATAATTAATATCGAGCAAAGTCGTTATATGTTCACCTTAATTACTTGATGATGATTGCATCAACTACCAAACATGTATTGCTATCTTAAGAGCATCTCCAACCGTACTGACTTGTAATGTGTGATGATTCATAAGTGGCACAAGGTATAAGACAATATCTTTTATGGATATCAAGATTATATTTATAAAAGACAATAAAGCAAAAAAGTTGTATCCACTACAAAAGTATTGTGATGGTTACTTTTTTTTCAACTTCCAAAACA
Source organism: Iris pallida (assembly GCA_029216955.1). Taxonomy (NCBI): domain Eukaryota; kingdom Viridiplantae; phylum Streptophyta; class Magnoliopsida; order Asparagales; family Iridaceae; genus Iris; species Iris pallida. The sequence continues at coordinate 1,180,007 of JANAVB010025199.1, read as the reverse complement.
ATTTATTGTCTTCTTCCTTTTTTCTAAAATATCTTTTATGCATAATTGATGAGATGAAAGTGAAGACATTGTCATGTACATTTCTATAATTAGACAACCAACTTCACAATTATTTTCTATAATTTTTGTCATGCGGAAAAGGATGTTTAAGTAAAAATTTATCATTTCTGTTTGGCAACAATTTTTTTTCAAAGTCACACATAGGATTGGAGATGGCCACGTACACCAAAAAACTATAGATCGTGTGCACTGCAAAATAAGAGCACCTCCAACTCTATTGTGAGTTTGGAAAAAATGTCTGCCACATAGGAATGACAAGCTTCTTTTTCAAAAGTACTTTTTCAATGCAAATGTAAAATAAAGTATGAAGACATGACAATGACATGACATTGTGAAATTGGTTGTCTAAATCTAGACAATAGATCTAGACAATGCACAACTTTATGTCCACATCATCAATTATGAATAAAAATATTTATAAAAAAAAGAAGAAGAATAGAAATTGTCTTGGAAGTTATAAAAATTATTTTGTATTGTCTTTTCAATACTTTTGCATTGGAGAAAACTTTTTAAACTCATTATCTTTTGTGAATATAATCTTGCCACATATACAAGACATTGTGTCTTGTGTTGCATGCCATCTAAGGATAACAACACAAAATAAGACAATTGGTTGGAGATGCTCTAAGCAACAACAACAAAATTGAGGATTATTAAGTGACGGGTGATTAAGCAAAGTACTGATTACTTAATTAACCCTAAAGTTAAACGGCCTCTAGGGCTAATAAAATACTTATGACGATTACGGAGTTTATCAGTGTTCGATTCAAAAATTATTGTTGAATCTAATTTGACATAGACAAATTTAAGATATTTTAAGTAAAAAAACTATAGTTACCAAAAAAAAAAAAACTTTTATATCTATGAAACCCAATCAACAAGACAGAAATGAAAAAGAATACGTAAAGACTAATCAATACTCCAGTCGAGAATACACCGCTAAATATTGCAGGACATAACGAAGGTTGGGATTGAGTGTGACTTGGATCAGATTTGGGTTTATTTGAATGGCTATAGTTTGTTAGTTATACGGCTATTTAGTTGACTAATCTATCTTATATATATCTAGTAAATTCACGTGTATTGTGTATTGCACGTAAAATAATTTATTTTATATTGTTGAAAAATAGTTTTAATATTTAAATATATTTGAATTAAGATTTGTTATATATATATATATATATATATATATATATATATATATATATATATATATATATATATATATATACTAGCATATGTGCACGTGCCTTGCACGTATTTTAATATTTTTTTAATTAACTTAGGAAGACTCTTTAGGAAGACCAAAGGGTAGTCTTCATAATTATTAAGTTGTCTTTATAAAAATTAATGAACAATTTTTAATTAGTATAGACATAAGGGTATTTTCGGAATTCAAAAATTTCACCATCCAAGTTTTAGAATAGACATAGTAGAATATATATATATATATATATATATATATATATATATATATATATATATATATATATATATATATATATATATATATATATATTTTAAAGCCAAGCGGCCGTGTCGGAGACACCCAGCCACCGCCTGGCCCGGGGGCCGTGGGCGAACCACCAAGCCGCCCCCGTGGGGGCTCGAACTCCGTCCGATGTCCCGGGTGGCCAAAGGCCCTAACCGGTAGGCTACAAGGCCATTGGCATATATATATATATATATATATATATATATATATATATATATATATATATATATATATATATACTAGCATACTTGCACGTGCCATACACGTATTTTAACATTCTTTTAATTAACTAATAAAGACTCTTTAGGAAGACCAAAAGGTAGTCTTCGTAATTACTAAATTGTCTTTATTAAAATTAATGAACCATTTTTAATTAGTATAGACATATAAGGATATTTTTGGAATTTAAAAGTTTCACCATCAAGTTTTTCTATTATATATATATATATATTTTTTTTTTTTTTCTATTATATATATATATATATATATATATATATATATATATATATATATACTAGCATATGTGCACGTGCCTTGCACGCATTTTAACATTTTTTAATTAGTTTAGGAAGACTTTTTAGGAAGACCAAAAGGTAGTCTTCCTAATTACTAAGTTGTCCTTATTAAAATTAATGAACTATTTTTAATTAGTATAAGTATGTAAGGGTATTTTCGGAATTCAAAAGTTTCACCATCTAAGTTTTACTATATATATATATATATATATATATATATATATATATATATATATATATATATATATATATATATATATATTAGTTATAATTTATTATAGATTTGTTTATATCTATACTACTATATAACAAGGAAGGTTGGCATCACCTTTAATTTTGGTAAATTATAAGGGCACAGCACATTTTGATCAGGGCTGTCCAATGTTAGTTTTTTATTATTTACAAGTTTGCCACTGAAAAAATTACTCAGGGCTATCCAAGTAGTAGGTATAAAAGATAAGTGTTATAATTTTTGTTTTCTTCCTCTCTCTCTCTCCATTCCTCACAAGAAGAAGAAGAAGAAGAAGAACAAGAAGAAAAAAAAAACAAGAACAAGAACATCAATTTTTGCAAACCTAGTTTATTTTAATTTTTTGCTCTCTTCTAATTTCTCAGATCTCTTTCTCCAAACCCTACTTTATTTTTTTTCTTCTTGTTTGGGCATTATGGATGAAACCCTAGTTGTAGAAGAAATTGGGTTATCAAATCTATCAAATCTATTAATCTATTAGTCTATTAACCAATTTTTCTTTATTAATAGAAGAATTATGCATGAAATCCTAGTTGTAGAAGAAAACTATGGAAGAAATCCTAGTTGTAGAATAATTGGATTCATATCAGGACTGCCACAATTTTTGACAGTCCTAGAAGTATTGAGGCTGTCAGAAATTGTGGCAGTCTTGAAATAGACTCGATGTACAACAGGACTGCCACAATTTCTGGCAGTCCCAGAAGTAATGAGGACTGCCAGGAATTGTGGCAGTCTTGAAATAGACTCGATGTATAACAGGACTGCCACAATTCCTGGCAGTCCTAGAAGTAATAAGAACTGCCAGGAATTGTGGCCGTCCTGAAAGGGACATGCTCTACAACAGGACTGCCACAATTTCTGGCAGTCCTAGACATATTGAGGACTGCCAGAAATTGTGGCAGTCCTGAAAGATACTTGCTGTACAGCAAGTTCCTTTCAGGACTGCCACAATTTCTGGCAGTCCTAAAGTCGACATTCCCGAATGAAAAAAAAACATGTTAGAATTTATTTTAATCTTGATAATAGAGTGAAATATGCATTTTAGGATTTATTTTCATGCATTCTTTGTGAGGAAAGAAGTATTTAACCTTTATTTTCATACATTTTAGGGTTTATTTAATTTTTTGGGTGCCATCGAAATTGGAAAAGAGAAGAAACTAGGATTTTGATGGAGATGGTGATGATGGAAATGGTGGAGAAGAAGATGATGATGAGAAAAAAATTAGGGTTTTGATGAAGATGTTAGAATGGAAATAGTGGAGAAGAAGAAGATGTATAGAAGAAGAAGAAAAAAACTAGGGTTTGTGAAGAGAGAGAGTGAAATTTAGAAATGAGAGTGATTTTTTGGGTTTGGGGGGGCTGTGGGCTTTGGACAGCCCCCTGAGTGAAATATTTGGATAGCCCTAGTAAAAGTTCCTCCCAACCTGGCTAGCCCTAATCCTGGCTAGCCCCGAGTAAAAAATGCTGTGCCCTTATAATTGTCACGCCCCGCTCCCGTAGGAGCGATCGTCCTCGCTAAGGCGTGATGCCGCACGAGCCTAGATTGCGCTCGTGCAAGGCGGGTTCCATAACGGCCGATTACAGCGGCTACGACGGGGTCGTCGCACAGAAGTCCCGTGCAGAGACATTGAATATATTGCAGCGGAATTTAAAGAACACATGAACATAAGTATTTCAAAGAAAGCTCTTTTATTGATATTGAATTCAAGGATTACATTGTGGGCGCAAGGCCAATTACAAGTCTCTCAAGTCTCACTTTTCTCTCATTTTACAAGTCACTCTGCTCTCTCTCATCTCTCGATACAATACTTGATTCCAGCGGAAGCTTCGGAAGGCGATGTCCATACATTACGTCCTGTATAAGTCTTCAGATGCACGCTTCGACTCGCCAAGGAACTCCGTGCCTCGACGCATCCAAGCGAGCTCCGCGCCACGAGCTTCTACCTGTGCCTGCACATAAAACACTGTGTGGGTGTCAGTACCACTGTACTGGTGGAGTGAGCTTCTCGCCCACCCATACAAAACCTACACGTTTCATTTACTTTGTGTAACATAAACCCTCTTTCGATTGTCTTTCTATTCTTGCCTTAGGATCAGTTTAGGACCGGCGCCTTAGCGCAACTTGTGTATCAGAACCATCCCGTGCTTGCAATGTCAACGTTAACTCATACTTTGTCGCTAGACCACTTCTCGTGCCAACGACGTTAACCTATCAAGTCGTGTTTGCCTTACGGCCATAATCGGAGACGCAGCTACACGAAAGACTCCATTTCCTTGTCTCTAGACCTTTCTCGTGCTTGCATTGTCAATGCACCGACTTATACTTATCTTCCGTGCCAAACTCTGGGACGTAACGACTTGGTCGTGCCATACTCGATTCGTGCTTCAATATCACCGAGGCAGTACCTCCTCGCTTAGTCTCGCATACACTTGTGTTGTGACAACGCGACCGTGCCTCATAACTCAACGTAACTCCACACAACATGCCCTACGGCCCTTTTTGACTTAACTCGCAACTTAAAAGTCGACGCCACATCTCGTGCCGAAGCACGTCGCCTTTGCTGTAGCTAAATCTTAGGCTCCGACATTGTGTCTTTTTAACTCATATATATTCAACTCAATCCAAAGGCACGCACACGGATTGCCGCCCGTGCCGACACAAAACTTACCATATTAGTTGAAAACAACAATTATTATTAAGTGTTTGTTATGGGATTGGCCTAACCAGCCGCCTTGGACGTAGCCTGGTACTCGAGATCCTTGCACCGCAGGTTGCGATCCCCGATGCAAGTCCCCGACATACCGATCGCCTAACCAGCGTTGCCTATTACCCAGCTCGGCTACAACTTGTTTCTTCCTAGGCCGAGACGGTCCCGTGGCTGCGGGTCTCCGCTCGAAGAAACCACCCCTTGTCGACAAGTGTCCAAGTTCATAAGGGTTACATGGAGTGTTTTAGGATACAGTTTGGGCTTGTTATGTGATCAATTCATTTACTTGGTTGTTTTAACTCTTTCCCTTTTTCATACTTCCTTTGCAGAGCCCCTAACCAGGGTTGCCTCGGCGACTAACCATCGCTTAGACTTAACGTTCTTTGAACTCAGGGAACGGCTACTGCATAGCCTTCCAACTTAACTTGAACATAACATGTTTTCTTGAGTATCGACCGACCATGGCTAACTTTCCTCTGAACCAACCGTGGCTCGTGCCTCTAAACCGACTCGTGTTCGACACAACGCTGTCGCCCAAGTCATACTTCATATGACGGGCCTTGGGATCGTGGGACTATTTATCTTGACAACCGCAGAATGAGCGGGACAGCACGTAGAATAACTTAGGTCGACCAGCATAACTATGCCTAGCTCACTCAAGCCTACAACTTAACCCAAGGGACGAGCAAAGGCTACGCCAAGCCTTGCGGGACAGGACCGTGCATGCTTTAGCAAGCATTTGTGCGGGCGACGCCTATGACTTAGGCTAACTCTCAACTTTTGCACCGAAGACCAACTTTCCTTCTCCCAAGCCACGGGACGAAGGACCGAGTGTCATTTTCAAAGCACGCCGTGCACCAACTCTAAGCCGACAGTGGGACGTTTTCCATGTTCTAACTCGATTCAAACCGTCGGGATTATTCCCTTAGCTATGTGGATGCGTAGCTTTTATTATCAAGCCTAACTTGTGCAAGTTGAAAACACGATTTATTATGTGAAGGCAAAGATGAGGAGAGTTCACCGAAACTACCCCACCTGAGCGATGTCTCCGAGCAAGCCGTTGCAAGGCTAAGGCCGAACGCCGTCGGCGTTTCGATTCCTCCGATTGACTTTGCGGGACGGGGCACTACATCATACACCACTCAGAACAAGTCTCGTCCTCGAGACTTTCCTGAAGGCAAGCTATCCTACCATTCCCATGGCCAAGACTTAATCGTACACATCTCGCCTACGCGTTCCTTCGATTCCGAGCCACGCTCGCACTATTATCAATCTTTACTTTAACACGAATTCAAGATCTCGACACACTCCCATCTTTCAAGCCTTGCTTGAACTCCTCGTATCACTTGGCTGGATCGTGCACGCATTCCAAGCGTCCCTAAAATACATGCATTCAGCCAAGCCGCATGATAGAAAATTTGTCATTCTCACTCGAGTCGCATCGTGCACATACCCAGGCGTCCCTGAAATATATGCATGTCAGCCGAATCTCGTGAGCAGGGTTTTCTATATTCGTGGTTCGCACCATCTATCCATTCCAATCCTCAAGATCAATCCTTCGGTTTGCTAACACTTGAAACAGGGCGTCTCGCCTAACCGCTAGGCTATTTCTTTTCGAGGCTAAGTCAATGTCAGGATTGGAATCATAGTTCCCCAACAATAATGCCAACACTGACCCCAATCCTAGGGTCAAACCAAAGTCGGTAGTACGGGTTTTCTACACAAGCTCGCATCACTCAGATTTCTAAACATCGAGCACGATCACCTATTCGCATCAATGCGTTCGTTGCGCAGAATTCAAATCCGTTCAATCACCAATTCTAACCAATTCATGTATTCGATCACGAGGTCATCTAGCTCGACAATACGTTGTGCCCCAATCTCACGCGAGTCCGATTATCCACGGTGGTTCATGAATCACCATGCAACGCACCCGCAGAATAATCATTCTCATCGGGGCGTAACTCTTGTTTGAGTCTAGAATCATTCATTCTCGATACGCGGATTGGACCTACTCAATCCTCAAGTTCGATTCTTCAAGTACACAAATCCATTCTCGAGTCACCTTCGCGTCGAACCACAAATCGAAGCACAAATTGTCGCACCGTACAAGTTCGACCACTCCCGCTGTATGAATCACCATACCAGCGCTCACGCAGAGTGATCGCCCTAATCGGCGTGACACATATGCGAGGCTTGAGTAGCACTCGCATAAGACAAGAACATCAACGTTGTGGTTGTCGACGAAGCAAATCCAAACGTTCTAGTTTTCATCCAAGCCAAGTTCGATCGTCATTCGTTCAACTTAGAACATCCTCAAGCCAAGTCTACTTTTTCCTCGACACACATTTTTAACATCCCAAGTATAGCATCCAACGGAACAATGACATTTGCACGACCGTCATTCGTCGAGTCAGAGTGCCCCCGAGTTATCGCATATCGATCTTTGATACGCCTCAATACCATCGACGATATGCGTAACCTGACGATCTTCCTTTGCAACCAATTTCGAGTCGTGCGACTGATGTTATTGTCCGAGTTGGATATTCCACAATTTTCTCAATACTCAAGATCAAGTTCAGCCGCTTTTCCTCAAGCTCGTTTCCAAATCGTTATTCAAACTCAAGTCACATTTCATTCGCATCAATCCGATATCGCACGCGCGATCCTCTAAGTTTCCTCGATCAAGACCATTCATTTTCATCCATCATTCCGAAATGTTTTCTAACTCGCATTGCTCATTCACAAGTTGTCCGAACGAAATGCTCGTTCGGGACATTCGAAGTCACGACTAACTAAGCGTGACGCATTCTAACGCTTTGCGCGATCGCATCGCCTTGCCGACATACTCGTAATCCTCAATATTCACTCGAACAATTTCCAAGACAAACCATACACCACTCGGACTCGAGCCACTCGACTAATCGTCGACACTCATTCTTATTCTTCTCCGAACCTATCACATACACCACTCGGATTCAAGCCATAAGATCTAGTCCTCAATCACGTTCGCGTCATGCGCTAAGATATCCTTCAGATTCGTTCGACGAATCGCTAACGTAGTCGCTCGTGTTGTATCGACGCACTAAGTCGTTCTTACTATTTCCTCGAAATCCAAATCAATCTTCCGTGTACGCCTAAGCGTTAGTCCGATAGCGTTCCTATCGATAGACACTCTAAGTATATCTCCGTTCCCGACCGAGCGGTACTTGATATCGCTCGCAACTCGTTTGCACCAAGGGTCGAGGTGCGCGACGCGAAACACAACTTAGCCAAAGGCCGTGTGCATAGCCATCCTGTGCGGACTACATTCCGAGTTTGCACGCTCAATTGCTAGGGTCAACGTTGGACTAATTAGGCATGCACGCGACTTGCTTAAGGTTAACGTAGGACTATTCGGGCATACGTGCAACTTGCTAACATTAGCACATATTTTCTATCGAGTCAAGTTTGCAACATTCGGCACAAAGGCCCTATCGACGTATTTGGCAACAGCCTACCGATGCGTTAGATTGAACGCTTGTACGAGCTTTCGAAAATATTTAGACTTATTGTATGGACATGCCGAGGAACATTTGAGAGAGAGCTCACCAATGATAACAACTTGCGGAAGCAACAGAGTTTTGTGGAAACATCAAAGTTAAAGAATTCAATCGACGGTTCAAGGACGTAAAGCCGTGCTCTGATACCACTATGTCACGCCCCGCTCCCGTAGGAGCGATCGTCCTCGCTAAGGCGTGATGCCGCACGAGCCTAGATTGCGCTCGTGCAAGGCGGGTTCCATAACGGCCGATTACAGCGGCTACGACGGGGTCGTCGCACAGAAGTCCCGTGCAGAGACATTGAATATATTGCAGCGGAATTTAAAGAACACATGAACACAAGTATTTCAAAGAAAGCTCTTTTATTGATATTGAATTCAAGGATTACATTGTGGGCGCAAGGCCAATTACAAGTCTCTCAAGTCTCACTTTTCTCTCATTTTACAAGTCACTCTGCTCTCTCTCATCTCTCGATACAATACTTGATTCCAGCGGAAGCTTCGGAAGGCGATGTCCATACATTACGTCCTGTATAAGTCTTCAGATCACGCGACCGCACGCTTCGACTCGCCAAGGAACTCCGTGCCTCGACGCATCCAAGCGAGCTCCGCGCCACGAGCTTCTACCTGTGCCTGCACATAAAACACTGTGTGGGTGTCAGTACCACTGTACTGGTGGAGTGAGCTTCTCGCCCACCCATACAAAACCTACACGTTTCATTTACTTTGTGTAACATAAACCCTCTTTCGATTGTCTTTCTATTCTTGCCTTAGGATCAGTTTAGGACCGGCGCCTTAGCGCAACTTGTGTATCAGAACCATCCCGTGCTTGCAATGTCAACGTTAACTCATACTTTGTCGCTAGACCACTTCTCGTGCCAACGACGTTAACCTATCAAGTCGTGTTTGCCTTACGGCCATAATCGGAGACGCAGCTACACGAAAGACTCCATTTCCTTGTCTCTAGACCTTTCTCGTGCTTGCATTGTCAATGCACCGACTTATACTTATCTTCCATGCCAAACTCTGGGACGTAACGACTTGGTCGTGCCATACTCGATTCGTGCTTCAATATCACCGAGGCAGTACCTCCTCGCTTAGTCTCGCATACACTTGTGTTGTGACAACGCGACCGTGCCTCATAACTCAACGTAACTCCACACAACATGCCCTACGGCCCTTTTTGACTTAACTCGCAACTTAAAAGTCGACGCCACATCTCGTGCCGAAGCACGTCGCCTTTGCTGTAGCTAAATCTTAGGCTCCGACATTGTGTCTTTTTAACTCATATATATTCAACTCAATCCAAAGGCACGCACACGGATTGCCGCCCGTGCCGACACAAAACTTACCATATTAGTTGAAAACAACAATTATTATTAAGTGTTTGTTATGGGATTGGCCTAACCAGCCGCCTTGGACGTAGCCTGGTACTCGAGATCCTTGCACCGCAGGTTGCGATCCCCGATGCAAGTCCCCGACATACCGATCGCCTAACCAGCGTTGCCTATTACCCAGCTCGGCTACAACTTGTTTCTTCCTAGGCCGAGACGGTCCCGTGGCCGCGGGTCTCCGCTCGAAGAAACCACCCCTTGTCGACAAGTGTCCAAGTTCATAAGGGTTACATGGAGTGTTTTAGGATACAGTTTGGGCTTGTTATGTGATCAATTCATTTACTTGGTTGTTTTAACTCTTTCCCTTTTTCATACTTCCTTTGCAGAGCCCCTAACCAGGGTTGCCTCGGCGACTAACCATCGCTTAGACTTAACGTTCTTTGAACTCAGGGAATGGCTACTGCATAGCCTTCCAACTTAACTTGAACATAACATGTTTTCTTGAGTATCGACCGACCGTGGCTAACTTTCCTCTGAACCAACCGTGGCTCGTGCCTCTAAACCGACTCGTGTTCGACACAACGCTGTCGCCCAAGTCATACTTCATATGACGGGCCTTGGGATCGTGGGACTATTTATCTTGACAACCGCAGAATGAGCGGGACAGCACGTAGAATAACTTAGGTCGACCGGCATAACTATGCCTAACTCACTCAAGCCTACAACTTAACCCAAGGGACGAGCAAAGGCTACGCCAAGCCTTGCGGGACAGGACCGTGCATGCTTTAGCAAGCATTTGTGCGGGCGACGCCTATGACTTAGGCTAACTCTCAACTTTTGCACCGAAGACCAACTTTCCTTCTCCCAAGCCACGGGACGAAGGACCGAGTGTCATTTTCAAAGCACGCCGTGCACCAACTCTAAGCCGACAGTGGGACGTTTTCCATGTTCTAACTCGATTCAAACCGTCGGGATTATTCCCTTAGCTATGTGGATGCGTAGCTTTTATTATCAAGCCTAACTTGTGCAAGTTGAAAACACGATTTATTATGTGAAGGCAAAGATGAGGAGAGTTCACCGAGACTACCCCACCTGAGCGATGTCTCCGAGCAAGCCGTTGCAAGGCTAAGGCCGAACGCCGTCGGCGTTTCGATTCCTCCGATTGACTTTGCGGGACGGGGCACTACAATAATTAGCCTTAATTTTTGTCCTCCAAATATGTCATTACCTAACTTTACTAATTTAAATTGTTCATTAAATTTATTGAGAGCAGCTAAGTAATTACGAGAATTTAAAAAATATATAATTTTTATTAAGATGCCTTTGCTCTTACCAAATACAAAAAAGGTTAATTCAAAGGAGGTTAAGTAAAATAGGTAAAAGGCAAGTGCATATATGTTAGTAAATAAAAGAGAGATTATAATGTGTTATGGATATATGTAAATAAAAGAGAGGCTTTTCCGATTATCTATACTACTATATAATAAGTAAAGTTCGCTTCGCCATGAATTTTTCATTCAAATATGTCATTACCTAACTTCATTAATTAAAATTGTTCATTAAATTTAATGTGGGCAACTAGATAATTACCCATAAGTTTTTTTATTTATTAGGATGCCTTTTGCTCTTCGGAAGTAAAAACAAAAAAAAAAGAGTTAATTTGAAGGAGGTTAAAATAAGTTCGAGACGAGTGGATATATGCTAGTAAAAGTTAATTATAGAACTATTATCTTAAACTAGTAAATGCACGTGTAATAACGTATAATAAGAATATTATTCCATTATAGTTAAATATATCTTTTAGCTCATGTGGTTAAGGTGTGAGATATTTTTCTTGTTTGGTTGAGTTCAATATTTCAAGTTGACAAATTTGAACTTTTTTTAACAATTTTTTTCGCAATTTAATTTTTTTTATTAAATAAAATAGAACGTGATATAATGACGGCTTAAACGGCTCAAAAGTGAGTCGTTTTGAAGCCTCATTATATAGTGGAAGATATTATTTTTCATAATTGATAGAGGATTGTATGGCTCAATTTACTTTTGAGACATTTTCAAACCTCTTATAGAAAAACCTCTTGGAGATAGTCTTAAAACTTTTTTATTTCAAAAATATTCTTTTTCAGATATACTTAAATTAACTACCGTAAACGATATAAATTACACACCTTTTGCTATACCATAATTAATAATAATAATAATTACACACTTTCAAATACAATAAATGTTCGTCATCTAAGAATAAATTTATTTTAAAATATTTTATACTAATTTCGTGCAAGTATACTTTTTTTAAAAAATACAAACAAAAATTATGTACAACATAGATGCACGACTTTTAGAGCTCGGATTTTATATCTATAGTATTATATAATCTAAATACCAGGGTATTTTTTTTGGCTTTTTATAAAGGCACTTCACTTTTTGATCAGGGCTAGTCCATTTTTAATTTTGTATTATTTACAAGTTTGTCATTGAAGAAATTGATCAGGGCTATCCCACTCTTTGGTATAAGTCACTAGTGCAAACAAGGACTGTCCAAATTTCTGGCAGCCCTACATACAGTAAGGACTGCCAAAAAATGGACAGTCCTTTGTTTCACATGCTGTGACTTAGGACTGCCCAGTTTTCTGGCAGTCCATTCAGTTTGTAGGACTGCCAAAAAATTGGGCAGTTCTTGTTTGCACTAGTGACTTATACCAAAGAGTGGGATAGCCTTGATCAATTTTTCGATGACAAACTTATAAATAATACAAAGTTTTAAAATAGACTAGTCCTGATCAAAAAGTGAAGTGCCTTTATAAAAAGTTTTTTTTTTAGGTGGAAACATAGCAATTTTATTGAGCATTCTGAATAATAGAGCTAACAAACTCACAAGGAGGACAGGATTCACCCGCTCGTAGGTGGGAAATACAATTAGGTGGATACGAGAGAAATTCATCTCTCTTTGAAATACAATTAGGTGGGAAATACAATTAGTAGGATACGAGAGAAATTCATCTCTCTTTGAAACCAGCGTGTCTTTGGCCAAAGCACGAGCCACACCAGGGATATTTGGATTATTTAGTTTACATATATTTTATAGAGTTAAGCTATAAAATAATATTTATGTTAGAATAAAAATGTCTTTTAGGATGCTATTTTTTAAAATTTTAAATTATCATAACCTCTTCCAATATTTTAATCTCTTTCTGAGCGCAAGCTCTCCGTATAATAATACACAAGACTTCATCATGTGAAACCAATTTTTGTATATGCAAATATTTTTAGATGTATATTTTACATAACTTTTCATATCTTACGATATTATTTTATTGCATAATTTTGTATGATAGAATACTCTAGAAAAACAAATTCAGCAACTTTTGAAAAGAAATTGAGATCTTCTGGAAAAAAAAATTCAAAAAATGGAGATCTTCTGAAAAGACTTTAAAATATCTATTTGTTGATTTCCGTATTTTCTTAGTTCTCCAACTCTAGGCCACAGTTTTGAAGAACATTCACAAATTTTTTTTGAAGTATATTTACGAAATCATCATGAAATATATTTTGGTATGTTCTTAAACCTATTTAAACTTACTCTTTTAACATTTTAGGTTGATTCGGATTATATTAAGTAATAGACAATTTTTAATTAGACTAGAATAGATTAACTAAATTTTAATTACATTAAATTTAAAACTTAAATGGTGGATTAATTATAGTGGTAAATTAAATTTTAAATAGCTAATTAAATGTTGACTATGTGATAGATAAAATTACTCTCCTAAGTTAAGTTTAAATTTTACGTAACTAGCTTTATATTAGGTTTAAATTAAATTTTAGATTTAAATTTTTAGACATTTTAAAATAATTTAATATTCTTAATTGTAAAATAATATTAATGTTAGCATAAAAATTAACTTGCGGAAGTTAAATTTTAACTAAATTGGGTGATTAAAATATTGACAATTCATTATTATTCAATGACTTACATTTTCTTAAACTTATCAATCTCAAATAAACCAATATCTCTGTACCAACCAAGTCTGGACCAAACCAATCAGAAAGAAAGAAAATTATTTGAAGTATTTAGGAAAACATAAAATCTTTTTTGTTTATGTTCTAAAACCTATTTAAACTTACTCTCCTATAGTTTGAGGTTGACTCAGATTATATTGAGTAAGGCTGTGTTTGGTAGGAAGGATGAAAAAGTGGAAGGAAGGAAAAAGATAAGGATACATTTTCCTTCCCTATGGAAATGAAAGATCATTTCCTTCCTTTGTATTTGGTTGGAAGGATAGAAAAGAGAAAATATGCATTATTCTTTGTTTGGTATGGAAAGAAAAGTGAAAGGAAAGAAAATAAAAAATATGAGTTTTACCAATTCTATCCTCAACTAAAACACATATTTACCATTTGATTTCATTAATAATTTTTAAATAATACAATTCACATGGGGTACAATTGTTAATTAGTATAAGTCTTCACTTTTTCCTCCACTTTTTCTCCCACTTTTGGGGTGATTGGTTTTCTTAGGTTATGAAGGAAAAACAATCCCTCCACTTTTCCTTTCCTTCACTTTTCCTTCCATACTAAAAAATAGAAAATGAATCCTTCCCTCCACTTTTCCTTCCTCCATTTTCCTTCCTCCCACTTTTCCCTCCTACCAAACACAACCTAATAGATAATTTTTAGGTAATAGATGAAATGAGTTAAATTAATAAATTAACTTAAATTTTAATTAGATTAAATTTAAAAATTAAATGATTGATTAAATTATAACACTAATTAAATTTTAAATAGCTAATTAAATGTTGACTATGCGTTAGATAAACTTACTTCCTTAATTTAACTTAAAATTTTCTTTAACGTGCGTTAGCTTACGTTTAAATTAAATTAATTTTAGATTAGAAAATTTAAATTTAAATTTAAAATTTAAGATTCTTAGAAATAATTTTTATGAGTTTATGATGCATATCTTTCAAAAAAAATTAAATTAGCTTAACATTTTTCTATGTTCTAGGATGCACATATTTTTCTCTTTTTTAGTTCAACCAAACCAAAAAACTTTCAACCATGAGATTTCGATACCTTCTTCCGGAAACTTTAAACACTAGTTGAGTTGCACATGTTTTTCTTTTTTCTTTTTTCTTTTGAGGGAAGTAAGGATATTATTAATTAAATTTGCTGGGAAAGGAATACAAATGCTGAGTTCTCCTCATCTAGAATGTGAGTGAGGATCTCAGGAGGAGAATCAAAAGTAGAAAAACATGAGTCATGAAGAGCAAATCTAGCTAACAAGTGTGCCGCTTTGTTGCATGATCTTCTTACGAAGGTGAATTCAGGGGGGCTGGATGGGTGGATAGCTGCTCTGATAGAGTGAAATAGTTCAGACAGTTGCCATGGAATAAGGTTGTTCTCCCCTAATAGAATTCTGTGCACAATCTGTGAGTCCCCTTCTATGAATGCTCTGTGGTCAGCTAACTGGTTTGCTAATGCGATACCTAACTGGATGGCGTGGCTCTCCGCGCATAGGCTGACATTCCCAGAGCCTCTGGCGTGACCATACCAGGTGGTAGCCCGCAGGAAATTGTCGTAGGAGTCTCTGGCTACCGCTGCTGCTGCTAGCGATGTCTTGTTTGTCGCACCATCAACATTGATCTTAATGCATCCTTCTGGTGGTGATTGCCAATTTGATGTCATGTTGGGTTCCAGATAGTGAGTTTGAGATCCTTCCAAGCTCTGAGACGGTGATCCGTGCAAGTGGGTATTGTGGATAGATAAAGCTTTGTTCACTATGCGACTTCCACAGTAGAGAACGCTCTGTAGATGATGAGGAGCTAGGTTGTTCTCTACGTAAGGTTTCGTATAATGATTTCGTGGAGAAGCACCCGTTTTTAGAGCAAGTCCAGATTAATTTGTCTGGCCCCTCCTCGTCCAAGAGACTGATCTCCAGAATAGCGTTACTCTCCATTGGTGATAATAGTGAGATAATAAGGAGTATTCCATCTTTTTTTCGTTCGGGAGGAGGAGATCCCTAACTAATCTGGGTCCGTCAGCGACTTGTTGATGACTGGTGACTCGAAATCTCGGAATGGTGGGGATCCAAAGATCGTTGTAAATATTTATCCATCCACCTCTTACAGCCCAGCAAGTGTAGGCGCTCATTGTACGCATGTCTAATATGCTCGACCATGAAGGAGACGCACGATGACATTTCTTGATAGTCCAAAATGGTTTGTTCCGTAGGTATACCCCCTCCGAGGAGGCGAGCCCATAGGAGATGTGGTTGCTCCAGAAATCTCCAAAGGAGTTTCCCCACCAAAGCGCAATTGACCATTCCCGGATTTCGAAAGCCAAGGCCGCCTTCCTTCTTTGGTTTAGTGATGCTGTCCCATGACAAGAAGTGCATCTTCTTCTCTGCCGTGCCATGGCCCCACCAGAAAGCTTTGTAAAATTTGGACATGCATTGCATGTGCCATGACATTAGTTAATTTATAGCTCAAGTCATGATATGTCTAATTGTAAAATTTGGACCATAATTTTGTTTTCATTTATTCATTGTATCCTGAATATGAGTACAAGGACAACAATCAACATATGTTGGAAAGGAGGACATAATGGAAAAGAAAGAAACTAAAAATAAAAACGTAGGATCCAAACTTTTTCAATTGGACATGTTGGAAAGGAAGATATAATAAAAAAGGAAACCAAAAACAAAATTATAGGATTCAAAATTTTATTTGGACATTCTGGACTTAAACTTTAACTTGATATAAAATCCATAATCTTAACGTTAATTAGCCTATTTTATAGACTATTACTAGAAAATTGGTACAATTATTCTAATCTTTATTAAGACTTTTTTTTGAGGGGCTTTAAAAAGACTACCTAGGAAGATTAAAAGGCAACTATCTTAATTATTCTAAATATAATATAATATTAATATATCATACAAGACTATTTAGGAAGATCAAAGGACCTATCACGACCGTGTCAGATGCGAATGCTTCATCTCAAGTCATGGCGTAGATGCGGCCCTGAGCATTAGGGCGACGGTCTTGGCCATTTTGTTGTGCGGTCGGTGGAGCCCGAGGTGCTTGGCCTCGGTTCTGATGATGTTGTTGGGGGCGCTGGTTCGGCTTCTCCGGACAGTTACGTACAATGTGGTCTATTCGGCCGCACCCGAAGCATGCTCTGTTCTTCAATCGGCACTCGTTGGCCATGTGCCCCTCTTTGTGGCAGAAATTACAGACTATTCGATCCTTCGTCTGGTTGTCGCCTCCGTTGCCGCGAATTTGACGCTTGTGCATATTATTGCCTACCGCATTACTATGACGTTTGTTATTAAAGTGAACAGCGCCAGTAGTAGCAGGAGGATACTCGAACTCTAGACGGAGGACATGGTTGAGTGCCTCGCCCATGGTCTTGTATTCAGGCACCGAAACATGAGCACAAATAGTGGAACGTAGGCCCACTTCGAATCGTCGAGCTCGACTTGCAGTTGTAGGTAGATATGCTCCAGCAAATTTGGCCAGTTTGTTGAATTCGGCCGCATATTGTCGTATTGTTATATTCCCTTGCCTCAACTGCATAAATTCATTTTCTTTTTCCTGTCGTACGGCTGCTGTCACGCCCCAGAACCAGAATACTGGAGAGCGGGAGAATGACTCAGCCAGCTACGTATTACGGGTAGATGAATACCGTATAATACGATCAATGCTGTCTAACCAGACGAGGGAGGGTGCATACTACATGAAAGTCTTACTATGGTCACTTCACATCTATTGTCTCAATCGTTCAAACAAGAAACAGTAATAGAGAACATGTAAGATAAAGCAGTAAGGCGTCCCAAACGCTCAGTCAAAATGTTCTTGAGATCTGGCTTTACAAAACATAGCCAGATGGTATAGTAACATATACACAATTGTTATCAGCTGCAGTCTGACTTAATTATAATCATGTAAAAGTAAGTGCAAGACAATCCGACTAACATGTCGGTGCCAAACGGCTAAGTATAAAGTAAATAATAAAACGAGCGGTGGAGTAAAGAACCCACTCGAGTCCTCCTGCGATCATTCCCCTAGTATTGACCATCTTGGAGGTAGAAGTAATCTGGATCCTCGAGGACTGGCTCTAAATCTGGTCATGCAAAACCAGAGAGGTTAGAACTCTAATAGCAAGTACCACAAGGAAGGACGATATGAAGGATTAAACCAGTAAGTAAGAGAATATAATAATAGATCTCTGCTTTCCACTAGGATTCACATAACATCACGACACTTCGAACCAACCTCCCAACCAAACAAGGACAGAAGTTGGCCCGTCACGTCCTGACATTCTGATCATCTCAGTTAGGAAACAGAGTAGGTATAGTACACAAACAATTATCTTGAACGGCCAATCAACTACTACGGTTTGCTATTGTGAGTCCCAAGTTATCCTGGAATTATGCAAATAGGGATTCCTCAGTTCTTACTATGTGCGAGCAAGACTAGTCTATCCAGTCAATCAATTGCGCCAATCATGTAATTAGACGAGTCCCAGCGGGACGCCCGCCGTTAATATAGCATGTACAATAATATAAGCAGATACCGTTCCCTGTCCGTGTGACAGATTTACAGTATCTGTGGGAACCAGTTGGCCCGTCGGGCACTACTAGTCCCAAGGGGGCTGCCATGTAAGAACTCGGAAATCCATTCTCTCCATGTAATCATTATTTTATTTAACTTAATAGTCTCTATGTTGAGTGAAATCCCATGCCGTGGATCATGGTCATTCAAATGAGTACTTTCGTACGGGGTACGATATGCGCAACTCTACAACGATACCCGTGCGGCTAGGTTGCAGGTCTTACATAGCGTAATGCAACAATCAATTCTAACCACGGAATAATCATGCCTTGACCATAAAGTACACATGCTGTTTTTGTAAGATAAATAAATAACTAAATAAATAAATAATTTGAAACCTGCATGTGCCTGTATGCCAATATTCGGGATCGGCTAATCGAGTACAATAGTTCATTACATGAACGTGTCTCATTCAATCAATTCAATAAGACGACTAGCCAGTCTCTTAGTTCCAACTAGGGATGCATGATCAATTATAAGTCAATGTCACAAACATTATCAATGGTGACAAGGCATGAAAATCAATTAATATTACATGGGGTCGAGCCTATAACTCCTCAGAGTTAAGTTCTAGTCATACTGGGTATCCATGGATCAATCAAGGCACATGACACATTCCACATAACAATCTGTATTAACAATATTAACATATCATGATTTTATCAAGTTCATGCCAAAAGGCGTGAGGATATAATAGAAGAATTATCATGCCACCATTAAATGAATAAGTTATAGAGCAAATAGTAACACCCAGGTTAGAAAGTCACGCCAATCAAGTCTATGCTAAGGCCCAAAAGTCACGCCAACAAGTCTGTGCTAAGGCCAAAAAGTCACGCCAACAAGTTTATGCTAAGGCCAAAAGTCACGCCAACAAGTCTATGCTAAGGCCAAAAGTCACGCCAACAAGTCTAGGCTAAGGCCAAAAGTCACGCCAACAAGTCTAGGCTAAGGCCAAAAGTCACGCCAACAAGTCTATGCCAAGGCCAAAAGTCACGCCAACAAGTCTAGGCTAAGGCCAACAAGTCACGCCAAGTCTAGGAGGAGTGAGCGTGAAAAGTGATGCATGTTGGCACGCACAGTGTGAGCGTGAAGGAAAATTCACGCACGCACAGTGTGAGCGTGAAAAAGTGAGCGTAGAAAATGAGCGTAGAAAATGGGCGTGAAAAGTGATAAGAAATTCACGCACGCATGCAAAGATGGTGCGTAACTCAAAATTCACGCACGCTCGTAAGAACGTGTGCGTGACAAAAATTTACGCACTCGTGCAAGAACGTGAGCGAGACTAAAATTCACGCAGACACGTAAGAACGTGTGCGTGACTGAAAATACACGCAGACACGTAAGAACGTGTGCGTGACTGAAAATCCACGCAAACACGTAAGAACGTGTGCGTGACTGAAAATTCACGCAAACACGTAAAGACGTGTGCATGACTGAAAATCTACGCAAACACGTAAAGATGTGTGCGTGACTAACGAGCACTTCTACCACATGAACTATCTATCTCCGAAAGCACGCTAAGTTGGGAGATCCAAAAATCCATGGATAACCGAATACAACAACTCAGATCTAGGAGAAACAAGCCACAGAAATCAAAAATGCTAAGTAGTAAACTCTCTCAGGATCATGAGAGAAAGAATAATGAACCATAAAAATGGTTCTCCAAGCAAGAAGCAAGATTGCACTTGTCTGCTGCTACTGCTGGTAGGTGGAGAAGTGATGAGAGGAAGAAGAAGAAGTAATGGTGAAGGAAAATTATGAGGAGAGAGAAGGAGATGGAAGCTTTAAACAGGAAGGGTGGTGGTAGGTGGGGTTCGGTTCATGTGAACCACCATGACCCCGAGAAGAACCCGCCATAGGCCGAACCACATAAGACTAAAGCAGAGAATAAAATGCAGAAATAAAATGCAGGAATAAAATACAGATAATTAATTAACATGAAAATTAAAGAGCAGATAATTAATTAACATAAAATTAAAGGAATTTAAATACAGGCTAATACATGATAAATACTAAATAAATATACATGAATTGTACATGTATAAAAATATGCATTCTTGGAACAGGGAGTGACATCTCTACCCACCTTAGAAAAATTCCGTCCTCGGAATTTCAAATCCAAGCAGGTAGAAATATCGGAGCTAAACCAATACAAGCAATTCTAGTGAGCAAGCAATCATTTTTACCATATCAAAAGCAAGTACTATATATGTAAATTCATCATCTACGATATCAAGTAGCTCTACCCATAAGGTGATAAGCATGAAGAATCAGGACAATCAAGGTATACAGAAAAAGATATACCTTGTGAGTCAAACAGGTGTGGATACCGTGATCGGATATCATCCTCACGTTCCCACATTGACTCTCCCAAGGAGTGATGACCCCAAGCAACACGGACAAGACTAATTGTTCGGTTCTTAAGTATCTTCTCTCTTCGGTCCAAAATGGACACAGGTTGTTCCTCGTAAGACAGGTTGGTACCAACAACCAGCTCAGAATGATCGAGGATATGACTTGGGTCCGATACATACCTACGCAATTGAGATACATGAAATACGTCATGCACCTCTCGTAACGAAGGTGGGAGGGATAAACGATAAGCAACATCGCCTATCCGATCAAGGATAACGAATGGGCCCACGTACCGCGGGCTCAATTTCCCGCGAACGCCAAATCTAATGACCCCACGAGTAGGTGAGATCCGCAAGAATACGTGGTCCCCAACAGAGAACTCCAACGGCCTACGATGCTGGTCCGCCCAATGACGATGCCAGTCTTGCGCAACTCGAAGTCGCTCTCTAATTTCCTTAACCACTTCAACCGTCTGAATAATCATTTCTGGGCCTAACATCTTCCTCTCTCCAATATCATCCCATGCAAGCGGTGACCTGCACTTCTTACCATATAATGCTTCAAATGGCGCCATCTGGATACTGGCTTGATAACTATTGTTGTATGAGAACTCGACTAAGTGCAGGTGACTCTCCCAAGATCCTCCAAAATCTAGAGTGCAAGCTCACAACATATCTTCTAAAGTCTGAATCGTTCTTTCTGATTGCCCATCCGTCTGCGGATGGTAGGCCGTGCTAAATCTTAACTTGGTACCCAGACTATGATGTAAGCTCTTCCAGAAATATGATGTAAAGCGGGTATCTCGATCCGACACAATACTGACAGGGACTCCATGCTGCCTGACTATCTGTTGCATATACAACTCTGCCAACTTTTCTGTAGATTGTCCTACTCTGAAAGGAAGAAAATGTGCTACCTTCATAAGTCGGTCCACTATTACCCAAATAGCGTCCTTACCACTTGGTGATCTCGGTAAACCGGTCACAAAGTCCATTGTAATATGCTCCCATTTCCATTCCGGAATAAGAAGCGGTTGTAATAGCCCAGCTGGCCTCTGCTGTTCTGCCTTCACTTGCTGACATACCAAGCAACGGGAAACAAATCTAGCTATCTCTCTCTTCATCCCGTTCCACCAGAAATGCTGCTTGATATCTTGGTACATCTTGGTCCCTCCAGGATGAATAGAATACTGAGAACTGTTAGCTTCTGCCATAACCTCCTGTCTGATATCTCTACTAGGCACACATAGACGTGATCCAAACCTAAGTGTACCATCTTCATGAATTCTCATCTCCTTCCTGAGTCCTGACTCACATTCTGCCCTAAGCTTCTGAATCCTTGGGTCTTGTACCTGAGCTGCCTTGATTCTGTCTACCAAGTCGGATTGAACTTGCAGACTTGTTAGAACTCCTACATCACTAGGAAGTATAACTTCGATGCCCATCTCCTGAAGGTCTTCTAAGATATGCCTCTGTATTGTCAACATAAATGCGCCGCCTCTCCTGCTGAGAGCGTCTGCCACTACATTAGTCTTGCCTGGATGATACTGAAGCTCCACGTCATAATCCTTAATCAACTCCAACCATCTTCTTTGCCTCATGTTTAGTTCCTTCTGAGTAAAGATGTACTTCAGACTTTTATGGTCTGTGTACATGTCCACTCGGTCACCATATAAGTAATGCCTCCATAGCTTCAGAGCAAACACTACTGCCGCTAACTCCAAATCATGAGTTGAGTAATTCTTCTCGTGGTCCCGAAGCTACCTAGATGCATATGCTATCACCTTCCCATGTTGCATAAGGACACATCCAAGTCCTTTACCTGACGCATCACAATATACTGTAAAATCTCCGGGTCCAACTGGCAATGTAAGAATAGGTGCTGATATCAACTTCTGCTTCAAAGTCTCGAATGATGCCTGACATTCTGCCGACCAAACGAATGGTACATCCTTCCGGGTCAAGCGGGTCATGGGTGCTGAAAGCCTTGCAAAGTCTGACACAAACCTTCTGTAATATCCTGCCAATCCCAAGAAGCTCCGCACATCTGCTACAGTCTTGGGTACTGGCCAACTTTCTACTGCTTCTACCTTCTTGGGATCTACTGCTACTCCAGCTCCTGATATGATATGACCCAAAAATGAAATATGATCCGTCCAGAACTCACACTTGCTGAGCTTAGCATACAACTGGTTCTCTCTCAGAACCTGTAACACTTTTCTGAGGTGGTCTTCATGCTCCTCTTCACTAGCAGAGTATACGAGAATGTCGTCAAGAAACACAACGACAAACTGGTCTAAGTATGGCATAAAGATGCGATTCATTAAATCCATGAATATTGTGGGAGCATTGGTCAAACCAAACGGCATTACTAAGAATTCATAATGCCCATACTTCGACCTGAATGCTGTCTTGGGAATATCTTCCTTCCGAACCCTCACCTGATGGTACCCTGAACGAAGATCTATCTTGGAGAAAACTCTAGCTTTGCTCAACTGATCAAATAAGTCATCGATCCTGGGTAATGGGTACTTGTTCTTCACTGTTGCCGCGTTAAGCTTCCTGTAGTCAATGCACAATCTGGATGACCCATCCTTCTTCCCTACAAGTACCACTGGTGCTGCCCATGGTGACACGCTAGCTTGGATGAACTTCTTCTCCTTCAGTTCCTCTATGTGCTGATATACCTTGGCCTGCTCTGAATCCGCCATTCTGTAAACTCGATCTGATATCGGTTTAGTTCCTGGTGCTAATTCTATACTGAACTCAATATCTCTAACCGGTGGTAGACCTGGGAGTTCTTTGGGAAATACGTCTAAAAATTCTTCAACTACCTTCGAAATCTGAACTTCTTTCATTGTCGCTATTACTCCCTGTTCTTGCTGAGTTGCCCCTGATCTGACTAAAGTGAACCGCTTCATGCCTGAAATATCAAAAGATACACTCCCTCTACGACAATCTATTGTCACATGACTGTCTTTCAGCCAGTCCATGCCTAAGATAACGTCGAAATTTCCAACAGGAAATTCTATCAACCGGGCGGGTAAGGAATGCCCGCAAACTACAACGCTACATGCTAAAGTAACTCTACTAACTCCTACGAGCCCATTACCAGTGAGTATATTCAACCTCCCTGGCAATGCCTCGAACTCCATTCCTAGTCGTGTCGTAAATTGTGCAGATATAAATGAATGGGATGCTCCCGAATCAAACAATGCTACTGCGGGATATGAGGCGACGAGAATGTTACCTGCCACAATATCTCCCGATGCCAATGCCTCCTCCAAGGACAGAGTGAATGCTTGCCCTCGACCTCCTTGTTGGTTTCCATGCTGCGGCCAAGCCTGATGCTGCTGCTGGCCCCTTCCTTGATGATGTTGGGGTGGTCTATGCTGGTGTTGCTGCATCGGCGGCCCCTGCTGCCGAAACATCTGAGCCTGCGGCATAAACGGACGCTGTGCTAACGGCCTTACTGCCACTGCTGGTCCTCGATACTGCCCTGCCCCTGGTGCTGGCAGAGCAGGAAACTGTTGCCCTGGTCCTCCTGACCTCAAATTTATGGGACATGTGGTAACCCGATGGTCTGGATTTCTACATATCAGACACAGTCCATTCAATGTCCGACACACATCTCTAGTGTGCCCCATCTTCCCACAATAAGTGCAGCCCGCCGGGGGTTGCTGTTTCTTCCTCTGTTGCTGCTGCTGTTGCCTGGGTGGTGGTGCCGGTCCTCGTATCGCCACATCGTGGATACGAACACCAGTGGATGGTGCTGTTGTTCGGGGCGCTGCTCCTCCTCCTCCTTCAATCTGACTGTGGGATCTCTTCTGACCCCCAGTCCTCACCGCAAGCCTCTGAATAGTGATCTCATGCCTTCGAGTTGCCGTCAATACTTCGTCAAAAGTTTGGTAATTGTGCCCCTCTATCAATTGCAAGAGTTCAAGATGAAACCCTTGCTGGAACCTCATGGCCCTCTAGCTCTCTGTTGCTACCATCTCTGGGGCGAATCTACTCAATCTGTAGAACTCCGCTGCATAAGCATCTACAGTCTTGCCGGCCTGTCAGAGGTTGATAAACTTCTGTTGTAGCTCAAACTGCGCCACAACTCCATAGTACTTGGTCTTGAATCTTGCAGTGAAATCGTCCCAAGCCACAGGACGTCTGATGCCCACTTCCTCTGATTCCCACCAATCACGTGCGAGATCCTGAAGTAATAACTTCACTAGATCCACACGTTCTTCTGCCGGTACCTTAGCTGCTGTCAGAATAGCCTCAATATCCTTAAGCCATGCATCTGCTGAGATGGCATCCTCCGTGCCCTCGAAACGGCGGGGGTTGTACTTGCAAAACCTGGCTAATGCTCCTGAATCAATCCTCACTCCTCTTTCCAATGCCGTCTGCAATCCTTGGTTGAGCAACACATTCTGCTCTTGTAGCTGAGTGTGCATGCGCTGCTGGGCCAACATCTGATGTTGCTGAGTAGCCATCATTCCTCTCATGATCTCCAGAAGGGCTGGTGTGTCCACTTGGGTAGGTGGACTGTTGGTGGTGGTGGAACATCCGAATACTGCGATCCAGCTGCTGCTTCCACTATCACTTCTTCCTGGGTAGCCTCCTGAGGTGAGACTGGCCCTTGTTGCTGACCAACAGGGTCAGGTTGCCCATGTTGCCCCTGCTGTTGTCCAGCTCTGACCGATGCGAACGAAGTGCCCCTAAGAAAAGAGATAAAAGAACAATCAAACAACCGGACATGAAGGATCAATGAAGTCAAAGGATACCGGAATGTCAAGCAAGGGTTAAGAATAATGAATCATGAGATCAAGAAGGGAACACGTGTGATTGAGACATCCTAAAAATCAAAACACCCCACAAGTCTGAAATCAGACCTGCATGGGCCACCACTAAAACCTTGTCACGCCCCAGAACCAGAATACTGGAGAGCGGGGGAATGACTCAGCCAGCTACGTATTACGGGTAGATGAATACCGTATAATACGATCAATGCTGTCTAACCAGACGAGGGGGGTGCATACTACATGAAAGTCTTACTATGGTCACTTCACATCTATTGTCTCAATCGTTCAAACAAGAAACAGTAATAGAGAACATATAAAATAAAGCAGTAAGGCGTCCCAAACGCTCAGTCAAAATATTTTTGAGATCTGGCTTTACAAAACATAGCCAGATGGTATAGTAACATATACACAATTATTATCAGCTGCAGTCTGACTTAATTACAATCATGTAAAGTAAGTGCAAGACAATCCGACTAACATGTCGGTGCCAAACGGCTAAGTATAAAGTAAATAATAAAACGAGCGGTGGAGTAAAGAACCCACTCGAGTCCTCCTGCGATCATTCCCCTAGTATTGACCATCTTGGAGGTAGAAGTAATCTGGATCTTCGAGGACTGGCTCTAAATCTGGCCATGCAAAACCAGAGAGGTTAGACCTCTAATAGCAAGTACCACAAGGAAGGACGATATGAAGGATTAAACCAGTAAGTAAGAGAATATAATAATAGATCTCTGCTTTCCACTAGGATTTACATAACATCACGACACTTCGAACCAACCTCCCAACCAAACAAGGACAGAAGTTGGCCCGTCACGTCCTGACATTCTGATCATCTCAGTTAGGCAACAGAGTAGGTACAGTACACAAACAATCATCTTGAACGGCCAATCAACTACTACGGCTTGCTATTGTGAGTCCCAAGTTATCCTGGAATTATACAAATAGGGATTCCTCAGTTCTTACTATGTACAAGCAAGGCTAGTCTATCCAGTCAATCAATTGCGCCAATCATGTAATTAGACGAGTCCCAGCGGGACGCCCGCCGTTAATATAGCATGTACAATAATATAAGCAGATACCGTTCCCTGCCCGTGTGACAGATTTACAATATCTGTAGGAACCAGCCGGCCCGTCGGGCACTACTAGTCCCAAGGGGGCTGCCATGTAAGAACTCGAGAATCCATTCTCTCCATGCAATCATTATTTTATTTAACTTAATAGTCTCTACGTTGAGTGAAATCCCATGCCGTGGATCATGGTCATTCAAATAAGTACTTTCGTACGGGGTACGATATGCGCAACTCTACAACGATACCCGTGCGGCTAGGTTGTAGGTCTTACATAGCGTAATGCAACAATCAATTCTAACCACGAAATAATCATGCCTTGACCATAAAGTACACATACTATTTTTGTAAGATAAATAAATAACTAAATAAATAAATAAAGAATTTGAAACCTGCATGTGCCTGTATGCCAATATTCGAGATCGGCTAATCGAGTACAATAGTTCATTACATGAACGTGTCTCATTCAATCAATTCAATAAGACGACTAGCCGGTCTCTTAGTTGCAACTAGGGACGCATGATCAATTATAAGTCAATGTCACAATAATTATCAATGGTGACAAGGCATGAAAATCAATTAATATTACATGGGATCGAGCCTATAACTCCTCAGAGTTAAGTTCTAGTCATACTGGGCATCCATGGATCAATCAAGGCACATGACACATTCCACATAACAATCTGTATTAACAATATTAACATATCATGATTTTATCAAGTTCATGCCAAAAGGCGTGAGGATATAATAGAAGAATTATCATGCCACCATTAAATGAATGTTATAGAGCAAATAGTAACACCCAGTGTCACGCCCCAGAACCAGAATACTGGAGAGCGGGGGAGTGACTCAGCCAGCTACGTATTACAGGTAGAAGAATACCGTATAATACGATCAATGCTGTCTAACCAGACGAGGGGGTGCATACTACATAAATGTCTTACTATGGTCATTTCACATCTATTGTCTCAATCATTCAAACAAGAAACATAAATATAGAACATGTAAGGTAAAACAGTAAGGCGTCCCAAACGCTCAGTCAAAATGTTCTTGATATCTGGCTTTACAAAACATGCCAGATGATGTAGTAAGTATACACAATTGTTATCAGCTGCAGTCTGACTTTAATTACAATTATGTAAAAGTAAGACAATCCGACTAACATATCGGTGCCAAACGGCCAAGTATGAAGTAAGTGACAAAACGAGCGGGGAAATAAGAAACCCACTCGAGTCCTCCTGCGATCATCCCTCTAGTGTTGACCATCTTGGAGGTAGAAGTAAGCTGGATCCTCGGGGACCGGCTCTAAATCTGGCCATGCAAAACCAGAGAGGTTAGACCTCTAATAGCAAGTACCACAAGGGAGCACGACATGAGAACTAAAACCAGTAAGTAAGAGAATATAATAGTAGATCTCTGCTTGCTACTAGAACTCACATCACATCAAGACACTTCGAACCAACCTCCCAACCAAACAAGGACAGAAGTTGGCCCGTCATGTCCTGACATTCTGATCATCCCAGTTAGGTAACAGAGTACAGTGCACAAACAAATCATCTTGAACGGCCAATCAACTCCTACGGCTTGCTATTATGAGTCCCAAGTTATCCTGGAATAATGTAATTAGGGATTCCTCAGTTCTTACTATGTGCAAGCAAGGCTAGTCTATCCAGTCGATCAATTGGCCCATGCATGAATTAGACGAGTCCTAGCAGGACGCCCGTCAATATACAATATACAATAATAATAAAAGCAGATACTGTTCCCTGCCCGTGTGGCAGATTTACAGTATCTGTGGGAACCAGCCGGCCCGTCGGGTACTACTCGTCCCAAGGGGGCTGCCATGTAAGAATTCGAGAATCCATTCTCTCCATGCAATCATTATTTTATTTAACTTAATAGTCTCTACGTTGAGGGAAATCCCATGCCGTGGATCATGGTCATTCAAATGAGTACTTTCGTACGGGGTACGATATGCACAACTCTACAACGATACCAGTACGGTTAGGTTGCAGGTCTTACATAGCGTAATGCAACAATCAAATCTATCCACGGTAATCATACCTTGACCATAAAGTACACATGCTTCTTTTGTAGAAAAATAACTAAATAAATAAATAAATAAATAGATTGAAGCCTGCATGTGCATGTATGTCAATATTCGGGATCAGCCAGTCGAGTACAATAGTTCATAACATGAACGTGTCTCATTCATTTCATTCAATAAGACGACTAGCCAGTCTCTTAGTTCCAATTAGGAACGCATGATCAATTTAGTCAAGGTCACAATCATTATCAATGGTGGCAAGGCATGAAAGTCAACTAGCATTCAGTGGGGTTGAGTCTACAACTCTCAGGGTTTAATTCTAGTCAATCCGGGTATCTATAACTCAATTCATGACACATGGTACATCCCACGTAACAATCTATAATTAACAGAAATATCAACATATCATGATTATATCAAGTTTATGCAAAAAGGCGTAAGGATATAAAATGGACGTTAAACATCTAATAAGATATCAATATACAGGGCTATAAAGATCCGGGCAAGGAAAATGAAACCAAACTGACATGCTGACATAAGACCAAGTCAGTCAAAGGCCATACGCTCAGGGCAAGAGTCATACGCTCAGGTCAGGCTACGCTCAGGAAGGCAGCGTATGGACTCCATACGACTCCTTGACACTCAAGTGAGCGTATGCAAGTCATACGCTCCAAAAAGGCAGCGTATGAGCTCCATACGACTCCTCACCAATCAAGTCAGCGTATGCAAGTCATACGCTCCAAAAAGGCAGCGTATGAACTCCATACGACTCCTCACCAATCAAGTCAGCGTATGCAAGTCATACGCTCCCAAAAGACAGCGTATGGACTTCATACGACTCCTGACCAAACAAGTCAGCGTATGCAAGTCATACGCTCCCAAAAGGCAGCGTATGAACTCCATATGACTCCTGATCAATCAAGTCAGCGTATGCAAGTCATACGCTCCAAAAAGGCAGCGTATGAACTCCATACGACATACGCTTCCAAAAGGTAGCGTATGCAAGACACACGCTTCCT
The DNA here is from genome assembly GCA_029216955.1 of Iris pallida. NCBI lineage: Eukaryota > Viridiplantae > Streptophyta > Magnoliopsida > Asparagales > Iridaceae > Iris > Iris pallida. The sequence goes on along the minus strand of JANAVB010025199.1, from coordinate 1,150,206 downwards.
AAAAAGGCAGCATATGGACTCCATACTGCGCTGCGCTAAAGAGCGCGCACAGCTCAGTGACGCAAGCTAAAAAGCTAGCGTACACTGCTCATTGTCTTCTCCAAACAGCAAGAACTCCATGGTTGCACCCCAAAGCTTCAAAAGTCCATAACTTGGTCAAAATAAGTCCGAATCCAACTTTCCAAAGGTCAAAGTTGGGTAGGATGAACTGCTCTACGACATGGAACCATCAAATCTTGAGAACAAAGGAGTTTGCTAGATCAAAACCCATAGACAACCGAAAATACAATAACTTAGATCTACAAGAAATGAACCAATGAAATCAAAAATACTAAGCACTAAACTCTCTTAGAATCATAAGAGGAAGAATATTGAACCATAAAATATGGTCCTCATGTAGAGCAAGATGTACTTGCCTAGTTGGTAGGTGGAGAGAGTAATGAAAGGAAGAAGAAGAAGTAATGGTGAAGAAGGAGTGAATGAGGAGAGAGAAAGGAGAGGGTAGCTTTAAGTAGCAAAGGGGTGGTAGGTGGGAGTTGGGCCGGGTTCTTAATGGGTCGGGTTTAAGGGGCTCATCCAACCGAAAATAAAACTAAAGCAGAGAAGTAAATTGCAGGAAATAAAATACAGAAATAAAATTGCAGGAATTAATTAGCATGAAAATTAAAGAGCAGCTAATTAATTAATCATGAAAATTTAAAGAGCAGATAATAGAATTGCAGAAAAATAAAGTGCAGAAAATAAAATACAGATAATTAATTAACATGAAGTTATAGGAATTTAAATACAGGATACTACATGATAAATACTAAATAAATACATTCAAGCAATATACGTATTAGAATACGCATTCCGGGAACGGGGAGTGACACCCAGGTTAGAAAGTGTCAACCCCTGATTTTAAAAATTTTTGTTTATTAGTGATAATTGGCTATTAATGATTATTTTGGCATTAAAATATTTTATAATAATTATTAGAAATTTTTTTAGAATTTTTAAATGTTTTTAAATAGCTTTTAAATACCAGAAATACCATTTTGCAATTTTATAAATTGTTTTAAATTAGGTTTGCAATATTTAAAATTGTTTTAAATACTTTTTGCAATAACCCATTTGTCTTTTGCAATTATATTTTGCAAATATTACCCGCGGGAGTCAATTTGCAAATTAAAATTTACATTTTACTCTGCGGAGGGACCTAAATGCAATTACCTAAAACCTAGGGACTCTAGTGCAAAACCTAAACCTACCCCCCCCGACGACCGGACAGCTGCCGACGACCGGCCAGCTGCTCCCCCCCACGTCCCGACCGACTTCGACCGACCTCCTCTGCCTATAAAACAAAGCCCCATCTCTCCCCAGACAAAACCCTAACCCTAAAATCCCCCACGATACCCCCACGGCCTTCTTCTTCCCCACTTCTGTTCACCGAAACCCTAGTTCCGGCGACCCCCGTTCGACCACCACCGCTCGACGTCGTCGTCCCCAACCACCACCATCAGGACCGCCTCGTCGAGCCGCGTCCAGCGCCGTCCAAGCGCCTTGACCACGACTCCCCCAGCCGCCGTTCGCCCCCTCGACTTCCACCCCTCAGCCGGACACGAAGGTAACAAATCCCTTCTCTGTGTCGTGCGTGTCCCAAACTGAGACACGAGACTCGCCTAGACACGGGGGACTTGACTGTGGTGCTGGACACGTGTTAGCTGAGTCGTACGTGTCGTGCTGGGCACGGACACGTCGACTCTGTGTCAGATTTCAACTTCTCGTGTCCTGGACTGTATGGACACGAGACGAACTGTAAACTAGACTAACGGGTTTGGGCTTTGCTTAACGGGTAAAAACCCATTTAATTTCTGACCTAAATAAATTTAACTAAAACCTAACTCTAAACGAACTTAGCGGGCTGACCCCCTGGCCAGCCCGAACGAACTAAACCCCCCCCCCCCCCGCTGGCCTGGGTTCGAGCCCCCCTTCTGTTTTCATTTCTTTTTCTTTTTCTTTTCTTTTCTTTTTTGTTTTTATATATATATATATTTATATATATGTATATGTATATATATATATTAGTATATATATATGTATATACTGTATTATAACAGTATTTTATATATATGTATATATATTTTATATTTAGTAAATTTTGTATATATGTTTGTTTGTATATATGTATATACTTTATGTGTATATATATATTATATATACACCATATAATTAAAAGTTTTTCTTATATATATATATATATATATATATATATATATATATATATATATATATATATATATATATATATATACTTTATAAATTAAGTATTTTCCTCATACATAGACATATGTACTTTCAACATATGTATGTATATATTATTTTGTATCTTATTAAAATATTAATATTTATTTTGACTGTTACCAAATTATATTTTTATTGTATTTAAATTACTGCAACCATTTGGTGTCCAAGCCTAGCATGGGTATTTGGGCTCAAATGTGTTTTCACACATTCAAGACCTGTACAAGTCATATTGGACTTGATTCATGGCCTTGGGTCCTGTATTTGAACTTTGGTTCAAATTATATACATGGACAAAATAAGCAGATAATTAATTATTGTGTGCATTACTGTTTTTGATTTTCTAAAAATACTTAAAGTATTGCTAAAATTATGGAAAAATAGTTTTTAGATACTTTGTTAAGTTGGCTAATTTAGTATAATTTTTGTAGTATTTAATTTACTGTTTTGCCACTAGTTTGGCATATGAAACCAAAACTCACTTTCTGTATACTTAGGAAAACTGATTTTTATAAAATATTTATACTGGTTAATAAATTCCAGAAAAATTATAATAAATTTCTATAGTTAGCAAGGATCGTTTTGGTACTTTGTTTTATGCAAAACTAGGCTTTTTGTCTACTTTAAAAATTGTTAGAAAACAATAATCTTTTGATTTATTTATTAATTAATTACGACTTGTAGCTTTTTGTGTTATTTGGAGTTTTAGTCGTGTTGAACCCCATCCCTCACTAGTGTAAAGACCCTAGAAAGTTAGTTAACATAGTGTGTCACCCCACATTGGTCTCCTATGCCAAGTCATCATTATTGGCTAGGTGCCCAGTCACAAGTCGTGTCGCACCAATTAGTGTCCTAGTGTTTTAGCTTAGTGTAAAAGCTAAGTTATTGTATGTATTTCTACAGTGACGAGTTACCAGACATCCATAGCACTTTTATCGCAGCTTGTTTTACTAGAGGCAAGTACATCTACATACTCATTTACTGTCTTTTAATGCTAGAACATGTATTAACCCTGTTAAAAGACTGATCCTTGAAGTAGCAAGTTATGTCTTCACATGTTGTATCACTTTCAGTACCGGCCATGTTTAGTACAGCTCTTATATCTTCACATGCTTCTTACGGGTTCTCAGTACAAGTTTTACTATGCCTTAGACTGCTCTGAGTATTCACATGTTTTATACTGCTTCCAGTATCTCTCACATGTTTTTACTGCTCTCGTATCTCCCACATGTTAAATAACGGGTTAAGGGGAAACTGCTAGTAGTGTACGTGAACATGACCCCCTTCTCCGTATGTACTTACCGCGCTCGGGGACATTCTATATGCGACCTTGCCGTATGTTTCTGAATCTCGCGTTTGTGTATGGATATACACCGATGCCGTTCGTGCACGTGTGGGCACACCAGAAAACTTGATATGTACCACAGTACATCCTGAATCACCTATTGACCGATTCACGTACATGCTACGGTTTTAAACTTTTAAACTATATGTGGTCATTTGTAGAAATGACAAATTAAACCATGATATGCCATGTTCCCTATGTTACTATGATACTATGATCCCAGTTGTACCATGAGGCCATGTTTCCAGTATTTCCTGTTTATAGACTTATCACACCATGTTTCTTGTTGTATATCTTTTTCCTTATATGTTCAGTACTTTAGTTGTAGAGGTTGTACTTGCTCCTGTCCTGACAGGATAACGTTGTAGGTATACTTACTGAGGAGGAGTTGCTCTGTGATTCGTATTATGGAGTCACTGCCGAGGACCCGGTTTTGCCATACGAGAATGTTCCTGCGGGGAGACTCGTCTAGTTTGCTTAGCTGCTTGGGATACTTAGTGTAGTCATGTATTAGACTATACCATTTTGCAACTGGACATGTATCCAGTTTTACATTTCAGTTTCACTTGTACTTGGATATTTTACTATATATGACGACTTTTGTGTTTGGAGCATTTATGATTCTTCTTCACTTATAGAACTGTTAGTACATTTAGTCTTATCCTGTTGTCTTTAGAACAGCTTACTACGTTTTATCTCAACGTAGGCTGGACATGACTCGGCCTGGCCCAACAATTTGGGTAGCGGGTCGTGACATGTTTTTAGTGGTGGCCCACGCAGGTCCCGACTAAACTGTTTGGTTACGTTATTGTACCAAGCATGCCTGCAATTAGGAACTTAAGGTAACTAGACAACATTAGGAAAGACGCTTAGAAACACTTAGAGGAATGCTAGGATTGCAACATAGGAAATACATCACATGTTTGCTATTATTAGATTTTCTTGCATATGATTGCTTGCTTTAAATAAGTCCTTATAAGTCTTTTTATGTGTAATTTAGATGGTGCTTACTCGTTCGTCCCAGTATGTTACCCCCGAGAATGGGGCCCTCCATATCCAGTCAGCTGACCAGTTGACTGATACACCTCCACCTACCACATTCCCCCACTTCACAGATCCACAGACCCAGATACCACCTTCCACATCCCAGTCCCAGCAGGCCCCGATACTTCCACCACCCCCTATCACTATACCCACCCAGGCTTCCGTCACTCTCGACGGGACCCAGCTGCTCACACTGATCCAGGGGTTCCTAACAACCCATCAGGAGCAGACTACCCTACTCCGCCAGAGCATGGAGCGTTCTGAGGGACGTCCCGTGGTCCCACCACATGTAGAGCCACGACAGAGAGCGGGGACAGTCAAGGACTTTATGGGTCTGAATCCCAAGGAGTTCTCAGGGACTGAGGGCATAGTAGTAGCTGATGACTGGCTAGATTCTGTAGAGAGGAAGCTTCTGGGAGTTAGGATGCCGGATGACCTTCAGGTCGAGGCAGCAGGATTTCTGCTGATAGACTTAGCCGGAGTCTGGTTCAGGAATGAGCCGTTGTTCGCGAGAGGTAGAGCCACCTGGGACCAGTTCAAGACCCAGTTCAAGAAGAAGTTCTTCTCGACCACTGCTAGAGTAGCCATGGGGCTACGATTCCAGAACATCCAGTAGGGGAACCGTTCTGTTGACGACTATGCGGGAGAGTTCAGTCGCTTGAGCCATTTTGCTCCTAGTCTGGTTGCTGATCCAGAGGAGATGACCCGTAGGTTTTGCCATGGTCTAGTTCCAGACATTGGCATTCTTATAGTGGCAAACGGTACGACTGACTACTACCAGAGCCTAGAGTTAGCCCGGAGCATCGAGGAGCGTCTTCTGTCATGCAAGAGGCCGGCTCCTGTACATCATGAGGGACCGTCCAAGCGTCAGGCTTTCCAGCAGAAAGCACCGGCGCCACCCCAGCAGACTTACCGTCCCTCTACACCACATCATCAGACCCAGCCAGTTAGAGCCCCGGGACCCCGACAGCAGCAGCAGAAGGGAGCTTTTTGTGTATACTGCAAGAGGCAAGGCCATGACTCTCTCGTCTGCAGGAAGAGGTTAGGACAGTGTTTAGCTTGTGGGTCTGCCATCCATCAGATTCGGGACTGCCCAGTAGCCAAGGGACCCCAGGGGAAGACTTATAGCCTAGTCCTTGAACCGGAGCCGGAACAGGTTTCGGGAGGTTAGTTTTGATCGTAGCCTTAGTCTTTTGTTGCATTGCTTGCTATGTTAGAATATTGTCGGGTCTTCAATCCTTGTGAATTTCGAGGACGAATTTTTCAAGGAGGAAAGACTTGTCAACCCCTGATTTTAAAAATTTTTGTTTATTAGTGATAATTGGCCATTAATGATTATTTTGGCATTAAAATATTTTATAATAATTATTATGAATTTTTTTAGAATTTTTAAATGTTTTTAAATAGCTTTTAAATACCAGAAATACCATTTTGCAATTTTATAAATTGTTTTAAATTAGGTTTGCAATATTTAAAATTGTTTTAAATACTTTTTGCAATAACCCATTTGTCTTTTGCAATTATATTTTGCAAATATTACCCGCGGGAGTCAATTTGCAAATTAAAATTTACATTTTACTCTGCGGAGGGACCTAAATGCAATTACCTAAAACCTAGGGACTCTAGTGCAAAACCTAAACCTACCCCCCCCGACGATCGGACAGCTGCCGACGACCGGCCAGCTGCTCCCCCCACGTCCCGACCGACTTCGACCGACCTCCTCTGCCTATAAAACAAAGCCTCATCTCTCCCCAGACAAAACCCTAACCCTAAAATCCTCCACGACGCCCCCACGGCCTTCTTCTTCCCCACTTCTGTTCACCGAAACCCTAGTTCCGGCGACCCCCGTTCGACCACCACCGCTCGACGTCGTCGTCCCCAACCACCACCATCAGGACCGCCTCGTCGAGCCGCGTCCAGCGCCGCCCAAGCGCCTTGACCACGACTCCCCCAGCCGCCGTTCGCCCCCTCGACTTCCACCCCTTAGCCGGATACGAAGGTAACAAATCCCTTCTCTGTGTTGTGCGTGTCCCAAACTGAGACACGAGACTCGCCTAGACACGGGGGACTTGACTGTGGTGCTGGACACGTGTTAGCCGAGTCGTACGTGTCGTGCTGGGCACGGACACGTCGACTCTGTGTCAGATTTCAACTTCTCGTGTCCTGGACTGTATGGACACGAGACGAACTGTAAACTAGACTAACGGGTTTGGGCTTTGCTTAACGGGTAAAAACCCATTTAATTTCTGACCTAAATAAATTTAACTAAAACCTAACTCTAAACGAACTTAGCGGGCTGACCCCCTGGCCAGCCCGAACGAACTAAAACCCCCCCCCCCCCCCCCCCCCGCTGGCCTGGGTTCGAGCCCCCCTTCTGTTTTCATTTCTTTTTCTTTTTCTTTTCTTTTCTTTTTTGTTTTTATATATATATATTTATATATATGTATATGTATATATATATATTAGTATATATATATGTATATACTGTATTATAACAGTATTTTATATATATGTATATATATTTTATATTTAGTAAATTTTGTATATATGTTTGTTTGTATATATGTATATACTTTTATGTGTAAAATATATATATAATATATATATATATATATATATATATATATATATATATATATATATATATATATATATATATTATATATATACACCATATAATTAAAAGTTTTTCTTATATATATTTATATATATATATATATATACTTTATAAATTAAGTATTTTCCTCATACATAGACATATGTACTTTCAACATATGTATGTATATATTATTTTGTATCTTATTAAAATATTAATATTTATTTTGACTGTTACCAAATTATATTTTTATTGTATTTAAATTACTGCAACCATTTGGTGTCCAAGCCTAGCATGGGTATTTGGGCTCAAATGTGTTTTCACACATTCAAGACCTGTACAAGTCATATTGGACTTGATTCATGGCCTTGGGTCCTGTATTTGAACTTTGGTTCAAATTATATACATGGACAAAATATGCAGATAATTAATTATTGTGTGCATTACTGTTTTTGATTTTCTAAAAATACTTAAAGTATTGCTAAAATTATGGAAAAATAGTTTTTAGATACTTTGTTAAGTTGGCTAATTTAGTATAATTTTTGTAGTATTTAATTTATTGTTTTGCCACTAGTTTGGCATATGAAACCAAAACTCGCTTTCTGTATACTTAGGAAAACTGATTTTTATAAAATATTTGTACTGGTTAATAAATTCCAGAAAAATTATAATAAATTTCTATAGTTAGCAAGGATCGTTTTGGTACTTTGTTTTATGCAAAACTAGGCTTTTTGTCTACTTTAAAAATTGTTAGAAAACAATGATCTTTTTATTTATTTATTAATTAATTACGACTTGTAGCTTTTTGTGTTATTTGGAGTTTTAGTCGTGTTGAACCCCATCCCTCACTAGTGTAAAGACCCTAGAAAGTTTGTTAACATAGTGTGTCACCCCACATTGGTCTCCTATGCCAAGTCATCATTATTGGTTAGGTGCCCAGTCACAAGTCGTGTCGCACCAATTAGTGTCCTAGTGTTTTAGCTTAGTGTAAAAGCTAAGTTATTGTATGTATTTCTACAGTGACGAGTTACCAGACATCCATAGCACTTTTATCGCAGCTTGTTTTGCTAGAGGCAAGTACATCTACATACTCATTTACTGTCTTTTAATGCTAGAACATGTATTAACCCTGTTAAAAGACTGATCCTTGAAGTAGCAAGTTATGTCTTCACATGTTGTATCACTTTCAGTACCGGCCATGTTTAGTACAGCTCTTATATCTTCACATGCTTCTTACGGGTTCTCAGTACAAGTTTTACTATGCCTTAGACTGCTCTGAGTATTCACATATTTTATACTGCTCCCAGTATCTCTCACATGTTTTTACTGCTCTCGTATCTCCCACATGTTAAATAACGGGTTAAGGGGAAACTGCTAGTAGTGTACGTGAACATGACCCCCTTCTCCGTATGTACTTACCGCGCTCGGAGACATTCTATATGCGACCTTGCCGTATGTTTCTGAATCTCGCGTTTGTGTATGGATATACACCGATGCCGTTCGTGCACGTGTGGGCACACCAGAAAACTTGATATGTACCACAGTACATCCTGAATCACCTATTGACCGATTCACGTACATGCTACGGTTTTAAACTTTTAAACTATATGTGGTCATTTGTAGAAATGACAAATTAAACCATGATATGCCATGTTCCCTATGTTACTATGATACTATGATCCCAGTTGTACCATGAGGCCATGTTTCCAGTATTTCCTGTTTATAGACTTATCACACCATATTTCTTGTTGTACATCTTTTTCCTTATATTTTCAGTACTTTAGTTGTAGAGGTTGTACTTGCTCCCGTCCTGACAGGATAACGTTGTAGGTATACTTACTGAGGAGGAGTTGCTCTGTGATTCGTATTATGGAGTCACTGCCGAGGACCCGGTTTTGCCATACGAAGATGTTCCTGCGGGGAGACTCGTCTAGTTTGCTTAGCTGCTTGGGATACTTAGTGTAGTCATGTATTAGACTATACCATTTTGTAACTGGACATGTATCCAGTTTTACATTTCAGTTTCACTTGTACTTGGATATTTTACTATATATGACGACTTTTGTGTTTTGAGCATTTATGATTCTTCTTCACTTATAGAACTGTTAGTACATTTAGTCTTATCCTGTTGTCTTTAGAACAGCTTACTACGTTTTATCTCAACGTAGGCTGGACATGACTCGGCCTGGCCCAACAATTTGGGTAGCGGATCGTGACAGAAAGTCACGCCAATCAAGTCTATGCTAAGGCCCAAAAGTCACGCCAACAAGTCTGTGCTAAGGCCAAAAAGTCACGCCAACAAGTCTATGCTAAGGCCAAAAGTCACGCCAACAAGTCTATGCTAAGGCCAAAAGTCATGCCAACAAGTCTAGGCTAAGGCCAAAAGTCACGCCAACAAGTCTAGGCTAAGGCCAAAAGTCACGCCAATAAGTCTATGCTAAGGCCAAAAGTCACGCCAACAAGTCTAGGCTAAGGCCAACAAGTCACGCCAAGTCTAGTAGGAGTGAGCGTGAAAAGTGATGCATGTTGGCACGCACAGTGTGAGCGTGAAGGGAAATTCACGCACGCACAGTGTGAGCGTGAAAAAGTGAGCGTGGAAAATGAGCGTAGAAAATGGGCGTGAAAAGTGATAAGAATTTCACGCACGCATGCAAAGATGGTGCGTAACTCAAAATTCACGCACGCTCGTAAGAACGTGTGCGTGACTAAAAATTCACGCACTCGTACAAGAACGTGAGCGTGACTAAAATTCATGCAGACACATAATAACGTGAGCGTGACTAAAATTCACGCAGACACGTAAGAACGTGTGCGTGACTGAAAATCTACGCAGACACGTAAGAACGTGTGCGTGACTGAAAATTCACGCAAACACGTAAAGACGTGTGCGTGACTGAAAATCCACGCAAACACGTAAAGACGTGTGCGTGACTAACGAGCAGTTCTACCACATGAACTATCTATCTCCGAAAGCACGCTAAGTTGGGAGATCCAAAAACCCATGGACAACCGAATACAACAACTCAGATCTAGGAGAAACAAGCCACAGAAATCAAAAATGCTAAGTAGTAAACTCTTTCAGGATCATGAGAGGAAGAATAATGAACCATAAAAATAGTTCTCCAAGCAAGAAGTAAGATTGCACTTGCCTGCTGCTACTGCTGGTAGGTGGAGAAGTGATGAGAGGAAGAAGAAGAAGTAATGGTGAAGGAAAATTATGAGGAGAGAGAAGGAGATGGAAGCTTTAAACAGGAAGGGTGGTGGTAGGTGGGGTTCGGTTCATGTGAACCACCATGAACCCGAGAAGAACCCGCCATAGGCCGAACCACATAAGACTAAAGCAGAGAATAAAATACAGAAATAAAATACAGGAATAAAATACAGATAATTAATTAACATGAGAATTAAAGAGCAGATAATTAATTAACATAAAATTAAAGGAATTTAAATACAGGCTAATACATGATAAATACTAAATAAATATACATGAATTGTACATGTATAAAAATACGCATTCTTGGAACGGGGAGTGACAGCTGCAGAAAGATATTCAGTCTCGAACGCATTTCTGAATGTGGCCTATGAGATCGCCGTCGTCCCGTCTTGACGTCGAATTGTCCGCTTCTGCACGACCCACCAATCGTGCGCGTTCATTCGAAGTAGAAGTTGAGCACACGCGACTTTCTTCGAGTCTTCGACACCCAGAAGCTCGAACTTGTCTTCTAGCTCCTCCAACCAGTCGATCGCCATGGAAGGATCTTCTGTGCCGCTGAAGGAAGTGCGGTAGCTTTTTGTGAATTTTGACACATCGAAGTTAGAACTTCTCGGTGTCGCAGGTGAGAGCACGGGCACTCTGGTTCAGCTTCGTTGGATCGAACCACAGGCTCGGTTACGGCAGGCGTCATCGTTGAATTATTGTTGGCCATGACCAATTGTACTATTTGTTGGAGTGTATTCAGCTGCTGCTGCTGTAGCTTGAATTGAGTCTCGAACCGATTCTCGAACTGGGTCTGACGAGCCTCTGCCTGTTGACGATGGAGCTCATTTTGGCGTTGCTGCATTTCGAGCATCTGCAACATCCGTTGCATCGGGTCGCCGGAGGATCTGGCTACGGTAGGCGTCATTCCCGTTGGGTTGACGGAATGCTCGGGTCTGGAACTACTCAAGCCACTGGAAGCGCTCGTCTCGTCCTCTGCCCGAGCTCCCACAACTGCAGGGAAAAGAAAGGCAACTCTCGTTAGTTTTAGAAATATTCTGGGTTTAGCGTATGGAACAACTCATCTCATCGACACGAGGTCAACGATTTAAGACTGGAAACTCGACACTGGAGGCCAAGGACGTAAAGCCGTGCTCTGATACCATTATGTCACGCCTAAATTCTGTCGAATCGATAGTCATCCCCCGGGTGTGATGCCGTGCGAACCTAGTTTGCGATCACACAAGGCATAGTCATAAGGTAATCCGAGACACGTGATCTAAGAGAGCAAGCCAACAAATTGAATCACACATTAAGTAAAGAGAACTTTGATCTTTATTGATAATAGACATCATTTACAGACTCCGGTATAGGACACATGCCGCACGGGCTACAACATGACTCAATTACAAAAGAGTGCCGATGAGATAGCCGTTCCATACATTGCACACATCCCTCAATATACAACAGAGTCTTCCAGTAACCTGGAATGGAGGGATGATGAGCCATCTTTTCTTGAACGATTGAGAGTCTTCAAAAGTGGAGTTGCGAGAAAAGTCTTCGATGCGCGGTCGAAGCTTCAAAATCACGAACGTCGCCGAGCTAGTTGGCACGTCCTTCCTGGTTCATGGGATCTGCAAAGAGCGAGGATCAGTACGATCACATGTACTGGCGAATAGCTAATTAAATTTGAGCTCTGTATTTGATTCAAGCAGTTTTATAAACATGTTAGCTAGCTATTTCTATGATCTTTCTAACCATCCTGATCGATTTGCATGTTAACATGTTTTGAGGCAAGCATATGAAATTGTATGCATTAAGCAGCTTTCATATTCATCCCGTGTCACGTGCATTAGTTAAGAAATGAAAGGGTGTGAAGGCCACTGGCAATGTCAAGCCATCACGGACTATAGCTGGGTTAGACGGCGACCCTTTCGCGGCGGGTAGCGAGCCCTGTGCGAAAGTTCTCGAATAACCCACGCCGATGTAAGGCTGGCGCTTGCTATACTCGTTCTTCCCGGGCCGAATCAGTTCCTTGGCCTAGGCAACCGTTCGAGGAAACTACACCTTGTCGATAAGTTGTCCAATGACCGTTTTGTAGATTCTTAAAAAATGCTCTCTCTTTTCTAGAACCTTATCATTTCTCTTTTAGTTGCAAAACTTAGCCTTATGTCACTCCCCGTTTCCGGAATGCGTATTTTTATACATGTACAACTCATAAGTATTTATTTAGTATTTATCATGTATTATCTTGTATTTAAATTCCTTTAATTTTATGTTAATTAATTACCCGTAATTTATTTTCTGCAATTTATTTTCTGCATTTATTTCCTGCTTTTATTCTCTGCTTTGGTCTTATTGGGTTCGGCCATGGAGTGTTTCGGGTTCATGGTGGACAAACCCGGCCCACAACTCCCACCTACCACCACCCTTCCTATTTAAAGCTTTTGTCTCCTTCTCTCTCTTCATTACTCATTCTCACCATTACTTCTTCTTCCTTTCATCACTCTCCACCTACCAGCAGCAGGAGAAGGCAAGTGCAATCTTGCTTCTCCTTTATCCATTTTTATGGATCATTACTCTTCCTCTCATGATCCTGAGAGAGTTTAGTGCTTGGCATTTTTGATTTCTGTGACTTGTTTTCTCTAGATCTAAGTTGTTACATTTTTGGCTGTTCATGGGTTTCGATCTCCCAACTTAGCGTATCTTCTGGCTGGGAACTTCGTTTTCTGGCTTGGGACGAAGGCTGAGTCACGCACACGTTCTTACGTGGCTGCGTGTATTTTTAGTCACGCACACGTCTCTACGTGTCTGCGTGGATTTTGAGTCACGCTCATGTTCTTACATGTTAGCGTGTATTTTTAGTCATGCTGACGTTCTCACTTGAGCGTGCGTGTATTTTTAGTCACGCTGACGTTCTCTTGAGCGTGCGTGTATTTTTAGTCACGCTGACGTTCTCATGAGCGTGCGTGTATTTTTAGTCACGCTAACGTTCTCATGAGCGTGCGTGTATTTTTACTCACGCTGACGTTCGCATGAGCGTGCGTGTATTTTCAGTCATGCACACATCCATGAGTGCGTGTATTTTCAGTCACGCACACATCCATGAGCGTGCGTAGATTTTTAGTCACGCACACATCCATGAGCGTGCGTGGATTTTTAGTCACGCACATCCTTGCGTGCGTGGATTTTTAGTCACGCACATCCTTGCGTGCATGGATTTCTTGTCACCTTTTCACGCTCACTTGAGCGTGCGTGAATTTCCCTTCACGCTCACACTGTGCATGCCAGCGTGAATTACTTTTTCACGCTCACGCTATTACACGCTCACTCCTACTAGACTTGGCGTGACTTTTGGCCTTAGTATAGACTTGTTGGCGTGACTTTCTAACCTGGGTGTTTTTATTTGTTCTATAACTTATTCATTTAAGGATGGCATGACAATTCTCCTATATTATCCTTACGCCTTTTTGCATGAACTTGATAAATCATGATATGTTAATATTGTTAATACAGATTGTTATGTGGAATGTGCCATGTGTCTTGATTGATCCATGGATACCCAGTATGACTAGAACTTAACTCTGAGGAGTTATAGGCTCGACCCCATGTAATACTAATTGACTTTCATGCCTTGTCACCATTGATAATGATTGTGACATTGACTAATAATTGATCATGCGTTCCTAGTTGGAACTAAGAGACTGGCTAGTCGTCTTATTGAATTGAATGAATGAGACACGTTCATGTAATGAACTATTGCAATCGATTAGCCGATCTCGAATATTGACATGCAGGCACATGCAGGTTTCAAAATTTTTATTTATTTATTTAGTTATTTATTTATCTTACAAAAACAGCATGTGTACTTTATGGTCAAGGCATGATTACTCCATGGTTAGATTTGATTGTTGCATTACGCTATGTAAAACCTACAACATGGCCGCACGGGTATCGTTGTAGAGTTGCGCATATCGTACCCCGTACAAAAGTACTCATTTGAATGACCATGATCTACGGCATGGGATTTCGCTTAACGTAGAGACTATTAAGTTAAATAAAATAATGATGGCATGGAGAGAATGGATTTCCGAGTTCTTACATGGCAGCCCCCTTGGGACGAGTAGTACCCGACGGGCCGACTGGTCCCCACAGATACTGTAAACCTGCCACACGGGCAGGGAGCAGTATCTGCTTTTATTATTATTGTATACTGTATATTGACGGGCGTCCTGCTAGGACTCGTCTAATTCATGCATGGCGCACATGGTTAACTGGATAGACTAGCCTTGCTCGCACATAGTAAGAACTGAGAAATCCCTATTTGTATAATTCCAGAATAACTTGGAACTCACAATAGCAAGCCGTAGTAGTTGATTGGCCGTTCAAGATGATTTGTTTGTGTACTGTACCTACTCTGTTGCCTAACTGAGATGATCAGAATGTCAGGACATGACGGGCCAACTTCTGTCCTTGTTTGGTTGGGAGGTTGGTTCGAAGTGTCGTGATGTTATGTGAATCCTAGTGGAAAGCAGAGATCTATTATTATATTCTCTTACTTACTGGTTTAATCCTTTATATCGTCCTTCCTTGTGGTACTTGCTATTAGAGGTCTAACCTCTCTGGTTTTGTATGGCCAGATTTAGAGCCGGTCCCCGAGGATCCAGCTTACTTCTACCTCCAAGATGGTCAACACTAGAAGGATGATCGTAGGAGGACTCGAGTGGGTCCCTTACTTCACCGCTCGTTTTGTTATTTACCTTATACTTAGTCGTTTGGCACCGACATGTTAGTCGGATTGTCTTGTACTTACTTTTGCATACTTGTAATTAAGTCAGACTGCAGCTGATAACAATTGTGCACACTTTACTATACCATCTGGCTATATTTTGTAAAGTCAGATCTCAAGAACATTTTGACTGAGCGTTTGGGACGCCTTACTGCTTCATCTTACATGTTCTTTATTACTGTTTCTTATTTGAATGATTGAGACAATAGATGCGAAGTGACCATAGTAAGACTATCATGTAGTATGCACCCCCTCGTCTGGTTAGACAGTATTGATCGTATTATATGGTATTCATCTACCCGTAATACGTAGCTGGCTGAGTCATTCCCCCGCTCTCCAGTATTCTGGTTCTGGGACGTGACACTTTCTTTTGAACTTAGTCGATTTACTCACTTAGCTATATCGTTGCGATAAACGTTAATCGATTCATTCATTGTTTTGCATAGGCTAAGTGGAATTGCGTAAGAAAGCACGTTTTCTATTTTCAATATCGGCAGTTTGATAGCAAGTGTTTCGTGAAAGAATCGTGCCATAATTTCTTTGATTCTACACTATGATGACAAGCATTCATTTAACTTCATATTGATTTTAAAATAGAGGGACGAGGCTAGGAGGTCAGCCACTCATCTTAGACATGCTTCAAGCGAGAGACTGGTTGGCTGCGCTGATGTCGCCTACGCGATCACCTGCAATTGCATAAGCAACTGATTAGAACACTGTGTAATTCAAGAAATTTTGATATGAATGCGAAGCTCGAAAATGTAAGTCATGAAAATCCATCGAAACATTCACGAAAACGCATTCACGAAAACCAAAGCCAAAGCCAAATCAAGTGCGGCATGAAAACCAGAGCAACGGGAGGTCTCTCCCGACTCAGCCGCAGAGCCAATCCTTGAGGTGCAATCCACTGAATATGGAACTTGGTTCCGAAGAAGCCATTCCATAACGTGGAATAGATCTTAATTCAACCGTTCCCGTTCGATCGATTCGGCCGATTCTGACCTATCGGTCCTGACCGACTCGATAGCAATAGTGTTCCTTTCTCGTGAATCCCGTGGACGGAAATGGGGCATGATGTAGGGACGGGGTACTACAATCCAAGTGGGTGCGACTTACACTGCTTTTTAAAAAACCTTTCGAAGAAAAAACCCAATAGAAAAAAAACTCAACCAAGAAAAATAGTACAATGCACAAAGACATACTTGGAGATGTCGCCATAAGCATCTTCAGGATGCTCCCCCTTAAATTATAAAAATAACATTTAGTTTTTACATTAATAGAAACAAAAACAACCTAGTACATTTGAATATTACATCTTACCCAAATACTTTATCTGCATATACATTTATTATATTATTCTCGTATCCTAACAAATATTTGTAGTCTTATTGGTTATTCTAAAAGTTTGCAACTCCCCCCCTCCCTGGTCGTTGAACTGCTGAAACCATAGCCATGCACATTCTCTGTTTGATTTGATGAAATTGTCGCAGTGATTTGATTTATTTATTTTTAAAATTTTCGCAGGGATCTCATTAGATCAAAACATTCACCAAGAATAATTTATGTGCCCTATGTCATTCCAGTATATGTGTGTAGATGCATATCAACGGATTCACATAAAATATTGTGTTGAGTGAATGACAATAAATAATTTACATTTATATTCTTTAAATATGGTACATTAGGACCCAGAACATGTTCTTTTTTGTCGTAACGGATCCTATTGACCTGACCATTATAGGTATATTATTCATACTAAATCTTTATAGGAGATTTATCTCAACAGGAGATTAATATTATCTCTTCAGGAGATTAAATAGATCTTTTTTAGAGATTCATCTTTTCATGAGATTACATGACATCTTCTGGAGATTTATCTCTTTTGGAGATTTACTTCTTCTGGAGATTATCTCTTCAGAAGATGTTTTAAATCCCTTCAGGAGATACTATCAAATTTTATATTTTTTCAGGAGACTTGTCATGTACATAGACGTCCATTTTGACGAATCCGTTCAGGAATTTTCTTCATAAATATGACTGTACATTTATACTTATCATTGTATCTTTTCCTAAACATATATTCAATGAGTCCATCACATTCTTCTGGATGGTTTAGTCCATATATGGTTCATTTGCAAATCCTTCAGAAATATCATGGTAATTTTAAATCCTTCAAGAATATACCTGAAAAACTAAATCCTTCGGAGATTTCATGTATATCTTATTGTCTAGGTTATCATGATCGAAGAATATATTTATTCGTATTCTTTTCATGATCATTTGGAGATCATTGAGCTAACATTGCTCAATATAATTGGATCTCTACTTTTATTTGTTACAAAACACCCATTTAAACCTGTTGGGCTTATTTCTTTTAGGTTTTGTACTAAAAGACCAAATACTTCACGTTGTGTAAGAGGTATCACATATTTTCATTAACCTTTCTCCATTCAAGGATTATTCGTGGTTTAGTGTTATCCTTTAATTTTATCACATTTTTTATCCTATGACAAATTTTTTGATTCCAAATTTCTCTTAACTATGTATCAAACATAGATTTTTTTGGGTACTGTACATCATTTTCAGTCTCTTCTGGGACCTATATCCTCGACCGGGGTGATATATTTTGAGAAATTGAATTTTTGGTTCATAACATCTTTCGGATCATCATGAATTTTCTCTACAGAAGATGCTTCTGTAGGAGCTTCTTCTTCAATGGTATTTATGGTGTGTTATATTACTCAGTCTCTTCTTCTGGAGAGCTAATTTTTTAGAAATATTTTAGGTCATGCATTTTTAATGTATGACTTATACATTTGATATCTTTATTTGATTCTTTTGGTACTTATTTTTATTAGAAGATAGATTCATATTTAGTATAACTATTTATAAAACATAATCAAGTAAGCATCTAATAATTTATTTGTAATGAAATATAAGAAATCATTCTTCCTAATTTAGTCGAGATTAGATAAGTAGAAAGTATGCATGATTCATTCTTCTGAAACGATGCTTTTATGGCGTTCTTCTAGAACGATGTTGAAGTTCTTCTAGAATGATGATTCACGACGTTCTTCTGGAACAAGGCATTTATCTTCTTCCTACTATAGTTCATGATGTTCTTCTGGGACAAGGCATTTATCATCATATTATAATTCACGACATTCTTTTAGAACAAGACATTATCTTCTTCCTATCTTCCCGTAACGACGAAAATTTTGTTTTATTAACGTGACATATCACAAAAAAAAAAATTCTCATGTATAGAAGGTTTAATCATCTAAGGAGATAATAGAGAAATTTTCAGCATTATAATTCACAAAACTTAGATGCCAATATTACAGTTTCAAA
Organism: Iris pallida; assembly: GCA_029216955.1. Taxonomy (NCBI): domain Eukaryota; kingdom Viridiplantae; phylum Streptophyta; class Magnoliopsida; order Asparagales; family Iridaceae; genus Iris; species Iris pallida. The sequence goes on along the minus strand of JANAVB010025199.1, from coordinate 1,131,602 downwards.
TAATACCAACATAAGTCATCTATTACAATTTGAAACTATGCTACTAGTTATTCAGATACAATATTCAGGATTGATGATTTAGAAACAAACTTATCCTTGAGATCAAGGGTGTATAATACAATTTTAAATAATATCAACATAAACCATCTAATACAATTCGAAGCTATGTTACTAGTTATTCAGATGCAATCTTGATAATTGATGGTTTAGAAATAAATTTATCCTTGAGATCAAGGGTGTATGCTGCAATTTGGTAAGAGATGATAACATCAATTAATTTTGATAATTCTCATCATCATTATTTTGGGTGTTTTGTCGATCATGTCATAATTTAAAAGTTATAGGATCATTCAGCTTTTGGTTCACAATGTATATGAGTAAAATATATATCTAATGATATCTTGGAGAATATCTTTAGAACGAACTTCTTGTTCTTATACCAGAGGTTATACAACTTATTCTTTATTATCATAACTCATGATTTTAATATGATACATTTTTGTCCTTATGTCCTCAATAATTTTCTTCTGAATATTATGATTATGTCCTTAAAATTCAATAATTTTATGGTGCTGTTGATGTCACTCCTAAAATATCATTCTGCACTACTCTTTAATTTTCTATCATTCTAATTTCAAATATATTCATGCATTAAATATGCCATTTATTTGTGCATGCATGAAGGGAGGAGTGCATGATGACATTTTAAGAGTGTCAATAATGTTAATATAAGGACAAATTTAAAATTCGAATGTTAGAAAATTAAAGAAAAATATATGATAATATTTTAAGAGTGCAAATAACAATATTCTAATTTTATTCTGAAAATTATGATTATGTGTAAACGTATCCGATTATGTCAGCAGTCTGGTACTGCCCCTAAGAGCATCCACAGTGGCAACACTCCAAACCATACTCCAAATCACTTCAAACCATACTCCAATAATTAATTTTGGAGTATTTCCTTCATGTTGGTACACAATGGTATAGTCTAAATAAACACTCCAAATTGACAAGTGGCAACACTCCATTTATTTTTCTCCTTATTTTTCTTTTATAATTGACAAGTGGCAACACTCCAAAAAAAGAATGAAGGAGAAAAGTAAATATGGTGGGCCCGCAAGTAATATAGCTCAACTAGTGGACTCTCCAAATTTGGAGAGTCTCTTAGCTTTCTACCATTTTTCAAGTGTGGACAAGAGTCCATTGGAGTCATCAAGTGCTACAAAATTTGGCTAAAGATCAAATATAGCACTTGAAATTAGTCCCACTGTGAATGCTCTAAAGTCTTAGTCTCAATATAACCACAAAAATCCTTTTCTTCTAAGAAAAGGAAAAATAAAAATAAAAAAATGAATAAATGAAAACCATTAATCAAAGAATCAATATTCACTCAAACTCAGACCCCTTCCTTAACCAGTCCCTTCCGGAACTTTCTACAGTCTTCGCACCTCCATCCACTTCCAGACCCTTCCTTCCAAATAATAATAATAAAAAGAGAGGAGAGAGAAGGGAGAGCGAAGCCAAAGAAGAAAGCCATAGCCATAGATTGAGAGAGGAAGTAGAAGCAATGGGGGTGGACTACTACAAGATTTTGCAGGTGGACAGGGGCGCCAAGGACGACGACCTGAAGAAGTCGTACAGGAAGCTCGCCATGAAGTGGCACCCCGACAAGAACCCAACCAACAAGAAGGAGGCCGAGGCCAAGTTCAAGCAGATCTCGGAAGCCTACGACGTAAGTAAAAGATCCCATCTTTACTGCCACGGACACGCCGACACGGACGCGGCACCGACTTTGCATTTCGGACACGGCATCGGTATCGAAGTACCCCGATTCGGTCCGATCCAGTCCGAAGCCCATCTTGATTCTCCCCTCAAAATCCGATCTTTCGACACGGACACCACGACATAAGAATAGCCCATCGGGGGGGGGGGGGGGGGGGGGGGAATCCAATCTTTACATTTACGGACGTTGCGGCATGGACACGGCACCGATTTCGCCGTGTCCTAGATCTACGTGTCCGTATCGTGTTTGATGCGACACGGTACGCGGCAGAGCTCCAACCCGATCCAAAGCCCACGTCGATTATCCTCTAAATATTCGATCTTTAGCCACTGACGTCACCGATTTTTTGGGTTTTCTCTCGATTCATTTTCTTTTTCTCGTTTTATTTTATGTAGGTCTTGAGCGACCCCGAGAAGCGGGCCATCTACGACCAGTACGGCGAGGAGGGACTCAAGGGCCAGGTCCCGCCGCCGGGCGCCGGCGGAGCCGGCGGTGCGTCGTTTTTTCCCGGCGGGGTGGGCGGGCAGACGACGTTCCAGTTCAACCCGAGGAATGCGGATGACATATTCGCGGAGTTCTTTGGGTTCTCGAGCCCCTTCGGGAGCATGGGAGGAGGAGGAGGGGGTGGTGCTGGTGGTATGAGAGGGGGGAGGAGCGGCCTTTTCGCCGAGGATATATTCGGATCGTTCGGTGGGAGAGAGGGGATGGGGGGGATGGGTGGCATGGGTGGCATGGGGGGCATGGGGAGGCAGATGAAGGAGGCGGCGATCGAGAGGAGGCTGCCGTGTAGTTTGGAGGAGCTATACAAGGGGACTACGAAAAAGATGAAGATCTCTAGGGAGATTGCTGACGCAAGTGGGTGAGTCTTCTTCTTAGTTTCTTTTGCCATTAATTTCGTTGCTGATATCGAGCTAATTAATTACTTTGAAAAACTTCGGTGATGATCGGCTTCTTTAACAAAATTGTGGCATTCAACCAATGTTACATGGAAGTGTGATATGATTTGGACAGGATGACATGGACTAGTGCAAGCACAAGCACGAATTTGTGCCTTCTTGTGTATTTTAGATCAGATACATGTTCGGCCTGATTTGACACCATTGATAGTTTAGTTTTTATGCTTCCGAGAATATAAGGATGGTCATTGTCGTCGACATTTTTGGCTTTGGTTTGCAGCTTTTGCTCAATCTCTTGAATTCTCCTTTACTATAGATAACCTATCGGCATGCTTCCGAACGTCGAACCAAATTTAAGTCATTAATTTGGGTCTATATGTATAATTTACAAGACCTTTTTTTTCACTTTGCTGCATTTCTGAATGATTCCTTTACCAATCAAACCCGATTTGCTAGGTTGATTCTTTGGATTATGCCTACTGATACTATGAAAAAAATGTTAGATGTATGTTGGAAATTATATGTTGCACGCTTACGGATACAACAGAACACATGAAGGACTCAGTGAAAACGGACATGGCCCTATTTTGGTGTGTCATGGTATATTTTTGGAGTGTCTGATATGTGTCCGATATGAATTTATATTTTGGAGTATCCGTGAAATTCTTTTCTCCAAGATCCCCCTTTGTTTTTGACACCCTCTTCCTTTCCTGCTTTCAAGAAAAAACTGATCAGAAGGAAGTTATACGACGGTACTTCGTAACCCTGCTCAACATTAAGCTTCCTATTTGGCTGCAAAAGCTAGTACCCGTCTCTTCTATATAAATCAGCAATTTGCGTGTAGAATCATGAGTCATTCTAGTCTGGACGTAGTTTAGAGTATTGGAAGATCTTTTTTTCCTCCCGGTTTAAAAGACTTGCATGGTGTTTATGGAAGAGTACCATGCACGTTCTTAGATCCCGGCAAGATGCACGAATCTAACAGAGTACTTCCTGTAAGTTTGAGCACAGTAATCACCTGTTACAATTCCACACTTAATATCTTGTGTACCAACATTGTTCAGCTGTATGCTAGTCCAAAAATGTTGCATGAGTAGTTGTAGTGTAGAGTGAGGTCTAATGCATTTCTAAGATCTGGTCAACTTATAGATCTGTAGGCCTAACACATTCTTGCTTTAGAATTGCTTCATCCTTTTAAAGGGCATCCATGGATCCACTGTATCGAAAGAGTTAAATTAGGAAGATAAGTAGTAGTAGTATCAGTCTCCATAAAGGCTCTGTATAATCTTCGTAATATTTACATAGCCTTCTACTAGGTTTCAGTTGGAATTCATACATTTTCAGCTTACCCCTCTTGTTTACAAATGTTTGTTTATCCTTCTAATAAGCCACAACTACCTACCATATGAATTTACAGGAATAGTCAATTTTGGGTTCTTAGATTTCTTGTTGTTATTTACATGCTGAGCAGCTAGAGACCTCAAGCACCAACCTCATATTTAAGAGGATTAGTTGCTGTATAATATCTTCTTTCTGGTTGATACTGTAATGTTATATGCAACCCTCTATAGCAGCTGGTTTCCATTCTATTTTCTTAGCTTGCAAGTTGATATTTGGTTCCGTTATGCTTTTTCTTTTGGTGTACCTCACAAATTGAGGTTGAATGTTCGTTTCATTATCCTGCTACTGAATCATGAGCATACATTATTTATATGATTTTTTTTCCATATGTTAATCACCGTTGCTCATTTATTCAGGAAGACGATGCCCGTGGAAGAGATCTTGACGATTGAGATAAAGCCAGGTTGGAAGAAAGGAACAAAGATCACATTCCCAGAGAAAGGAAACGAGCGACCTAATGTCATGCCTGCTGACCTCGTCTTCATCGTGGATGAGAAGCCACACTCTGTGTTCACGAGGGATGGCAACGACCTAATAGTGACGCAGAAGATCTCTCTTGCGGAAGCCCTAACAGGGTACACCGTGTCTGTGACGACACTCGATGGTCGAACCCTTACTGTGCCTATAAATTCTGTCATACATCCGGAGTACGAGGAGGTTGTCCCCAGAGAAGGCATGCCGTTACCCAAGGATCCTTCGAAGAAGGGGAACCTCAGAATCAAGTTTAACATTAAGTTCCCGACAAGGCTAAGCTCGGAACAGAAAGCAGGGATTAAAAGGCTGTTGGCTCCATAAATCCCTTTCTGCCTGTACTTGCATCTTGAACTTTTGGTAGAATATGTGAGTTAAAAGTATTCTGGATTTGTTGCACTTGGCCCGACTGGCGGTATCTGTACACTTTAGTAATGTTCTATCAGAGCCGTGAAGAAGTCCTGAAGTTCATCTGATTCTAGCTATTAAGAGTAAATAAAAACTTATTTGATTGTAGATCACCCTTTATATGATGGGATGCTTGTTTCTGAGATGTATGCATGAATTACAATTTTGTGATGTAGATTCTGATGGAACTTGGGAATAGGTAGATGGGTGGTTGAGAAAAGCAGAGAGGTTTTGCTGCCGGGATTTGATAAAGCCTGAGTTTACTACCATTCTCTACGTGAACTGCCCTTTTTCTGTTCTATTTTTTTTGGCAAATGTTAAAGGTCACCCCATTTTTATTAAGGGCAATTCATCTACTAAGGGCAACCATGTCTTTGTATTTTTTTTAGGCAAATGTTAAGGGCACCCCCAAATTACTAAGGGCAACCAACTTAAAACTTCAAACAAATTACAAGTTTGATATTTTGAAAACACTAAGGGCCACCCACTTCTGTCAAAGACTGACTGCAGGCCTTGCCTGCAGTCCAAAGTGAATAAATGACTGCAGTGCTTGCCTGCAGTCCCCGAATGACGTTTTTTTTTTTTTTTTTTTTTGTAAACTTGCAGTGACTGCAGGCGAGGCCTGCAGTCCAAATTGAAGACAGGACTGCAGGCAAGGCCTGCAGTCCGTCTCCCTGCGTATGAAGAGAAGAAGGAGACTGGGGGCGGGGTGACTCTCGTCGAGAAGTCCTCCGTCGCCTGCGCCGCCTCCGGGAAAGCAGCAGGCTTCCTCGCCCTCGACTGGAACGACGGGACCCCCCTCTCCTCCCTCTCCCGCTCCAGCTTCGGCCTCCATCGGACCCTCTCCGAGCACCTCCACGGACCCACCGCCTACGCCTACAGACCCCTCCACAGCCTTTCCCTCCCCCTCTCTCCCCCAAACCCCAACCCTAACAAGAACGAGCACCCCCTCCCATCATGGATCGACGGACCCATCGTCGGATCCCCCAAGACCATCGGCACCCCCGACACCACCGCCCTGCTCCACCCCAAGCTCTTCACTAAAACCTTAATCCAAAACTCTCCCGGGGTCGACGTGCTCACCGGAGAGATCAAGAAAGTCGAAGTCGACGACGAAGGCAGAGTCGTCGGAGTAGTAGTAGCTGACGACGAAGGAGAGGGTGGTGGTTGCCCTTAGTAAATTGGAGAGGGTGGTGGTTGCCCTTAGTAAAAATGGGAGAGGATGGTGGTTGCCCTTAGTAGGGTGGTTGCCCTTAGTAATTTGGGGGTGGCCCTTAACATTTGCCTTTTTTTACTAAGGACAACTTAAAGTTCACAAGTTTACTAAGGGCCACCAAGAGGACTTTGGAGGAACAGTTCGGCGGACGGGGAGGCACGCGGTGGAGGGGTTGGGGTTGCCGGAGACCCGGGTCGCATGGCTCGCGGACGTTGTAGAGGAGAGCTCGAGGAGGCGGAGGAGGAGCTCGACAGACGGGGAGAAGTTCGGCGAACTTGTGAACTTTGCGGACGGGGAGGAGCTCGAGGAGGCGGAGGAGTTCGGCGAACTGCTTCGGGCAGGAGCTCGGCGGACGGGGAGGCACGTGGTGGAGGGGTTGGGGTCGCCACAGCCCCGCCTCCGACTCCCTCCCATCGCCGCAGCCCCCCTCCCCCCGTCGGCCTCCCTCCCCTCGCCACAGCCCCAGCTCCGCCTCCCTTCCACCGCCGCAGCCCCCTTTAGCTCCTCTCACTTGCCGGTGAGACCCCCTTTCGTTCGTTCAACAAAAAGAAGAAAGAAGAGCAACCGTGGATCGTTCGCGGGGAATGCGGACTGCAGGCAAGCACTGCAGTCACTGTAGGTAAAAAAAAAAAAGAGAGAAAAGATGGACTTTAGTGTTTTCAAAATGACAAACTTGTAATTATTTTTTAAGTTTTAAGTTGGTGGTCCTTAGTAAAAAGAGGGTGGTATTTAACATTTGCCATTTTTTTTTGGCCTGAACTTGAGCGTAGGACTCGTACCACTTCCTACAGTGTTGTGTCATTCATGGTGACTATTCTTTACATTGAACTCGCACTCATGGATTCTGCTATAAGTTTGGGAGTAAAACTTTGATACCGAAGGGGGTATCAAAATTTTGATATCCCCTATATATGACATGTGGGCTCCCTCTCAAAATTTATGTATATATATATGTTTACATGTTTTACGAAGAGGGAGGGGGGCTACGTGTCATACATGGGGGATATCAAAACTTTGACATCCCTTCGGTATCAAAGTTTTTTCCTAAGTTTGGTAGTGATATCTGAAATGAGCTGAGATCGTTTGAGAAAATAGAAATAGATTGGGGGTACATTTGAATTATTATTATTTTTTCCTCAATTTTTATTTATTTTAAAACCAAAATAGATTGGGACCATGTAGAAATTTTCAGGCCCATGCTAACTTCTTGTTTAGAAAGTGGGACAAGCCTTACCATTGATGCTCTAACAAGTTGGTTTGCTTGACACTGATTGTATGCATGTTGTATTATCTTGAATATATCATTTTTGAGTGGGCTACAACTTTGGTGATAGTTTTACACAACAGAAAATGTAGATGGTTGAAAACCATCTATCCAAGATAATGAGGGTTAAAACTCCAATTTTTAAGCACGAGAAACAATGAGAAATTAATTTCATTATTTTTTTTAACAAACTAGATATGATTGTGACAATTATAGATATACTTATCTTTTAGATATATGATGGATCTATGGTAAACATTTTGGCTATTATATAAATACACTGAGAAAACCCCAATTGAAGGGTTACTTCTTGTATACATAAATATAATAAGAAAATTCATCTCTACATCTCTCTTCTCATAGTCTAGAATACTAGACTACAATAAATTATCAGCACGAATCTCTACCATGCAGAGGCTAACGATTCACGAGCAATCCAGAATGAAACGAGTAAGTAGATCTCAATTTTTTTTTATAGATTTGACTGCACTTCTTCTACAATCACAAAAAACTTGTTCATGATGGCACACAAAGTTCCTCGCGAACTAACATGGCCGTCAATGGCATCGAAGCCATTTTTTGCGGCACACAAAGTTCATCGGGAACTAACGTGGCCATCAATGGCAACACCCTCTATACATTGCTCAATTTTGATGGAAATCACTCAATGTACGTCCTTAGCAAGACTCATCTTTTGCGACAATCTTGCTAGCAAGCACTTAGTGGACGCTTTTAGCAAGACCCATCTTCGACGACAATCTTCCTGGAAAGCACTCAGTGCACGTCCTTAGCAAGACTTAGCAAACTGTCAGAAGAAAACATCGCAGTCTTCCAGAAATAGAAGTCCCCCAGAAGTAGATGTCGTAGGAGTCTACCAACAACAGCCGCCGCGGGAGTCATATATATATATATATATATATATATATATATATATATATATATATATATATATATATATATATATATATATATATATATGTCACGAAAGTGCCAAAAACAGACGCTACAATCTTCCAAAAGCATATGTCATAGAATAGATCAGCTCCACGGAATGAGTTGCCCTACAAAATATAGCAACTCTTCGAAATTGCACTGCTCCGCAGAATGGAGCTATCCTGCAAAATCTAGCCCATTAGCGCATTGTCTTGCTGAACATACCAACTATGTAGAATGAAGATAACATGTAAAACTTCATAATTTTGTAGTTTCTTGCATAAATTTGTTGCAACACTCCACATCAGATAGTTTGTCCGCAACAAACTAGTCTCAAAAATCATATAGGTTTCTGTCAGAAGTGAGATGTACATAAAGAGACTTTGTCTGAAATATGCTCACAGGAACTCCGAGCAGTCTCAGAATCTGTAGGACATAAATCTGCCAATCTATGTCGACAATTCAACCTTGAAAGGCAAAAAAATGTGCTACTTTGGTCTGACTATTTACTTGTCACGATCCGCACCCTGTTTAGGGGCACGAGGACGTGGGTACGTCCAGCCTACGCCGCAGTGTCGGCGGTAGAACGCTGTATAGGTTGTCTACAATATCTAACAACTAACAATATGAATCATAAAACCTGTCATCTCCGCACGGCGGAATAATATGACATCTCAACTATATAATCTCAATCACAAGTTTAAAGGAAGATAGAGCACGATATAGAAATAGATAATAAAGGAGATAGCTGAATAAAGAGTAAAGTTATCACAACACAAAGTTTAGAGGTCCAACACAAATAATACATATCCTCAATACAAAATAAGTCTCTACTAACAATCGGAACAATTCGATACAAAGTGAAGACTAAATATTCTAAACTATATCTAGGGCACTCTCTACTGAGCAAGATTCTCCTCAGACTCCTGCGTGCCACCCTCGCATACCCCCTGCTCATAGTAGGTCGGACAGTAATCTAAACCATCTGTAAAATTTTGTCAACGTACCCAGTCAGGATGGAACGAACACATCTCCTCTAGCAGTTCTAAATAATTGACCAGCACTATAAAAATATAATAATAATAAAATACATGATGATCAGGTTATAGAGACAATGTACAAGAAAGAGACAAGTGAATATCGAGCAGTAGATGAATATAGAGAACATATGAAATGTGAAAACAGATAGATATGTAATAAAGGGAAACCTGTCATGCAAGGTATACAACAGACAATCCAGAAAATTAGTGTTTAAGACCAGTGATTTAAAATACCAAGTTGACATGTGAACGGCTAGAGTGTGATATCCGGCAAACGATACACGTCCGCGTGTGGCCGTTATTATTCCAGTAAGACCATGGGATAGAATGGATATGTTCACATATCTCCTAGGTATTTTTCCGTCCGACTAGTACACATGGATCCAGGTTTTTGACATGTATTTCATTAGTCAAGAGTAGATGCATTAGTCCAGTAATTCATTAGTCCAGAAAAGTTAATAGGCATGAAACTACATATCTCAAGTTAAGGAATCCATAAAATACCAATTCGTGAGTCCATCGTATCGAAAATCAAGATAGAAGTATAACATGCTTCATAGGAAATATCAAATAATTAAAACTATCAGAGAATGTACTTGCCTATCGTCCTGAGAAATGAATGTGAGTCTGTCACGACCCGCACCCTAGAGTAAGGGCACGAGACGTGGGTACGTCCAGCCTACGCCGCAGTGTCGGTGGTAGAACGCTGTCCTAGGTCACAATATCTAACAGTTTAAGGTAATAAACAGTTATACTCCCCGAATGGGGGTGACATAACAGAATATATCTCAATCACAACTAAGATAGAACATGATAAAGATAGAATGATATAAAGATGCAAGATCCAAAATCCACAGGAAATACAAATAGAGAGAAATCTAAGTGTCTATGATAACTCCACTGATATCCAGAATAATACAGATCCATAATATATACAACTCAACTCCAATACTATGAAATAAAATAAAACTATCTATAGAGCAACTGTCTCTACTGCTAAGGGATTCGACTGGAAGTCCGGATCGCAAGTGTCCTCTAAGGCTGTCCCATATAAAGTGTCTAAGCAGGCTTCCTCCTCGTCCTCTGTAAAATTTTTAACAGGTCCAATCAGGACGGGAACGAGCACATATCTCTCAACAGTTCATAACAGGTTAGGAGTACAAATCATACAATAGAGTAAAATACAAGAAGTGCTGAAAAGGAAGTACGAGTAAACAGGAGATATTTGTGACTGAAAGTAAATACATGATAGTAGAGACTGTAAGTGGCTAAGTGATTTCGAGTACAATATGGTTATGTAAACGGCTTAGGGGCACATGAATACAACTAAGAGGCACATGAATACAGCTACTGGGGATAATGATCACATAACCAATTCTACTTACTCTGCCCCAATCAATACACAAGGATCCATTCAAGTTACGTTATAAGCACATGAATACAGCTAAAGATACGTGACTCATGTAATGAGTAGTACATGAGGCACATGAAAGCACATGAGAACATGTAAAAACATGAACTAGTACGAGTACAAGGAGTACCTGATGCACATGATAAAGTACATGAACATGAAATACCCGATGCACCCGTAGAGGGATAACATCTCAGGAAGGGATCCATATAGTACTAATCCGTGAAGATACGTGTCAGCATCATGTAGAGTAATCTAGAGCAAGAATATAGTCCAGACATGTATGAAAAGATCAGAGAATGTACTCGCCTGCTAACTGAATGTCCAAAATGAAAGTACTGTCCGAGGAGTGGTGTCTGGCTCCTATTTAAAACAGTACAAGTCACAACAAGTCCAGAATAGTAATAAGATGCACTACAATGCGTTCTACATGAATCTAGGTCAATCTAGACCAAAGTCAACTCTTGGTCAACTTTGGTCAACCCTAGAAGTCAAACTAGGTCAACCAAGTCAAACCTAAATCAAACCAGTCTATACTAGTCTAACTAGCCTATTCTAGGTCTAACAAGACTAGACAAGTTTATTCTAGACTCACTAGGCAATACCATGCCCTAACCAACCTATAATCACATCTACACAAGTCAAATCATTTATCAAAATGTAATACACTCTAATATAGAATACACATATTGATGTATTTTATAATATAACTAAAATACACATTAGCTTATAGACCACATATGATATATCACCCATACATATATATCATATATATATAATAGCACACACTCATATATATATAGGATACCTATATATATATATATATATATACATACATATGTAAAGAGAGAGGGGGATACATGTCACGCCCCAGAACCAGAATACTGGAGAGCGGGGGAGTGACTCAGCCAGCTACGTATTACGGATAGATGAATACCGTATAATACGATCAATGTTGTCTAACCAGACGAGGGGGTGCATACTACATAAAAGTCTTACTATGGTCATTACACATCTATTGTCTCAATTATTCAAACAAGAAACAGAAATATAGAACATGTAAGGTAAAGCAGTAAGGCGTCCCAAACGCTCTGTCAAAATATTCTTGAGATTTAGCTTTAAAAAACATAGCCAGATGATATAGCAAGCGTACACAATTGTTATCAGCTGCAGTCTGACTTAATTACAATTATGCAAAAGTAAGTACAAGACAATCCGACTAACATGTCGGTGCCAAACGGCAAGGTATAAAGTAGATAACAAAACGAGTGGTGAAGTTAAGGAACCCACTCGAGTCCTCCTGCGATCATTCCTCTAGTATTGACCATCTTGGAGGTGGAAGTACGCTGAGTCCTTGGGAACTGGCTCTAAATCTGGCCATGCAAAACCAGAGAGGTTAGACCTCTAATAGCAAGTACCACAAGGGAGCACGACATGAGAACTAAAACCAGTAAGTAAGAGAATATAATAATAGATCTCTGCTTGCTACTAGAACTCACATCACATCAAGACACTTCGAACCAATCTCCCAACCAAATAAGGACAGAAGTTGGCCCGTCATGTCCTGACATTCTGATCATCCCAGTTAGGTAACAGAGTACAGTACACAAACAAATCATCTTGAACGGCCAATCAACTCCTACGGCTTACTATTATGAGTCCCAAGTTATCCTGGAATAATGCAATTAGGGATTCCTCAGTTCTTACTATGTGCAAGCAAGGCTAGTCTATCCAGTCGATCAATTGGCCCATGCATGAATTAGACGAGTCCTAGCAGGACGCCCGTCAATATACAATATACAATAATAATAAAAGCAGATACTGTTCCCTGCCCGTGTGGCAGATTTACAGTATCTGTGGGAACCAGCCGGCCCGTCGGGTACTACTCGTCCCAAGGGAGCTGCCATGTAAGAATTCGGGAATCCATTCTCTCCATGCAATCATTATTTTATTTAACTTAATAATCTCTATGTTGAGTGAAATCCCATACCGTGGATCATGGTCATTCAAATAAGTACTTTCGTACGTGGTACGATATACACAACTCTACAACGATACCAGTGCGGTTAGGTTGCAGGTCTTACATAGCGTAATGCAACAATCAAATCTATCCACGGTAATTATGCCTTGACCATAAAGTACACATGCTTCTTTTGTAGAAAAATAACTAAATAAATAAATAAATAAATAGATTGAAGCCTGCATGTGCATGTATGTCAATATTCGGGATCAGCCAGTCGAGTACAATAGTTCATAACATGAACGTGTCTCATTTATTTCATTCAATAAGACGACTAGCCAGTCTCTTAGTTCCAATTAGGAACGCATGATCAATTTAGTCAAGATCACAATCATTATCAATGGTGGCAAGGCATGAAAGTCAACTAGCATTCAGTGGGGTCGAGTCTACAACTCTCAGGATTTAATTCTAGTCAATCCGGGTATCTATAACTCAATTCATGACACATGGTACATCCCACGTAACAATCTATAATTAACAGAAATATCAACATATCATGATTATATCAAGTTTATGCAAAAAGGCGTAAGGATATAAAATGGACGTTAAACATCTAATAAGATATCAATATACAGGGCTATAGAAGATCCAGGGTAAGCAGGCTACTCTCATGTCAGCCTACGCTCATGCCAGCGTACGCTCAGGTCAAGCTACGCTCAAGCCAGCGTACGCCCAGGTCAAACTACGCTCAAGCCAAGCTAGCGTATGGGAGTCATACGCTTCTAAAAGGCAGCGTATGAACTCCATACGACTCCTTACTATCCAAGTCAGCGTATGCAAGTCATACGCTCCCAAAAGGTAGCGTATGAACTCCATACGACTCCTGACCATCCAAGTCAGCGTATGCAAGTCATACGCTCCCAAAAGGTAGCATATGAACTCCATACGACTCCCGACCATCCAAGTCAGCGTATGCAAGTCATACGCTCCCAAAAGGTAGCGTATGAACTCCATACGACACACGCTTCCAAAAGGTAGCGTATACAAGACACACGCTTCCTAAAAAGGCAGCGTATGGACTCCATACTGCGCTGCGCTAAAGAGCGCGCACAGCTCAGTGACGCAGCTAAAAAGCTAGCATACACTGCTCACTGTCTTCTCCAAACAGCAAGAACTCCATGGTTGTACCCCAAAGCTTCAAAAGTCTATAACTTGGTCAGAACAAGTCCAAATCCAACTTTCCAAAGGTCAAAGTTGGGTATAACAAACTTCTCTACAACATGGAACCATCAAAACTTGCAAACAAAGAAGTTTGATAGATCAAAACCACCAAACTCCGAAAATAACTAATTTCTAGATCTACAAAGATTAAGACTTCGAAATGAAAAAATGTCAAGTTCTAAACTTTCTTAGGATCTTGCGAGGAATAAAAATGAACTACAAAAACATGGGTTCTCATGTGGAGCAAGTTGTACTTGCCTACGGTTTGGTAGGTGGAGAGAGTAATGAAGAAGAAGAAGAGGAGTAATGGTGAGAAGTAAAGTAAATGAGGAGAGAGAAGGGAGAGGGTGGCTTTAAATAAAAGGTGGTGGTAGGTGGGAGTTGGGCCGGGTCCAATGGGTCCAATGGGTCGGGTTGCACGGGTCCAACAAGGCTAACCCGAAAGTAAAACTAAAGCAGGAATTAAAATACAGGTAATAAAATTACAGGAAGAAATGCAGAAATAAAATTACAGAAATTAATTAGCATAAAAATTAAAGAGCAGCTAATTAATTAACATGAAAATTTAAAGAGCAGATAATAGAATTGCAGAAAAATAAGGTGCAAAAAATAAAATACAGATAATTAATTAACATGAAGTTATAGGAATTTAAATACATGATACTACATGATAAATACTAAATAAATACATTCAGGCAATATACGTATTAGAATACACATTCCGGGAACGGGGAGTGACATCTCTAGCCTCCTTGAAAAAATTCCGTCCTCGGAATTTCAAATTCAAGCAAGATAGAAATATCGGGGCTAAACTAATCTAAGTACAAGCAATTCAATAAAGCAATCATTTTACAATGTCCATAGCAAGTAACATATATGTAAATCCATCAATCTACGATATCAAGCAATTTTACCCATAAGGTGATAAGCATGAGGAATCAAGACAATCAAGGTACACAGAAAAGATATACCTTGTGAGTCAAACAGGTGTGGATACCGTGATCGGATATCATCCTCACGTTCCCACGTTGACTCTCCCAAGGAGTGATGACCCCAAGCAACACGGACAAGACTAATTGTTCGGTTCTTGAGTATCTTCTCTCTTCGGTCCAAAATGGACACAGGCTGTTCCTCGTAAGACAGGTTGGTACCAATAACCAGCTCAGAGTGATCGAGGACATGGCTTGGGTCCGATACATACCTACGTAATTGAGATACATGAAATACATTATGTACCTCTCATAACGAAGGTGGGAGTGATAAACGATAAGCAACATCGCCTATCCGATCAAGGATAACAAATGGGCCCACGTACCGCGGACTCAGTTTCCCGCGAATGCCAAATCTAATGACCCCACGAGTAGGTGAGATCCGCAAGAATACGTGGTCCCCAACAGAGAACTCTAACAGCCTACGATGCTGGTCCGTCCAATGACGATGCCGATCCTGCGCAACACGAAGTCGTTCTCTAATTCCCTTAATCACTTCAACCGTCTGGATAATCATTTCTGGGCCTAGCATCTTCCTTTCCCCGATATCATCCCATGCTAGTGGCGATCTACACTTCTTACCATATAGTACCTCAAATGGCGCCATCTGGATACTGGCTTGATAACTGTTGTTGTATGAGAACTCGACCAAGTGAAGGTGACTCTCCCAAGACCCTCCAAAATCTAGAGTGCAAGCTCGCAACATGTCTTCTAAAGTCTGAATCGTCCTTTCTGATTGCCCGTCCGTCTGCGGATGGTAAGCCGTGCTAAATCTTAACTTGGTACCCAGACTATGATGTAAGCTCTTCCAAAAATACGATGTAAAGCGGGTATCACGATCCGACACAATACTGACAGGAACTCCATGCTACCTGACTATCTGTTGCATATACAACTCTGCCAACTTTTCTGTAGATTGCCCTACTCTGAAAGGAAGAAAATGTGCTACCTTCGTAAGTCGGTCCACTATCACCCAAATAGCGTCCTTACCACTTGGTGATCTCGGTAAACCGATCACGAAGTCCATTGTGATATGCTCCCATTTCCATTCTGGAATAGGAAGCGGTTGCAATAATCCAGCTGACCTCTGCTGTTCTGCCTTTACTTGCTGACATACCAAGCAACGGGAAACGAATCTAGCTATCTCCCTCTTCATCCCGTTCCACCAGAAGTGCTGCTTGATATCTTGGTACATCTTGGTCCCTCCAGGATGTATAGAATACTGGGAACTGTGAGCTTCTGCCATAACTTTCTATCTGATATCTCTACTAGGTACACATAGACGTGATCCAAACCTAAGCGTATCATCTTCATGAATTTGCATCTCCTTTCTGAGTCCTGACTCACATTCTGCCGTAAGCTTCTGAATCCTTGGGTCTTGTGCCTGAGCTGTCTTGATCCTGCCTACCAAGTCGGATTGAACTTGTAGACTAGTTAGAACTCCTACATCACTAGAAAGTATAACTTCGACGCCCATCTCTTGAAGGTCTTCTAAGATATGCCTCTGTGTTGTCAACATAAATGCGCCGCCTCTTCTGCTAAGGGCGTCTGCTACTACATTTGCCTTGCCTGGATGATACTGAAGCTCCACGTCATAATCCTTGATCAACTCCAGCCACCTTCTCTGCCTCATGTCTAGTTCCTTCTGAGTAAAGATGTACTTCAGACTTTTGTGGTCTGTGTACATTTTCACTCGGTCACCATATAAGTAATGTCTCTATAGCTTCAGAGCAAATACTACTGCCGCTAACTCCAAATCATGAGTTGGGTAATTCTTCTCGTGGTCCCGAAGCTGCCTAGATGCATATGCTATCACCTTCCCATGTTGCATAAGGACACATCCAAGTCCTTTACCTGACGCATCACAATATACTGTAAAACCTCCAGGTCCAACTGACAATGTAAGAATAGGCGCTGATATCAACTTCTGCTTCAAAGTCTCGAATAATGCCTGACATTCTGCCGACCAAGCGAATGGTACATCCTTCCGGGTCAAGCGGATCATGGGTGCTGAAAGCCTTGCAAAGTCTGACACAAACCTTCTGTAATATCCTGCCAATCCTAAGAAACTCCGTACATCAGCCACGGTCTTGGGTACTGGCCAACTCTCTACTGCTTCTACCTTCTTGGGATCCACTGCTACTCCAGCTCCTGATACAATATGACCCAAAAATGAAATATGATCCGTCCAGAATTCACACTTGCTGAGCTTGGCATACAACTGGTTCTCTCTTAGAACCTGTAACACTTTCCTGAGGTAGTCTTCATGATCCTTTTTACTAGCAGAGTATACTAGAATGTCGTCAAGAAACACAACGACAAACTGGTCTAAGTATGGCATAAAGATGCAATTCATCAAATTCATGAATATTGCTGGAGCATTGGTCAAACCAAACGGCATTACTAAGAATTCATAATGTCCATACTTCGACCTGAATGCTGTCTTGGGAATGTCTTCCTTCCGAACCCTCACTTGGTGATACCCTGAACGAAGATCTATCTTGGAGAAAACTCTAGCCTTGTTCAACTGATCAAATAAGTCGTCGATCCTGGGTAATGGGTACTTGTTCTTTACTGTTGCCGCGTTAAGCTTCCTGTAGTCAATGTATAATCTGGATGATCCATCCTTCTTCCCCACAAGTACCACTGGTGCTGCCCATGGTGATATGCTAGCTTGGATGAACTTCTTCTCCTTCAATTCCTCTATGTGCTGATACACCTTGGCCTGCTCTGAATCCGCCATTCTGTAAACACGATCTGATATTGGTTTAGTTCCAGGTGCCAATTCTATGCTGAACTCAATATCTCTAACCGGTGGTAGACCTGGAAGTTCTTCGGGAAATACGTCTAAAAATTCTTCAACTACCTTCGGAATCTGAACTTCTTCCATTGTTGTTACTACTCCCTGCTCTTGCTGAGTTGCCTCTGACCTGACCAAGGTGAACCTCTCCATGCCTGGAATATCAAAAGATACACTTCCACTACGACAATCTATTGTCGCATGACTGTCTTTCAGCCAGTCCATGCCTAAGATAACGTCGAAATTTCCAACAGGAAATTCTATCAACCGGGCGGGTAAAGGATGCCCGTACACTACAACACTACATGCTAAACTAACTCTACTAACTCCCACGAGCCCATTACCAGTGAGTGTTTTCCATAAAGAAATTCTCTTTATTTGTTGTATTTCTGGGAAAATTACAACTGTAGGAATCCGATCTAGAAGACGATCGCTTTATCCCTTGGACTATGCGAAGAAGAAAAGCTCTCAAAGTTTTGACTGTAGATATCAATGTATCTGTACAATGAATGAGAAAAAGAACTCTATTTATAGAGTCAAAAATAATAACTGAAAAGATAACTACCTCACTACTGGTGCACTTGAAAAGTCACGCAGACTCTAAATACACGCAGGGTTAGTGAGTAGTTACTGGACGTGGCCCGTAACTGTTGGACACATGGCATCAGTGCATGGGTCGTGTGCAAGTTACTGGGCACGCGAGAGAGAGATCGGTGGCATGGCTGCCACGTACTCCAGTTGAAATGAAATCTACGCTGATTTGCTGAAGGCAAAAATCTACGCAGATTCGTTGACGCAGACTCGTTGAAGGCGAAATCCACGCAAGCTTTGAAGAAGAATACTTTAGAATTCACGCAGACTTTGAGAAGAATAACTCAAAAGTCACGCAATGTTTTGAGGAAGGAGAAGGTTCAGAATTCACGCAAACCGCCAGCTGTCTTGATTTGGCACGCTTCGTCCGACACAAAATCTCTGACATTGATTATATTGTCAGCCGCATTAAATGAAGATAAGACCCAAAGTCACGCCAACTTGGTGAAGAGTGAGTCTTGCTAAGGAAGATTGCGAAAGTCGGCTGTGATCTCTCGAGTTCTGTGCATACGTGGCATACGAGGAGACGTTTCTCGACTGTTGTGTTGTCAGTCATTATGATTCTGACGTATGGCTGAGCTGTCTCTGCGTGACTTCTAAAGGAGATGGCCAGGCAGAACTTAGCGTATCTTTTGTGCTGCTTCTCGGATCACTCTGCGTGACTTGTTCTGATCAACTCAGCGTGACTTCATTTTTGAGGCCTACAAAACCCCCTTCAAAGTTTTCAAAAAAATGATAAAATATTTTCGAAATACTTTGAAATAGAGATGATGAAATGAGTTCAGTCACGCTGAGATGACTCCAAAATTTTTCGGAAGTCGAAAAGACTTCGAAGTTCTTTGAAAATATCCAAATGAACTTATTAAATGTCATAATGACTCTTTGTTCTCCGAGGCTGATTGCGTCCAATTTATGGTGGAATATGAACTGTCGACGAGATCTGTTATATAAACAGGAAGAGATTCTCAGTCTTGACATTCATCTCTCGTAAATATGACTCCAAAAGAAGCAGCCGAAGAGGAAGCACGAAAGTTGGGCTTTTGTTCCCATGGTGACCCCACTTTTGGGGGCAAAGTACCCGATCCTGTCGTCATCGAGCTCAAGGACGACTCCACGCAGTTAGCCAAGAATCTCTTGAGCTACTTTGGATTGGATGGCTCGTCTTGTTCTGATGGGCGGAGCCTTATGGAGAAGCGTGAAATGTTCGAGACTCTGTTGTATCGCCTGGGAGTTAAGAGCGTAGAAGAGTTAGGCATCAAACTTAGCCGCTCTGAAAAATAGAGCGTAACTTTCTACGCTTTTGTTTGCACTTTTCTGTTTTGTCTTTTTGTAAGGCCATCAGTGCATGTTTAAAGAATGAAGTACAACTTTTTGTGTTTGATCTGCGTGCCTTTGACTGTTTCCAATATTGCACTGTCTCCCGAAGTACACGTGACACTCATTCCATAATTTACGAGCACTATTTATGCGGATCTTTTTCGAGAATAGACCTGCACTTGACCCTTTAAATAGATAGATGAACTCCACGCAAACTCATCTTCCCATTCTTCTTCCTCTCTTCTGAGAAATGAATTTTCTATGAGAAGAAAATAGGAAAGCCATGTTGTCTGATGTCAGATCTCTGTGCACGCTACCAGACATAAGTTTGCCGATCCTTAGCACAAATTTTGAAGGTAAATCTGTGTACTTATTTTTGCTGTTGAAGATAAGCTTTCTGTTTTATAGATGCATACTGAATGATTTCTGTTGATCTTTCTGCAGAAACTTGGCTAAAAATTTTCTTCAGAACTGGCATTGGGGATGTGGATGTTGTGGAGAATATCCTGCTGACATCTACATCAGGGAGCTCATACGCTTTTGACGCGTAAATCAGACAACTCAGAACTCTTCGTGAGATAGAAGGGTCTTCCTTAGATGGTAGGAAGAGCCTTTATACACGAGAGTTGGATGGTGGAGTTAACTCTACTACTGAGAAATCGGGTAGTAGAGTTCCTTTCACGGGAGAACTAGGAATTGTATCCCAAGGTTGGATACATTCCTGTCTTCCTTGAGAGGTTACTCCCAATCCACCAATTGTATTGGCAGCACCACGACTTCGGGCTGCCATACTCTGTGGTTCTCCTCTCGTATGAGAGAGAAGACCAGAGTTTGATTCCTGCTGATCTGGTCGTGACTGGGACCCAGACAGTCAGGAATTGCCACCAACAACGAACCTGACGGAGAAGGTCCGACGGAGAAGATCCAAAGAAGAAGATAGATCTCTATTAGGTTATTGTTGTGGTGTAGAATGAAAATCCAAGATTTGTAATAGATTTCCATTATGATTTGTAAAAAAGTCTAAGAAAATATAATAGACTTTTTTGTGGTGAAATGGGAATGGAAATGACAATTCCTCTATGCTCAATGATTTATATTTGTGGATGAATTGTGGACATGATAGATAATAAAATCATCTTTTCTGTTTTAGAGTATATGATATTATCAGAGGTATTATTGACGTGATAATATGTAGGAACTCAAAAGAAAATAGATTGATTTCTATGCAGAGGTCAAAACATGACAAATGAGTAAGTAGATTCGGAATTGATTCAGAGGTTATGAAAACGTGATCAATAACGAATCCCCACTTAATAAATTGATAGAAGATTATGAACGGACGAACCGTTAGAAAATAAAGAACAGATGAACTGTCGAGTGAATGTAATAAATGAACGGACGAACCGTCAAGTATTAATGAACATGTGAAACGTCGGATGAATGTGAGAAATGAATGGATAAATGAATATGTGAAACGTTGGATGAATGAGGAACTTCTGCCTATAAATATAACTGAAATCTGGCGAGAACGAATACTTCTACTCCTCAACATAAAGATGTCATCTGGAGAAGCATCCAAGAAGACTGAGATAGCCTCAAAGGTTCAGAAAGGCACTGAAGAACGCCCTGCTGGTCCAGTCAAAACGAAGAAGACGGAAGCAGGCGAAGGTTCGTCTGTACCCAAGCCACCAAGGGACATTCTAGATTTTCTGCTCGAACCAGGAAGGACTGAAGAAGAGGAAGCCATGAGGATGGCTGCTTGCAAATTTCTCGTGGGTTCTAATAAGGAGGTTCTCGGCTCTTTTGCTGATCACGTCTTTGAGAAGGACGGTAGTGGCCCACGTCCAAATATAGAAAAGGATGATAGTGATCTTCCTTAATACCATGTATCATCATTTATGATTAAAAATAAAATAAAAATTTTATTTCTAAACATGAAACTGTCTGATGATCACAAGCATTTATACATAGTACTTTTTAAGGAATTTGCCATTAATAGGCATCAAAACTTTTCGACCATCCAATTCTGAGAGTTGATAAGCTCCATTTGAGAAAACTTTGCTCACAATATAGGGACCTTCCCACTTTGCGTCAAATTTGCCCTTACTCATATGAGTCATAGTCATAGGACGTCTGACTGTTAGAACAAGTTCTCCTTTTTGATATGATCGAACTCTGACTTTCTTGTTAAAAGCCCTTGAAATTCTAGCTTGATAGAATTCAATATTTTGTTGAGCAAATAATCGCTTTTCATCCAGAGCTTCCAATTCTTGAAGTCGAAGACGATCGTTATTTTCAGCAGTGAGTTCATTAGCGATTGCTATCCTTATAGAAGGAATTTGAATCTCTAATGGAAGAACAGCCTCAGATCCGTACACCAGAGAGAAAGGTGTACACTTAGTAGCATTACGGACTGTAGTGCGATAAGCCCACAAGCATTCCCCGAGCTTATCACTCCAATTACGTTTGTTAGTGGAGACAAACTTCTTTAGGAGTTTGATGATAGTCTTGTTGAAAGCTTCTGCTAATCCGTTAGCTGCTGGATTATATGCGGTAGAAGCAACATTATTGATCCGGTGATCGTCACAGAATCGAATAAATTTCTGGCTGACGAACTGTGGTCTGTTATCATGAACAATGCGTCGAGGAACACCAAATCTGTAGATGACGTGGTGCTTAATAAAGCTGATGACATTAGACGTCTTAACTTCAAATAAAGGAATGGCTTCGGCCCATTTGGAGAAGTAATCAGTTATTGCGAGAATGAACCGATGACCTTTAGATGACGGTGGATTGATCGGGCCGACAATATCCATGCCCCAAGCTTCGAAGGGCCATGATGCTGCCGTCGGATGTAGAAATTCCGAAGGTTGATGTATAAAATCCGCATGGATTTGGCAAGCTTTGCATTTTCTTGCATATTCAATGGCATCTGATACCATAGTTGGCCAATAATAACCCATCCGTCGAATACGGTCTTGAAGTTTTGGCCCAGGTTGATGCGCTCCACAAATTCCATCATGTGCTTCACGAATAACTTGTTGGGCTTCATCACCAGCAATGCACCGAAGGAGTAAACCATCATAAGCTCGACGATATAAGGTCTTTGTTGTATGATTGTAATAGAATCTGAGTGATCGTCGTCGGATAGATACTGCCTCACTCGGATTATCCGAAAGAATATCATATAATACGAGATCTAAGAAAGGAAGTCTCCAATCTTTATCCGTATTCTGATTCTCAGTCGAGTTACTGAAGATGAATTCCATGCTGGAATCGGATGAAGATGATATTAATTTACGACTGAATCCAAATCCTCTTGTTGTGTTGACATCATGAGATGTTGATTCTTCAATGTCAACTGGAAGTCCTAGAGTCAGGTTATTTTCAAGATGAAATAATTCTCGATTACGAACAACAATCATTTGTTGCCGTCTGATTGGGATAGCCAGTACTGCTGCAAGATTAGCAAGGACATCAGCTTCTGTGTTACATGCTCGCCTAACATGTTCAATAAAGAATTCCTTAAATGATGAGGCCATAGATATGGTCGCTCTATGATAAGGAACCAGATCTTGATGGCGAACTTCATAAGTACCCCTGATCTGATTGACAATAAGTTTAGAGTCTCCATACGCCTCCAAATGTTGAATATTCAGATGTTTAGCGAGTTGAAGACCAATAAGTAATACGTTGTACTCAGCTACATTGTTTGAACACGGCTGATCAAGAGAATAAGCTCTTTGGATGGCAAGACCTTCTGGCGATACAAGAACAATTCCAACCCCAGCGACAATATCGCCATTAGGACCAATTCTTGATGCTCCATCAAAGAATAGACGCCAAGTAGGATCTTTTTCAGCAATTTGATTTGAATCTAGGACTTCATCTGGGATTTCATCATAGAGTTTTGAATTTTCTGGAATTGAGTGAGCAGCCAGAAAATCAGCTAAAGCTTGTCCTTTGACTGATTTCTGAGGAATATAATACATGTCATACTGAGCAAGTAGGATTCCCCAGTTAGCCAATCGAGAGTTCAAAACACTGGGTTTCTTCATCATGATCCGTATAGGATTGATCCTGGAGATGACATGGATAGTCTGGCCAATGATATAATGACGTATCTTTTGGACAGCAAACATCAAGGCTAGACATTCTTTTTCAACCGATGAATATCGAGGTTCAGCTTCGGTCATAGTGCGACTGAGATAATAAATGGCTTGTTCATGGCCATTTTGATTCTTTTGAGCGAGTAATGCACCCAATGAATGACTCATTGCTCGAGTATAGAGGAGGAACGGTATTCCTGAGACGGGAGGTACCAATACTGGAGGGCTCATTAGATATTGTTTTATATCATCGAATGCTTTCTGACATTCATCATTCCAGACAAAAGAGACACCTTTCTTCATAAGTTTGTTGAATGGTCAGCAACGTCCTGATAAATTAGAAATGAATCTCCTGATATAAGCGATTCTTCCTTGAAATCCTCGTAGCTCTTTTAAGGTGCGTGGAGGACGCATCTCTTGGATGGCTTTGATCTTCTCGGGATCCACGTGTATACCTTTAGAGGTAATGATGAAGCCGAGAAATTTACCACTAGAGACGCCTAAGAAGGACTTAGTAGGGTTCATCTTTAATTGATGCTTACGCATTAGATCAAATATAGTCTTCAAATCTTGGATATGATCTTCCTTTTGTCGACTTTTGACTGCAATATCGTCAACATAGCATTCGACTGTTTTCCGCAAATGTTCACGGAATATAGTGCTCATAGCTCGTTGATAAGTTGCTCCTGCATTCTTGAGACCGAATGGCATAACTGTATAACAGTATGTACCAATCGGCGTTCTGAAAGAAGTGTGTTTCTCGTCTTCTGGGAACATTTTGATCGGATTGTACCCAGAATACCCGTCCATGAATGACATTCGTTCAAATCCACAGGTATTATCAACCATGACATCAGTGATTGGTAGAGGGAATTCGTCTTTAGGACATGCCGCATTAAGATCGCGGAAGTCTATGCATACTCTGATCTTGCCAGTCTTTTTAAGAACAGAAACAATATTAGCCACCCAATCGGGATGTTGTTCCTCTCTAATAAACCCAGAGGTAATGAGTTTATTGACTTCAGCTTCAATTGCATCCATGATGTCTGGACGAAATCGTCGCTGTTGTTGTTTGACCAGTTTAGCATTCGGCAAGATGTTGAGTTTGTGAGTTGCAATTTGAGGATCAAGCCCTGGCATATCTTCATAACTCCAAGCAAAGACATCGATGTAATCATGAATGAGTTTGATCATGTCTTTCTTATCATTTTCGGAAAGACTTTCACTGATGAATATTGGTTTGGGAGATCCCTCTTCACCAACATTTATTTGAACAAGTTTATCTTCAGTCGGAGGTTCTTTTTGCTCGAAACGGAACTCCCATTGATTATCTAATCTTTGGGCCCACTGTTCTGATTCAGGTGAGATTTCAAACTCTTCTTCGTCTTCATCACTTTCTTCAGAATGGTCAATAGAAACCATGTTGGAAGACAGAAGGTTGCAGTAGAAGTCACCGATACTCGTATCGGAATCCCAAAAAGTAGTACTAGAAGAATCAGATCTCTTATCTTCGTCAGACTCAGGATCTTCATGGATAATATTGATGAAAGGAGTAGGAGTAATATAGCCCAATCCGCATTTTGTCCTTCCATATTTCAGAGGAGGAATACGAACAGGCATTTTTCTTCCTTTTCCACTATTGAGGCCAGTCCTGAAGTCATAACCCATATTTTTGATGATGTCTTTAGATTGCTGACTATAACGACGTAGTTGTAATCTTCCAGTATCATCATTTTTGTCATCATCTTCAAGATCAGAAGGATTTTGAGGCCCTTTGTAGAAGAATATTGGAATGTCTCCTGGCTTTCTGCTGGGAACTAGAAAGTATGAAGATTGTACAGGTTCTAGAGATACTTCTGTATGAACAGTCTGTACAACTCCTATGGTTATTGTGTTCAAGTCATCTAACAGATGTAAATAACTATGAACATAATTACACACATCAACGTACTGCAAAGGTGGAGACTTTTCATTAAATGAAAAAGCAGCAATATTTACATTGGGAGAAGGGTGAGCCTTAGAGATTTTAGCCAAGTCAATGACTAAAGGGGGAGAAGAAGAAGAAGCTTTGTTTCGATTAAGATCGATAACAAATGGCTCAGAAGAGGTGAGCTCCCTTGAAGTTTGAGTAGGAAGAGTAGTCCGCCCTCCAACTGGAATTAGCAGAGTATCTTGTGAAGGTACAGGAACTGTAGTACGCCTACTGACAGGAATGATCAGTGTATTTTGAATAGATGATTGAGATAACGGAGAGATCCGTCCACTCACTGGAATGATGAAAGAATTTTCTCCAGAGGGTTTAGGAGATGGTTGCTGAGTAGTTCGACCTTTAACAGGGATTATTAAAGTCTCACTTTGTGTATCTTCTCTCTCCATAGCTTGTATGATCCTTGTATACTCTTCTTTGTACATTCGGAAATCATTGAAATAAGCTTCAACCCCATGGAAGGGATTTATATCAGCAACTTCTTTTTGTACTCTTCCATTGTTATCAATGTATTTAAAACATTGATGAAGAGTAGAGGGCACCACATTATTTTCATGAAGAAAGGGCCCCCCCAGAAGAAGATTATAGGATCCCGCGATCTCGATCACATAGAAAGTGACTTTAGATCTGAAATCGCCTATCTGAAGCTTCAGATGAATCTTTCCCAAAGGCTCACTTCGGCTTTGATTGAATCCCAAGATAGTAGTAACCGTCTTTGAGAGCTTGTGAAGAGGGATTTTTAGTTCATCCAACAAACTCTTTGGCATTATGCTTATAGCAGACCCTGGGTCAATAAGGATACGATCTATCTTCATTGTATCAATATAACCAGTGTAGTAGAGAGGTCGGTCATGTCGATTATCCTCCAGTAACATGTCATCTTGTGTAAAGGTGATATTTAGGATAATCTCCAGTACACTGTTGCAATGTAAGCAAGTGGCAGGTTCTGCATCCGGCTTCTTCAATTGTGCAAGACATGAGTCAGCTTGTAGAAGTGCTTCACTTAACGTCTCTCGAGTCTCTTTGGAAAGACGTAGAAGTTCAAAAAGGGACATTCTAGCTGGAGTATTAGCAAGTTGAGCCAAAATGTCGAAGTTGTAAGGCTTCTGAAGTCCAAGAGGAGAAGACTTCTTGATTGGCTTATCAAACCGAGTCTGTTGTTTGCCTTTCTCTAGAGCCGTAGGCTTGGGAGGAACAGGTTTAGTAGATGATTCTTCTTCAGGAGGAACGTTAGGAACATCTTTAGCATCTAAAGGGATATCAGTAGGATCTTCAGGATTTTTAGAATAATCTTTTAGGTAAGGTTTCCCCGTTCGAGTAGCACTAACAAGTGCTTCTTCTTTGTCTTTTGGCTCTGTGTCAGAGGTAGACCCAAGAGAAGTCATATCACATGACTTGATCTTTCCAGCCTTCTTGGATTTTTGAGAAGAAATCTTTTGAGGAGAAGGCGATTCAAAATCTGCCACTAGATCAGGATGGATCCACATGATTTCCCCTGTTTCCAAAGTGATTGGCACTAATCCTTCAGACTGTGGAGGAGGAAGATTCACTATGTCAAGAGTTGCCTTGGGAATAGGAACAATCCCACTTTCAAGGAGTTGAGGAGGGAAATTTCCAAATTGCATAGAGACGACGTTGGAGGTGACGGTCTTCTCTTTTGGAGTAAGAGAGATAGCTCCAGATTTAATAATTTCTTGGATCTTTCCTTTCAATACATAACATGTACGAATTGTGTGACCCAGCATTCTGTGATATGGGCAGTATTTGGGATGATCTGTCTTACCAGCTTCATCAGGTTTCTTGATCTCTAGTAATTGTATTTTATTACCTTTCAGCAGACATTCAAAGATACCAAGGACATCGTCGTCATCAAAAGAATATTCTTCTCTGGGGCGAGGTGTTCTCGATTGTTGAGTTGTAGAGGCAGGAGTTTGAACATTTGATGCATCTTTGCTCTGAAGATTAACTTCAAGAGTTTCTTTTCCTTTGCGAGCATTATTTTTATTGTTAGCACCTTGTCCTGTTTCTTTAGGAGTCATCTGCACTCCTAAACCTTTGAAGGTTTCAGCACTGATTTCTGCAGCTTTGGCACTGACTATGAAGGAAGGCCAATCTTGAAATTGAGTGGACCCTGTCCACATACTGATGATTGGCAACAAGTTTGATTTGCACGTGTCAATGGTGATAGCATCAGGAGTTCCAAGAGACATCTTCAGAGCTTCTCTTCGAAACCTTTCAATGTATTCCTCTGTAGATTCATTATTTTTCTGCTTGATTCTAATAAGAGCAGACATAGTCATGTCATTAAGCCCTTCATAGAACCTTTCAAGAAACATCTGTTTGAAACCAGCAAATGAAGTAATACTCCCATCTGGGAGACTTCTATACCATTCATAAGCTGTTCCCTTGAGACATCCAATAAATACCCGAGTAAGGAGGGCATCACTTGGTTGTAGTTGATCAGTCATCACTTCAAAGTGATTGATAAACTGACTTGGAGAAGTAGTTCCATCATAGAATGAGATAGTAGGAGGCTTGTATTTAGGAGGGTATGATACTTGCTTCCATTCTATCGGATAAGGCTGCTTGATGCCTAACCTTTGTAAACCATCCTTCTGTTTGAATGCCTCGAATTGAGTTTTGAGATTCTTCAATTCTTCAGAGACAACTCCCGAAGATTGTGGAGTTGTGGCTTGTAGAGAATAGTTGGGAGGAGGAACAACATTGTAAGCACTACCCCCAGCTCCAGAGAGACTAGGATTTGGTTGAGCTGGTCCAGGAGTATTGGATTGTACTGCTGGAGGAACTTGCACTGGACTTATATCAGTATCAACTGGTATGGCATCTGATACAGTCTGTCGATTTTGTAACTGAGCTGTCATGAGTTCATACATCGACTTCATTGTGTCAGTCATAGACTTCATTTGCTGTTCCAAAGAAGCAATTCTTTGATCTTGAGGAGTCAAGGAAGAAGAAGGTTCATCAGTATTCCCATCAACCATGTAAGTCGTGACTGTATGAGGGATTGTTGATGAACTAGTGGATGTTGTATACTCTGAATCATTGCTTCGTGTATCGAAGTCAACTATAGGAGAATTACCCCCAGTAGGAAGAGGTGGGAAGTTAGATTCTCCAAGAAATTCAGAATCAATATCAGGGATCAAATTTCTTTGACTAGAAGCCAGGACTCTTGCTCTGGTGTTTCTATATACTCCATCTGGACTATCAACTCTACCCCCGGTGTCCCGAGAAGTCATGTTGATAGAGGCAAACAAAGGCTCATCTTCATCAGGCATAGGTTCATACTGAATCCTATTGAAGACAGACTGTCGTTTATTTTGACATCTGCATTGCATTGTGATTCTTGGCTGGAAGTCACATTCATGATCACCATGGTCTTGAACTGTTGATTGACATCTGCACTGAATTATGACTCTTGGATAGAAGTCACATTCAGCATGTTCCTTTGATATAGAATTACTCCTTCTCTTCTGTTGAAGATATTCCCGTAAATCTGTTTGTGAAGATTGAGGAGTATACTTTCTGTTCTTGGGTCTTGATGGCTCTTGATTATACAAAAAGTGATTAATGTGAGCCACATAGTTTCTTGCATACTCTACATCTGGATCTTTTATCTTCATATCCAATTGGTATGGTTTCTTAACACCATAAGTGCTGAGTTTTGTTCTTAAATCAGTGGAAGGTAACACATTAATTTTGGAAACATGGAGTTTCCCTTCCATTGATCTGGATATTTACAGAGAAGGAAGAGTTAAATCACTCCCTTGATTAGGAGTTGGTAACAGACCCTCTTTAATGGACAGATTCTGTGCCCAATTTGAAGAAATCAAAGAAGAAGATATTAAGGAATGTTTCTTCTTAGACTCATTCAGATTTTGAGACATAGAATGTCCAGAAGGAAGAGTAGTCAAAAGACCATCTCCTTTCCTTTGACTAACAAAAGTATCAGTCAAAGCTGTTCCTGAAGTAAAAACTACAGGAGCAGAAGAAACAACTAAAGAGTTATTCCTTTTCGAAGGGACTTTGTGTGGAAGACCACCCCCAGTTCTAGTAGAACTCGGTGAAGAAGAAGAGATAACTAAGGAGCTATTCTTCTCTGATGAAATACACGCTGAAACAGATTTGGCTAAAGAACCAGAGCTGTTAGCGTGACTTTTGATTTTAGAATTACACGCTGGAACAGATTTGGCTAAGGAGCCAGTACTGTCAGCGTGACTTTTGAATGTGGGATTGCACACTGGAATAGATTTGGCTAAGGAGCCAGTACTATCAGCGTGACTTTTAGAGTTGAATTTGCACGCTGGAACAGATTCGGCTAAGGAGCCAGTACTGTCAGCGTGACTTTTAGTTACTGTCATCTTTAAGCGCACAAGAGTGTGCGTGCTTGCAGTGGAGTTCTTGCCAGTGTTAGGAGTAGACACTGTGGCAGAGACTTCACCATTGACTGCCAACTGATTCTTAGGGACATAGACAAAGTGTCCCTTCGACTTGGCAGTGATGATGGAGGCTGGAGTGGGCTTGCCACCCTTAGCCCGCTGCATTTCTTCATAGGCGAGTTGATCGAATTTGATCGTCATCACCTTCTTCGTCGAGCCGATTGACGAAGTGTCGCATTGAGTTGTTGCCATCTCAGAAGAGGAGATGGATTTCCCCAGCAGAGTCGCCAATTTGTTTTCCATAAAGAAATTCTCTTTATTTGTTGTGTTTCTGGAAAAATTACAACTGTAGGAATCCGATCTAGAAGACGATCGCTTTATCCCTTGGACTATGCGAAGAAGAAAAGCTCTCAAAGTTTTGACAGTAGATATCAATGTATCTGTACAATGAATGAGAAAAAGAACTCTATTTATAGAGTCAAAAATAATAACTGAAAAGATAACTACCTCACTACTGGTGCACTTGAAAAGTCACGCAGACTCTAAATACACGCAGGGTTAGTGAGTAGTTACTGGACGTGGCCCGTAACTGTTGGACACATGGCATCAGTGCATGGGTCGTGTACAAGTTACTGGGCACGCGAGAGAGAGATCGGTGGCATGGCTGCCACGTACTCCAGTTGAAATGAAATCCACGCTGATTTGCTGAAGGCAAAAATCCACGCAGATTCGTTGACGCAGACTCGTTGAAGGCGAAATCCACGCAAGCTTTGAAGAAGAATACTTCAGAATTCACGCAGGCTTTGAGAAGAATAACTCAAAAGTCACGCAATGTTTTGAGGAAGGAGAAGGTTCAGAATTCACGCAAACCGCCAGCTGTCTTGATTTGGCACGCTTCGTCCGACACAAAATCTCTGACATTGATTATATTGTCAGCCGCATTAAATGAAGATAAGACCCAAAGTCACGCCAACTTGGAGAAGAGTGAGTCTTGCTAAGGAAGATTACGAAAGACGGCTGTGATCTCTCGAGTTCTGTGCATACGTGGCATACGAGGAGACGTTTCTCGACTATTGTGTTGTCAGTCATTATGATTCTGACGTATGGCTGAGCTGTCTCTGCGTGACTTCTAAAGGAGATGGCCAGGCAGAACTTAGCGTATCTTTTGTGCTGCTTCTCGGATCACTCTGCGTGACTTGTTCTGATCAACTCAGCGTGACTTTATTTTTGAGGCCTACAGTGAGTATATTCAACCTCCCTGGCAATGCCTCAAACTCCACTCCTAGTCGTGTCACAAATTGTACAGATATAAATGAATGGGATGCTCCCGAATCAAACAATGCTACTGCGGGATATGAGGCGACGAGAATGTTACCTGCCACAACATCTTCCGATGCCAATGCCTCTTCCAAGGACAGTGTGAATGCCTGCCCTCGACCTCCTTGCTGGTTCCCATGCTGTGGCCTAGCCTGGTGCTGCTGCTGGCCCCTGCCTTGATGATGCTGGGGTGGTCTATGCTTGTGTTGCTGCATCGGCGGCCCCTGCTGCCGAAACATCTGAGCCTGTGATACTAACGGACGCTGCGCCAACGGCCTCACTGCCAATGCTGGTCCTCGATACTGCCCTGCCCCTGGTGCTGGCAGAGCAGAAAACTGCTGCCCTGGTCCTCCTGACCTTGAATTCATGGGACATGTGGTAACCCGATGATCTGGGTTTCCACATATCAGACACAGTCCATTCAATGTCTGACACACATCTCTAGTGTGCCCCATCTTCCCACAATAAGTGCAGGCCACCGGGGGTTGCTGGTTCTTCCTCTGTTGCTGTTGCTGCTGCCTGGGTGGTGGTGCTGGCCCTCGTATCGCCACATCGTGGATACGAATGCCAGGGGATGGTGCTGTTGTTCGGGGCGCTGCTCCCCCTCCTCCTTCAATCTGACTGTGGGATCTCTTCTGACCCCCAGTCCTTGCCGCAAGCCTCTGAATGGTGATCTCATGCCTTCGAGTCGCCGTCAATATCTCATCAAAAGTCTGGTAATTGTGCCCCTCTATCAATTGCAAGAGCTCAAGATGAAACCCTTGCTGGAACCTCATCGCCCTCTGGCGTTCCGTTGCTACCATCTCTGGGGCAAACCTACTCAATCTGCAGAACTCCGCTGCATAAGCATCTACCGTTTTGCCAGCCTGCCTGAGGCTGATAAACTTCTGTTGTAGCTCAAACTGTGCCACAACTCTATAGTACTTCGTCTTGAACCTTGCAGTAAAATCGTCCCAAGCAACAGGACGTCTGATGCCTACTTCCTCTGATTCCCACCAATCACGTGCGAGATCCTGAAGTAACAACTTCACTAGATCCACACGTTCTTCTGCCGGCACCTTAGCTGCTGTCAGAATAGCCTCAATATTCTTAAGCCATGCATCTGCTGAGATGGCATCCTCCGTGCCCTCGAAACGGCGGGGGTTGTACTTGCAAAACCTGGCTGATGCTCCTGAATCAGTCCTCACTCCTCTTTCCAAAGCCGTCTGCAATCCTTGGTTGAGCAACACATTATGCTCTTGTAGCTGAGTGTGTATGCGCTGCTGGGCCAACATCTGATGTTGCTGAGTAGCCATCATTCCTCTCATGATCTCCAGAAGGGCTGGTGTGTCCATCTCCGCAGGGGTAGATGGAACTGTTGGTGGGGATGGAACATCCGGATACTGCGATCCAGCTACTGCTTCCACGATCACTTCTTCCTGAGTAGCCTCCTGAGTTAGTACCGGCTCTTGTTGCTGACCAACAGGGTCAGGTTGTCCATGTTGCTGTCCATGTTGTTGCTGTCCAGCTCTGACCGATGCGGACGAAGTGCCCCTAAGGAAAGGGACAAGAGAACAATCAAACGACCGGACATGAAGGATCAATGAAGTCAAAGGATACCAGAATGTTAAGCAAGGGTTGAGAACAACGAATCATGAGATCAAGGGGGAACACATGTGATTGAGACATCCTATAAATCAAAACACCCCACGAGTCTGAAATCAGACCTACATGGGCCACCACTAAAACCTTGTCATGCCCCAGAACCAGAATACTGGAGAGCGGGGGAGTGACTCAGCCAGCTACGTATTACGGGTAGATGAATACCGTATAATACGATCAATGCTGTCTAACCAGACGAGGGGGTGCATACTACATAAAAGTCTTACTATGGTCATTACACATCTATTGTCTCAATCATTCAAACAAGAAACAGAAATATAGAACATGTAAGGCAAAGCAGTAAGGCGTCCCAAACGCTCAGTCAAAATGTTCTTGAGATCTGGCTTTACAAAATATAGCCAGATGATATAGCAAGCGTACACAATTGTTATCAGCTGCAGTCTGACTTAATTACAATTATGCAAAAGTAAGTACAAGACAATCCGACTAACATGTCGGTGCCAAACGGCAAGGTATAAAGTAGATAACAAAACGAGTGGTGAAGTTAAGGAACCCACTCGAGTCCTCCTGCGATCATTCCTCTAGTATTGACCATCTTGGAGGTGGAAGTACGCTGAGTCCTCGGGAACTGGCTCTAAATCTGGCCATACAAAACCAGAGAGGTTAGACCTCTAATAGCAAGTACCACAAGGGAGCACGACATGAGAACTAAAACCAGTAAGTAAGAGAATATAATAATAGATTTCTGCTTGCTACTAGAACTCATATCACATCAAGACACTTCGAACCAACCTCCCAACCAAACAAGGACAGAAGTTGGCCTGTCATGTCCTGACATTCTGATCATATCAGTTAGGTAACAGAGTACAGTGCACAAACAAATCATCTTGAACGGCCAATCAACTCCTACGGCTTGCTATTATGAGTCCCAAGTTATCCTGGAATAATGCAATTAGGGATTTCTCAGTTCCTACTATGTGCAAGCAAGGCTAGTCTATCCAGTCGATCAATTAGCCCATGCATGAATTAGACGAGTCCTAGCAGGACGCCCGTCAATATACAATATACAATAATAATAAAAGCAGATACTGTTCTCTGCCCGTGTGGCAGATTTACAGTATCTGTGGGAACCAGCCGACCCGTCGGGTACTACTCGTCCCAAGGGGGCTGCCATGTAAGAATTCAGGAATCCATTCTCTCCATGCAATCATTATTTTATTTAACTTAATAGTCTCTACGTTGAGTGAAATCCCATGCCGTGGATCATGGTCATTCAAATGAGTACTTTCGTACGGGGTACGATATGCACAACTCTACAACGATACCAGTGTGGTTAGGTTGCAGGTCTTACATAGCGTAATGCAACAATCAAATCTATCCACGGTAATCATGCCTTGACCATAAAGTACACATGCTTCTTTTGTAGAAAAATAACTAAATAAATAAATAAATAAATAGATTGAAGCCTGCATGTGCATGTATGTCAATATTCGGGATCAGCCAGTCGAGTACAATAGTTCATAACATGAACGTGTCTCATTCATTTCATTCAATAAGACGACTAGCCAGTCTCTTAGTTCCAATTAGGAACGCATGATCAATTTAGTCAAGATCACAATCATTATCAATGGTGGCAAGGCATGAAAGTCAACTAGCATTCAGTGGGGTCGAGTCTACATCTCTCAGGGTTTAATTCTAGTCAATCCGGGTATCTATAACTCAATTCATGACACATGGTACATCCCACGTAACAATCTATAATTAACAGAAATATCAACATATCATGATTATATCAAGTTTATGCAAAAAGGCGTAAGGATATAAAATGGACGTTAAACATCTAATAAGATATCAATATACAGGGCTATAGAAGATCCAGGGTAAGCAGGCTACTCTCATGTCAGCCTACGCTCATGCCAGCGTACGCTCAGGTCAAGCTACGCTCAATCCAGCGTACGCCCAGGTCAAGCTACGCTCAAGCCAAGCTAGCGTATGGGAGTCATACGCTTCCAAAAGGCAGCGTATAAACTCCATACGACTCCTTACTATCCAAGTCAGCGTATGCAAGTCATACGCTCCCAAAAGGTAGCGTATGAACTCCATACGACTCCTGACCATCCAAGTCAGCGTATGCAAGTCATACGCTCCCAAAAGGTAGTGTATGAACTCCATACGACTCCTGACCATCCAAGTCAGCGTATGCAAGTCATACGCTCCCAAAAGGTAGCGTATGAACTCCATACGACACACGCTTCCAAAAGGTAGCGTATGCAAGACACACGCTTCCTAAAAAGGCAGCGTATGGACTCCATACTGCGCTGCGCTAAAGAGCGCGCACAGCTCAGTGACGCAGCTAAAAAGCTAGCATACACTGCTCACTGTCTTCTCCAAACAGCAAGAACTCCATGGTTGTACCCCAAAGCTTCAAAAGTCCATAACTTGGTCAGAACAAGTCCAAATCCAACTTTTCAAAGGTCAAAGTTGGGTATAACAAACTTCTCTACAACATGGAACCATCAAAACTTGCAAACAAAGAAGTTTGATAGATCAAAACCACCAAACTCCGAAAATAACTAATTTCTAGATCTACAAAGATTAAGACTTCGAAATGAAAAAATGCCAAGTTCTAAACTTTCTTAGGATCTTGCGAGGAATAAAAATGAACTACAAAAACATAGGTTCTCATGTGGAGCAAGTTGTACTTGCCTACGGTTTGGTAGGTGGAGAGAGTAATGAAGAAGAAGAAGAGGAGTAATGGTGAGAAGTAAAGTAAATGAGGAGAGAGAAGGGAGAGGGTGGCTTTAAATAAAAGGTGGTGGTAGGTGGGAGTTGGGCCGGGTCCAATGGGTCGGGTTGCACGGGTCCAACAAGGCTAACCCGAAAGTAAAACTAAAGCAGGAATTAAAATACAGGTAATAAAATTACAGAAAGAAATGCAAAAATAAAATTGTAGGAATTAATTAGCATGAAAATTAAAGAGCAGCTAATTAATTAACATAAAAATTTAAAGAGCAGATAATAGAATTGCAGAAAAATAAAGTACAGAAAATAAAATGCAGATAATTAATTAACATGAAGTTATAGGAATTTAAATACAGGATACTACATGATAAATACTAAATAAATACATTCAGGCAATATACGTATTAGAATACGCATTCCGGGAACGGGGAGTGACAATACACATGTACTCAAGTGTGTGTGTGTGTCACATGAATGTGTGTGATATGGCATGTGTGTGTGTGAGAGAGATTACAAGAGTGTGTGATAACTTGTGTGTGTGTAACATGGAGTAGAGGAGTGAACTCAAGTGTGTGTTATTTGAGGGTGAAGGAGGAGAAATCCTGAAATTAGGAATAGTGAAATGAAACAGTGGCAGTGGTGGGTGTGGTGTCAAGTGAGGCATGAATACAAGAGTGTGAGAGAGCATGAGAGTGTGTGTGTATATGGGAGAGTGAAAACAGTAGAAATCTTAGGCAAAATCAGTGAGTTATAAACAATATAAAATCTGAAATCCTAAAACAGTATGACATTAAGGAAATCAGTAAGAAACAGTGGCAATGTAAAACAGGGAAGGAAACCAATCAAATATCACCCATAGTGTAAATACCCAGTTTAAAACAGTCACCCAATCACTCAGTTTCAGTCTATTGCCAACTGAACACTATCAAACCAACACCATATCAGCTAAGGGAAGGTAACATCTCAGGTTTTTAGGAAATCCATTTCAGGTTTCAGGAAAACTGGAAAAGTTTCACATTGAATCAACCATTCAACACAGTGTAATGAGGAAAGAACTAATCCCAGGTTAATAGGAATTAACCATACAATCTCAGTTAAAATTTGAATAAGGAATCTCAGGTTTTCATAGGAATTCAGTTCAGGATAATTAAGAGCACAAAATCTCAGTTTACAGGAATCGGTTCTATTTCATTAGAAAACCAACGCAATGCCAATATTCTATTCTCGACCAAAACCCAAATTTCAAATTGTAACATTCCAATAGTATGAATCAACAATTATGTAGGAGACATTTATCAGTGGAAATCATCAAAAAATAGGAGTTAACAATTAAAGAAGTTCTAAAGAAACCCAGTATCAGAATCGGGTATCAGTGCATGCCATATAACCCAAATCGAAACCATCTTTCCACATTAAACCCAATCCAATCATGTAAACTAATCTAATATAGTTTATACATTATAATTAGAATCTAAACAACAATTAAAATCATGAATTAAAACTAATTAAAATTGAATTAACACAGGGAACCAAAACACATACTGTGCACGCACAGTGCATTACTCGTGCACACGTGATATCGTGTCCGACACGACACGAGGGGTCATACCACTTGGCGAACCCCGTGTCAGTCACGAGTATGACACGTGTGTCGAGTTTCGTGTGTCGAAGTGGCGTGTCCAGCTCGAAATCAGACCCGAGTAGCAGGGCATGCATCCTGCCAGCGCGCGCGCATGTGCACCCGCGTGTACGTGTCCACAATCCGACACGATGCAACACGAAAACATGCTCAGAGCAATAGAATCACAGAAGCGAGGTAAAACCCTAATTTTTTATTCAATTACATTCCTAAAAATCAATCGAAATGCCCATTGGGACATTTTATCAAACACTTGCACCATAGGAATGATACGTGTCCAAATGGGACACGAATCGGACACGAAAACCTACAAAAATTTAGGGTTAGCTAGGGGACACCTAGATCTAGTTTAGAATGCAGTAAAAATAGTAATTAAAATAGGTTTTGAAGGAGTTACCTATAGGTGTCAAATCCTCAATAAAACTCCAAAGAGGGGTGTTCCTCTTGATAGCCAAACTTCTCCAAATTGCCCAAACTCTGAAATATCCTTACATAATCAGCAAGAACAGAAAAATTAGAATCTATAGCAATTATTTTGGGGGAAAAGGAGTTAAATAGGAATTTTTATGGATTAGGGAAGATGGAGACTCACCTCTTTCCAAACTTGCAAATAATTCTTAATGCAGGCTAGCCCTAATTTCTAGGAGGGATTAAATAGAGGGGGGATCAATAGTGGCCGGCCAATGCAATTAGGGTTAGGGTTTGGTTACATGGTGTGGGCCTATGGGCTTTTAAGGCTTAAGTAATTAGTCATGACTTGTGAAGTCACAAGCCATTCAAGCCTAAACAATTTCTAATCTCTCCAATAAGTTCTAATGAGTTAAATGTCACTAACTTAGGTCAAGCTAGGGTTCCATATCCTAATCAAATAGTCATGACCTAGGTTAGCCTCTAGGTTAGTCTCCAAGGTCAACACTAGTCAAGTCAACTATAGGACCAAAATCAATTATACTAAAAATCATATTAATTCTAATAAATCTAAATAATACATAATAATTCCAAATAATTCTCAAAATTTCAAAAATGACCAAAATACCCTCAAGCTAGAAAAGTGGTAGTGACAGAGTCGGGACTCAAAGTGGAGTCACAAGAACCTAGATATGAGATATACATGTTAAATTATATTTAAATTGGAGTTCAACATGACTATCTAGTACAGATATGCAAATCTAGGTCAGGTTTGACTCATAGTTGACTTTTGGTCAACTGGTTAACTTTGGTCAATATCAAGGTCTAACTAGGTCAAGTTATACCCACATCAAGTTATTATCTATTTAGATTATCTATACATTACCTATATAATATTTTACTTTATGGATGTTACCTACATACCTAGGTAATACCCTTTTTCTTAACTCTCCCTTTAGGCATTACATACTACCCTACTTGTTCATTACCCTTACATATACTAGGTAATTCCCTAGATACTCTATCTCTAACACAGGCCAAAGGCCAAACACCCCAAGCCAACATGGCCAAACACATGCCACTTCTTCTATTTACATATTGTAGCCTCTCTTTTCGGAATTTTTTTGAAATATTTTATTATTTATTGATTTGATTTAAAGGGTGATTTTTAGATTTTTTACAAATAATTATTTAGTTAATTACTACGGTAGTAGACTTTAGCCATGGTTGAGTTTTAAAGTACCAGACGACTAGGAATCATGGCATAGATAGTGCAGTGGCGTTCCTTGACTAGTGTATTGGCTATGCCAGGAAAGGTCGAGTCATAGTGATGTCCTAACTAGAAAAACCAGGCCAAGTTGTGAGTTAATCCCTATAAATAGTTTAATTAGTTATTTATTAATATTTGGACTTTTTAGGAAATTTGGTTATACCAAACTAGTTCGGACCGGACCCGGACCAAGTCCAAGCCCTAGTAGTCGAGTAGTTCGTGTAGAGACGACCATATAGAGGTATGTTGTATTGGCGTTTTACTTTAGTGATTTAGGAAGAAATTTGGAATCGGTGGATATATATATATATATTATATATATATATATATATATATATATATATATATATATATATATATATATATATATATATATATATATATTATTGTGCTTGCTATTAAAATAATATGTTAGTTGATAATGTAGTAAATAAGTTCTTTAATAAATATTTTGGATATTATGGGAATTAACTAGGTTATATATATACTTGTATATATACTTGTATATATATATATATATATATATATATATATATTTTTTTTATACTTGTATATATACTTGTATATATATATATATATATATATATATATATATATATATATATATATATATATATATATATATATATATATATATATATATATATATATGTATAGAAGTATATTTATAATATATGAAAACTAGGCTCTCTATATATATATAATGTCACTGTATTTTATTTATGTGAATTTTGGTATATAAGAATTAAGAATTGGATTTCAATATTGATATTACTTAATGTTTTGCTCGTAATTGTGGTATTGGTGTGTATATCATTATACGTATATATATATATATATATATATATATATATATATATATATATATCTATATATATATATATATATATATATAAATATATATATATATATATATATATATATATATATATACATAAGAAAAAAAAAAAAAAAAAAAAAAAAAAAAAAAAAAAAATATATATATATATATATACATAAGAAAAAAAAAATATATATATATATATACATAAGAATATATACCTAAATTTGTATTGATGGTAATATATATATGTATAAATATATATGTGGTTATATGTATATTATGAGTCCTTGATATTAAATAATGATTTATTGGTAATTTAGTAAATAACTTCTTTAAACAAATATGTTGGATTTGGGATTTATCTAGAATATGTATACATGTGTATATATATACATAAGTATAATTATATTATATGAATATTAGGCTTATATATATAACAAAGTAAGTATATTTTATTTGTATAAATTCTAGTATATAAAAATAAGAACTCTATATCAAAAATATTGATTTTTACCCATAATATTTTCATTGTTGATATTTATATTTATGGCATAAGTAAATATGTCTACATAAATTGGATTGATATAAATATATATATATCATTATATATATACATATAGGTATACATATATGTCTATGAAGAGAATAGAAGCAGTTAGCAACCCAGCGTAAGCCCATCAAAGCCTGGCCCAACCCCCCAAGTCTTCCCAGCAAGCCAGCTCTCAAGCCAGCCCGAGCAATTCAACCTATTTTCCGCAGATGGGAGCTCGACCACCCCACACAGCTGCGACATATATATATATATAGAACAGAGAAAGCAAATACACAGAAAACCCTAACACCCAGATACCACGCCACCCTCCCCTGACTGGACGGCCCCTCCGCCACCACGCGCGCCGCCGCCGTCTGTCGGAGCCGGTCGGCCGAGCGCTGGAACGCGCGCACATGCACGGGAAAGGACAGCCGCACTTGCAGTGAAGCACAGACTTCACGAGTAGTTTCCCGCCGCCACGATCGATCATTTTGCGTGCCGATTTCTCTGGTATGTCGACAACATAACCCACTCCGATTCTTTTCAAATATTTCGATTTGTTTTGCGTCAAGTGCATCGGAAAACGAGCCCGAAGATCGACGAAAACCTACCAAAACAGAACGGTTATTCAGTCCCAGATCCTCGATTTGGAAGGCCGATTTCTATCGGATCCTCGAACAATTTCAAGAACCATTTGAATAGAATTGAAGACAATATAACCGAAATGTAAACCCCATTATTAGTTTAATTTGTAGACTTGTATCCAGTAAATTAAATCAGTTTAAAAACCGAGGAAAAACTGTGAAAACAGTTTCCGAAAATCTAGAAAACCTTCGATACGACGTGCGTCCGACCAATCCGGGTGGCGTGGTCACGAACCGAAAGCATCGAAAGGTGCATAACGGCTTCGTGGTCGTGTGAGCTTTGACGGAATTCAAATTGGTCGCGTGTGCACGACGAATTTGATGCGTATCCGTCGAAATTTACCGTATCGATCTTTGTGTAAATTTTCTAATTACTTTGTGCACGTTCGTCAGATCGAGACGAAACTTACGCCAATAGGACCGTATAATTTTTCTGGTCCTGTATGCCAAGTTTGGTCCAATTCTGAGACAGTTGATTGGACCGCCGTTTTGCGGGCCCCACGATCCGAATCAACGGGCAATTTTGTACACGGCCTGTCGGAATCCAAAACTGGATATGCCCTTGGGTTCGTATCATCAAAACGAATTCGTAGACATATAGTTTGATGACTTTAGAGACCGTAGACTTTGGCACATTTTTCGGTACAAAGCGGGTCCAACGGCGGATACCGTTTTTACTCGAAATTACTATTTTGCCCCTTTGTCCAGAATTGGACTTAAAGACAGGAAATCTTAGCTAATTTGACTATTCTAAGAATGTTGGCAATGTCTGTTTCAGCTTTCGGAGACAGTTATGATAATTTGGACTTTATGGCTCACCAGTTGACTATATTTTGTGGGATCTGCATGCAACCTCCAGGCAAGTATACCTTGCCTTCCTCTACCGTTTTATTTACATTTATTGTATTTTATTTTCTAGTTTTGGTTGTTTATGGACATGTGCTTTTTGTATTATATTCTTTTGAGTTGTTTTCATTGCATATAGCAGTATTCATGTTTGGTCTTGTGGTTCACATTTAGAGTCTCTCGTCAGTAACTTGCTTGAGTCGTGTCATAGAATGAGTACGTGTAATTGAACTGCTAAATCCTTGATATTGTTTCCTTTGCACCAGAGAGTCCACACTCGGGACGAGGGTGTTTTTTTTGATCTGTTTACATCCGTGAGTCCACACTCGGGACGAGGATGTCGATTATTTGCACTAGAGAGTCCACACTCGGGACGAGGGTGTTGACTTGACTTAACTTGCACCAGAGAGTCCACACTCGGGACGAGGGTGTTTACATCAGAGAGTCCACACTCGGGACGAGGATGTTATACTTGCACCAGAGAGTCCACACTCGGGACGAGGGTGCCTTGCCGTAAACTAACCAGAGAGTCCACACTCAGGACGAGGGTTAGTACTAACCAGAGAGTCCACACTCGGGACGAGGGTTAGTACTTTGTTCAAACCCGTGAGTCCACACTCGGGATGAGGGTTTGGTTCTTCCATTGATCTCGTGTTCATTGTTCGCTCGGCAGTTCATTTACGCGTAGTTGTTCTAGTGTTCGTGTATTCGTGTTCGTGGTCATTTGTCGTGTTCCTATTTTCTTGTTTATCTTCTTGCGTATGATAAAACTGTTAGATAGGCATGTATATTATGTATCTTGCTATGTCCTCTGAGGACCTGATGATCTCTTCAGGTTTAGCGATTGCATGGAGTTAGCTAGTAGTTCTGGATGGCGGAGGATTTGCGATTCTTGTGGGATTCAGGTATCATGATTACGTTTGTTATCCTTTCGTGCTTTACATTCCTTATCACGAGTTATCCTGTTTATTGATTCACTTTAGAGACTCTAGTTATATTCTTTGAGTCTTATCGGACATTTATGCTAGTGGGCTGCAGACCATGACCCATAGTGTTCAT
Source organism: Iris pallida (assembly GCA_029216955.1). Lineage (NCBI taxonomy): Eukaryota > Viridiplantae > Streptophyta > Magnoliopsida > Asparagales > Iridaceae > Iris > Iris pallida. Next base: position 1,088,523 of record JANAVB010025199.1, on the reverse strand, counting down.
TCATGTTTCGTATACTTATTTTGGATTTGAGATATAGATTTGTTTGCCATAATTTGGCAGTATACCATAGCCGTGACAGCGTTTACGTATTCGAGTCGGGCTGGAGTCTGCTCGATACGTAGCTGGCTTGCTCACGCTCTCGCGTCCGAAAAGCGGGTGCGGGTCGTGACACCTATCCAATTATTAACTCCCTACTTGACTCTAACAACTCTCTACTTGACTCTAACACTTTCACTCATACAAAGCACAAGACACTCAAACACGGACCACTTGAGGCATGTACAATATTGCACCTCTGTTGTAGTACACAATCTCCATCCTCGAGCCTTGCACACACTCTGATACTATCTGATACCCACATAAACTCACTAAAACTGAGATACACAGTCACAATTCTCTGTCTAACCACTGCAATCTTGGCTCCCTCACTATCTTGCCACATAAATATACATCTATATATATAATACATTCTCAAGTTGTATGTATACATTCAAATTAATATACATATCCATAAACATTCATATATATATATATATATATATATATATATATATATATATATATATATAATATATATATATATATATATATATATATATATATATAGAGAGAGAGAGAGAGAGAGAGAGAACTTAGCCTAATATCTAACTTACAAATATATTTAGCCCCCAATATCCTCATCTAGTATTCATATATATACTAAAACCTATCTGTTAAATCCTAACACCACTGGGATATCAACTGATACCTAGATAACTACTCACTAACCACTCTAACATGTACCACATGGGAGTGACACCACCTCACACAACTGAAAATATATATACCTATTCCCATACTTATATATATATACATATCCCCTCTTATCTATTCACTATTAATCTGAACCAATATTGGCTCCTTCACTTCCTATACTGGCTAAATGCCAATGGTCTACAGAGCACAAGCAGGGGGAAAGGATCCCCTGATGCTGCAGCAATGAGGCCAAGCCTCTGTTGCTGCTGCTACATGCCTGCAGATGCTGCCTGCTCTATTGTGGCTTCTATGTGCTGCTACTGCATAGAAATGCAATGCAAGTAACTTAAAGCAAGGCAAGCCATGTTCTCTAATCTAACCAATATCCTAACTAATCTAATCATCTGTAAACTCACATGAATCTAACACCCACACTCACAATCTCTCTGATCCTCACAACCTCTGATCCTACATCCAAACCATACCAAATCCAAGGATCCAAACTCTCACCTCTCACTCACAAACTCTGACTAAACAATCCTAATTTACTACTCACACATTACTCTAAGGATACACCATGATATCCTAAACTGTGACACTAGGATACTAACTAAACCACCTCTAACATGAACTAACATAACCAAATCTAAGAACTCAGATCTCTGAGCTAACTAAAACCAAATCCCTCTAATAACCCACACACACATACAAAGAAATGGCCAAGATACTAACATCCTAACATATCCTCTGATACACACCGATATTAACATCTGATACTTATACTCCAAATTAGGATATTATGATACTCTAACACAAGACACTCCACCGCTCACATTTTCTACTGAGACAGGGACCAACTCTGGTCGACTCAAGGCCTAATGACCAATGTGGCCAAATGCCAACTCTGATACATACTAATACAACACTCTTCACTCATTCACACATCTCTCTCACAAATCTGAAACTAACATCTAACTAATATCTAACCAAGACACTAACTAACCAAGCTAACCCACTCATATCCTATATTTTCTAACACATTCAATAACTTGATACTAACATACGTCACTAACTCAACACATTTCTGATACCTAAATCCTATTTTCTGAAACTAAAACCTATATAGGATACTCATGATACCAACATGTGCATTCTTAATCTGAACCAAATTCCAAATCCTTGAAACAAATCCTAAACTCTAAGACAAACCTATACTCTGAAACCAACATAACTAATGGTCAAACTCCTAAGCTCAAGTAGCCAAATGCCACTGCTACATGTTCTGTAGGGAGGTCCATCCTCTACTTCTCTATACAGAGTCAAACTCGACCCCCTTTACTGAATTTTAACTCAAATCCCTCTCACTCACAAACTCACATGGACACCACTCAAGGACACTCAAATCACTAGCCACTAGGACATTGCTACCCGATATATTGGCCCATAGGCCTGTGGCCTAGGCCAAGATACTGGCTAAATGCCAAATGTCTCGACTCATTCTCTGATACTCTGAACTAATAAATCCTAACTTACATCTGATACTTTCTGAACTAACAAATTCCTTAATACACTAGCCCACACTCACTTACCTATGGCTAAAGGCCAACTGCCTTGCTGCCACTTCCCTGTGGTAGAGCTTAACTCAAGCCCCTACATCCTTTTAAAATGACCTGATGGCCAAGGTCTAATGTCATAGCCAATGGCCAAGTGGGCAGGGCCATACTGCTGCACATAGCAGCACCCCACTTCTGCTACAGAATTCTCTCTGGTACACATGCCAAATTCACTCAAAAACATCTTAAACACCATGTCATTGCCTAGTCTACCTGCTGTCCATACCCGACCCTAAATTCCCTCTACTACATATGTACACACATACAGGCTCACAACCATCACCTTATCACACACACACACACACACACACACACACACACACACACACACACACACACACACACACACACACACACACACACACATATATATATATATAACCCTAAATTCCCTCTACTACATATGTACACACATGCAGGCTCACAACCATTACCTTATCACACACACACACACACACACACACACACACACACACACACACATATATATATATATATTGTCATGCTCCAGAACCAGAATACTGGAGAGCGAGGGCGTACATAGCCAGCTACGTATATTGTCATGCTCCAGAACCAGAATACTGGAGAGCGGGGGCGTACATAGCCAGCTACGTATATTGAAGTGCAACCCACCTCGCTATATGGTCACGGCTGTCTAGATACATGAGGGTTTAACTACAAGCCAACAGTCTCCTACGGTCATGAACAAGCCTATTGTCTCAATCTCAAGCAAGCAATAATAGTTACAAAATATCATAGCACCAAATATATAATAGCAAGGCGTCCCATATATTACATATTGGATGATCATGAAGCTAATCGTACAAAATGTCAAGACTAGCAAGAGTTCAGTCATACATGATCAATCCTAGGATCTGTCAATCATGTTACAGCCCGTAGGTAGACAGTAAATAAGGTACAATACGAGCTAACACGTGCTCGTCGGCTAAACGCCTCAAAAGAATAATTTTACAATAAAGTGGAAGGACAAAAGAAACCCACTCGTTGCCAGGGTTACGCCTGGTGGTCACCATCTGGCTGGAAGGTAGGTAGATCCTCTGGAGCTGCTCTGATATCTGGCCATACAAAACTAGCAGGGTCAGACCCCAGAAAGAGCAAGTGCCACAAAGGAGGCTTCACTTAGGAACTAAAACCAGAAAATCACAATAGAATATTAAAGACAATAAATAAAGGACTGAAAATAATAGAGATGACAACAGTAAACTGAGTACGAAGAAACCATTCAAGTAACCAGGTCACAACCCTTAAACCAAATAAGGACCGGGGTTGCAGCCCTTCACCTGAATAAAAACTCGTCTCAAATACTACTGGTACAATGAAGACAATAAACGAAGAGAGGACACAGAACTGCTCCGGGAGCTAGGTTACAACCCTTAAACCAAACAAGGATCGGGATTGTAACCCTTCGTCTGAACAGAACTGGATCCCTGATCTTTATTGCTAAGGCCAGTATAATTAATCATGGTATTAAGGTAAGGTAAAATATGACGAACATGGCATGGGGTTGTAATAAGACAATAAACGAAGAGAGGACACTGAACTGCTCCAGGAGCCAGGTTACAACCCTTAAACCAAACAAGGACCAGGGTTGTAACCCTTCGCCTGAACAGAACTGGACCCCCGATCATTATTGTTGAGGCAAGCATCAATAATTATGTCATGTCACAATCTTGCACAGGATCAGGATAAGACTAAGCTGGAATAAACTCCATCCAATCAATCACGGCCAATCAAGAGTACGACTTGATACTTTTAACTAACTAGGGTTATCGCAGGCCTCGTTACTAGCAAGATGCAATATGATTATCCCAACAGCCACAAGTCCTGCAGACCATCCGGTTATCTAGGTCGAATGTTCGTTTATGAAGAATACAACACGTAACTGTGTGCTAAAAATGTGCCATACTCGTCGGTAGGCTACAAGTCCACTGAATGCGCCTAGATAACGAGATTGCCTGTAGCTGGGAATCTCTTCATGACTACTGAATCATTCTAGTTAATTAGCCTTAGTCAATTTCAGTAAGTACCCATGACCGTGGTACTCAGGGATCCCCATCCTAGACATGATGCAAGACAGTACCAGTTTATTTGTACAAACACAATCGCCCACGGTGTCCAGGTCTTTCATACTTGTCATGTCAGACTAGCTGTCGTAACAGCATGTCATGATATATCATGTCAGTTTGCTTGTCAAGAGTGCGCCACAGTGGGCCATTATCATGTTCTATTCTTACCTTATCATGAATGAGAGAAACTTGCATAAAATAACTAGTAACATGTTCTTGAAGTCAAGGAAAAGATCTACAACTTTTATGTTTTGAGTTTTTCAAGATTCTAGCTACAAAACAACTTAAACAGGCAAAAACAGTAAAATAGAGCAATTTTGCCGCATGGGATTCCTGTACGATCGGCGCGTGGGATTCCTGCACATCGGTGCGTGGGATTCCTGTACAATCGACGCGTAGGATTCCAGTACAATCGGCGCATGGGATTCCTGCACAATCGGCGCGTGGGATTACTGCACTATTGGCGTGTGGAATTCCTGTACAATCGGTGCGTCGGATTCCTGCACTATCGGCGCGTAGAATTCCTGTGCAATCGGCGCATAGGATTCCTACACTATCGGCGCGTAGGATTCCTGCACAATCGGCACGTGGGATTCCTGGGCAATCGGCGCGTGGGATTCCTGTGCAATCGGCGCGTGGGAAACTCATGTTGCGTCTTCAGTACATGCGCGTAGGGAACCTACGCGCATGACACGCTCGGAGTTAAGGGGATGTGTTGTCGGGACTTCACAGTGCATGGCCTTCCGATACATGGCCTCCCGGGCGCATGGGGGTCATCGTCCCCAATCAGCAAGTTCAGCCATAAAAGTTCCGAAAACTTGCCATGGCCATAACTTCCTCATCCGAAGTAGAAATCAAGCGAAACAAAAGCCAAAACCGCATGAAATTGAATTCTCTACAACATAGAACCATTAGTTTTTGAAAATAACCAAGTTTTAGAGATCAAAACCAAGAAAACCAAAAAGTTACAAACTTAGATCTACAAGAATCCATCCATCAAATCCAAAAATGTCAAGTTCTAAAGAGGCTTAGAATCAAGTAAGAAAGAGAATGGAACAATAAAACTTGAGATCCATCATGAAGCAAGTTTGCACTTGCCTAAGCTCTCTCTCTCTCCCTCCTCATGGTTGAAGAAGTAATGGTGGAGAAGAAGAAGTAAATGAAGAGAGAGAATGAAGGAATGGGTTAATAAATGGTGATGGTGGTGGTAGGTAGGGATTCTCCCCTTGGTTCATGATGAACCCATAAACAACCCAAGCCGAACCAAGCTAACCCAAAATAGACCAAGCCAGGAGACAAAAAAATACGAGTCAAGATACGTATACGTATTCCAAATACGTAATACGAACCACGGTCATTACATATATATATATAAGCAAACCCGAACTTTATTAAAGAAATAGGCACAAAATGCCAAAGCCTATACAAGTAAGTGCGCTAACGCGGCAAAAGGACAGGAAATGAAAAGCGTGAGACACGCGCAGCCAAAAAGGGGAGGGTGGCCTAAGCCAGGGTCTCCCAGAAAGAGTTGGAGACGTGGAAACAGCGTCTCCTAACTTTGAAGCATTATTTGATGACCTCTCTGTACAGCTGAGGGAGGAGGATCTGTCAGGCTTCAAATCTGAATTTGTTCCTGTTCTTCCAAAAAACCCAAACACCGGTGGCTGCAACGATCTGGTGACCGTGGGATTGCCTCCAGTAGGCCAGAAGATCATGGAAGCCTCCAGTATGCTGGACCATACTAAGGCTATTGAGGATCTTGGACCAAAGGCCGGTGGCGAGCTCCTCCGAATGAAGGACGTGTTCGACGGATTCTGAAGAGGGATCCTTGTAACAGTGGCATCTTGATGCAAGGCTGAATCCCATAGATCTGATGGTGTCATCCATCGGAATCTTCCGTCGAATGACATGCCAAATAAGGATAGACCATTTAATGGGGATGCAAGCCTGCCAAAAATTAGCGTAAATAGGATTCTGCACCCCGTTGCCTCTGGCCACAAGCCTGGCGAAAGCTAAGGTGAATAACCCACTCGGGTTGGGGGACCATCTCCAAGTGTCGTTTGCGTCGGTAATCCATAAATTAGCCGCAAGAAGATGGGTTTCCGCGAACTGGCCAAGCCAATCTCTGACCTTCCTCCAATTCCATCCAGTACTCCCCTCCCAAAAGTCCCTAATAGCGCATTACGGAGGAGTAAGCATGTTGGATTGAATGATTTCCTCTCCTAGCCACCGCTTTTGGCAAGCCGGAGAGCGACCGTCTCCCAACTGGAGACGGATTAGAGGTTCAGCAGTGGTACGACCCTGAATAATACGATGCCACGAAGCCGAGGATCGGTTATTAGACCTCGCCTCCGTCAGATGGGAGAATCTGGAGTATCTAGCTCTCATGAACATCGTCTATGGACAGGTCTCGGTGCGTAACTTCCACCACAACTTAATGGAGCAGGCATGCACGATGTGTGCAAGCCTGCATAAGCCCAGACCACCTTCATCAGTGGGTTTGGCCATCGACTCCCAGCCGGCCTAGTAATATTTGTCCTTCCCGTCGTTGTGCTCCCAGAAGAACTTGGTGAATAGGGATTCAAGAGAGTGAAGCACCTTCTTGGGGGGGGGGGGGGAGCAAACGAGCAGGGTGTACATCGAAATGGATGAAAGAACGTGTTTGATAAGGATCATTTTTCTCCCTGGGGATAAAGTTGTATTGTGCCATCCCGAGATGAGTTTGCGGATCTTGTCTACGAGGTGCTCGAAAATACCCGAGTTGGCCTTACCGTAAACCAGCGGGCATCCGATGTAGAGGAATGGAGGGTAGGCCGTACGGAATGAGGTCATATTGGCGAGTAAAGTTGAGCGGGTTCTGTCAGCTTTGTGATGGGTGTATATGACACTCTTGTTGTTGTTGACGCACTGACCGGAACAGGCGTTGTATTTGGCGATCGTGCGTAAGATGACCTCGATCGATCCGCTGTCTCCAGAGGAGAAGATGAGGATACCATCAGCGTAAGCTAGGTGAGTAATGAGGGGGCAGCCGGTGGTGGTGTAAAAGTGGTTAAAACCTGCCATGTTGGACATACTGTTCAGGCTTCTGCTAAGGACTTCAGCTGCTATTATGAAAACGGTGGAAGAGAGCGGGTCCCCCTATCTAACTCCACGAGTGGATCGAAAGAATCCAGCAGCCTGGCCGTTGATGATCGTGGAGAACCATGCGTTGTTGATGGATCTGAAGACGATGTCTATCCAAGGTTCGGAGAAGCCGAAGGCCCTAAGAACCCAGATCATGAATTGCCAGTCCAGACGGTCGTACGCCTTCTCCATGTCAAGTTTGATGGCCACGTTTTCTCCCTCGATGGGAACTTCATGCATGTGATCATCTCTTGGACGAGGAGGATGTTGTCTGATATGTTGCGGCCTCTGACAAACCCGCTTTGCTCTACGGAGATGATCTTGGGGAGAAGATCGGACATACGCTTGGCGACGATCTTGGATATAATTTTGTTGGTGAAGGTACAAAGACTGATTGGGCAAAAGTCTTTGAATGTTTCTGGATTGTCTTTTTTGGGGATAAGGATGATGTTGGCGCATGAAATTGACTTGGGGTATCTAGCCCCTTGGAGGAAGGCTACGGTAGCTTCGACTAAGTCGGTTTTAATGGTGTCCCAACAAGCTCTGAAGAAAACTCCGTTGAAACCGTCCGGCCCTGGGGCACTGTGCTCGTTAATGGACCAGACCGCAACTTTAACCTCCTCCTCCGAGGCGGTAGCCAGCAAGGTATCGTTATCGTGATCGCTAATGAGGGAAGGGATAATGGACAATAACGGCACGTCCTTAACGATCCGTTCTTTGGTGAAGAGGTTGGAGTAGTATTTCACAGCGGCAGTCTGAATGCCGACCCGGTCATCCACCAGATTGCGGTTGTCGTCCAGAATCTGGTGCAGCTTTAATTTGTTTCTGCGACCATTGACGCAAGCATGAAAGAATCTAGTGTTCCGATCTTCGTCGGTATCCCAAGTTGTTCTGGCTTTTTGCCTCCAAAACTCGGTCTCCACACGCAGCCTGGATTTAAGAAGAGCTTTAGCGAGGTTAAGAGAGGCGCGGTCCTCCGGGGATCTGGTTTTGGTGAATGCGGTCTCCGTACGGGTGACGTCATCCTCCGCCTCCCTAATGGCCTGAAAGATGTCTCCGTAAGCCTCTTTGCTCCAAGACGAAAGGGCCTTCCGAGTGGCTGAAAGTTTAGCCGCCATCCGGGCCATATGGTTAAGAATCGAGACGGAATTCCAGGCTTAAGCGATGGTGTGTTGGAAATGGAGGTAATGTCGCCAGAAGTCGAGGAAGCAGAAAGCTTTCTTGTTGGTGGTGTGATTATTGCTGATCTGGACAAGGAGAGGGGAGTGGTCTGATTCTGTGGAGTTTAGGTGGGATAGGTTAGTGATCAGGCCCATGTCGGACCAGCCATCGTTGATTATAGCCTAATCTAATCGAGAGTACTGTCATCGATGTCCCTTCTACATGTTGTACCAGGTGAACTCGCTTCCGTGGAAGGGGATTGGGGTGAGGTTCCCAAGAAAGGCAAAGTTGTTGAAATCGTCCATCGTCGGCTGGGGAGGTCGCCCTCCGGATTTTTCCTCTCTGCTAGACACCGTGTTGAAATCTCCGATGCAGAGCCACGGAAGGCCATGAGTTTGGACCGCAAGAAGGTCGGCCCAGAGCAATCTGCGCACGGGGATGTCGCAGCTACCATGGACCACGGAGAGGACGGAGCAGGATTTGAGAGCTGGGTGCTCGATCCAACAAGTCAGGGCCTGAGGCGATTCATGGATGATGCCAAATTTGAGGTCTTGCACAAGTAGAATCCAGATGTCATTGCCGTCGGCGATGGCATACGGGAATCCTAACTTGAGTTGAGTAGCTTTTATTCTTTTTTGAGGGATTTTTGGTTCTATAATGATGAAAATATCTATACGGTGAGTCTTATTGGGGCTGAAGATTCTGTTCATCGTCGATTTGTTCCCGAGACCCCTCACATTCCAGGAGATGATGTTAAGCATCTGATGGAAGAATGGGCTGGGAGTGGCTGTGCTTCGTGGCGGACCTTGTGGTCCTTGCAGTCGTCTATTTTTGATTATTTTTGTTCTTCTTGGAGGAGGTTTTTTTGGTGAATGAGCTGTTGGGCCCCTTGCTTCCGGTTTCTGTGATGGTCCGTCTTAGGACGCTGCTTTCCTCGACGTCAGTGGTGGTGGATTCTGGCTCGATGTCTTGTTCATCCAGGGCGCATAAGGGGTTGTTACAGTCCAGAAATCCTGCTTCCTTGGCTTGCCAAAATCTGCCGGTTAAGGGGTGGCAAAGCATGGTAGGAGCGTCCAAAGGGGGAGGAAGGGGAGATTGAGGGGGCTCCAGGTCTGCCGCGAGGGCAGCTCTGGGGGACCGAGGTGCCTTGACCTGCTCTGTGCTGCTCGCCAACGAGAAATTTTTGGATAGCAGAGAGCGATCGATGGGTGGTTGGGTGTTGTGGTGTATCCTGCGGGGGTGTGAGGTGGTGGTGTCGATTAGATTGGGTAGTTGGGTGGTGAGGTCTATTTCAGCGTCCGTGTGGAGAGTGAGACCGCTGGTCTTGGGGCGGTCCTGCTATTCGGGGATGCTGGAAGGGAGCTCATTGGAGTCATTGTGATCTTCGTCGGAAGTATTGCCCGATAGGAGTTTGAACGGATTGTGGAGAGGGAGGGTAGAATGAGTGAAAGGTACGATGGCGGAGCTGGTCGTGGCGGTCGAATGAGGATATGGATTATTCTGACCGACGATCGGAGGGAGGGGGTCTGGATTAGAGTTGTGGATGATAATGTCGGAGTTGGACGTGGCAGTCGTGGTGGTCGTGGCAGGGTATTTTTGAGCTTCGGCGCACGCAGGGGGCGCATGTTAGACTTCCTTAGTTCGGGGTGGGCACGGAAGCATTGCTGCATTTGGTGTCCACTCATCTGGCAGTGTTTGTAAAAGATTATGTTGTTGTCGTAGATCAGCGATTGGCTATGTGTTTGATCTCCGAGCTCGATCTCTATGATTTTGGGAGGGTCGTTCGCGAGATCTAGCTTAACACAAATCTTCGCATAGTTGCACTTGGAGAGGTTGCTAGTTTCTTCAGCGATGGCAACCAGAGTCCCGAAGGAGCTGGCTATTCGTTTAAGAGCAGCTGCGGGGAAGCAGATGAGGGAGAGGTTGGGTAGGGTGATCCATATAGAAATGATTGTTGAATCAATTTTCGGATTGAAGTTGGGGGACCATTTGACCACCTTGGCGGTCTGTGTGCCCATTCTGGCCGTGCCCTTGGCGCGGACTATGGCGAAGTCTGAATCGGATGAGAGATGTAAGAGCATATGCTTGGGGTCGAGCGACGCGACCCGGTATGTTGCGGAGAGGCCCCACTTGGCAACGTTCTCCGTGACAACGGAGATCTTCGGACAACCGGATCCGAATTCCGAATTTGAGCACAAACGACTTGGAGAAAGAGGAGGACAGGGAAGCGATCTCTAACGCGGCGAGGGGGATCTATATGGGGTCGCCGTCGGCTGAAGGCAGGAGTTCAACGTCAGGGAGCAGGATCTCCACCGTCGGCGAAGGTAATCGCCCCCCTCCCTCCGATCTGGGCGTAAGGCCGCTGCGTAGGAAACGCAGGGAGGTGGGACAGTCGTGCTGTCCGGGGGGGAGGGGTCTCCGGATGGAGCCACGGAGGATGGGAGCCTAGAGGCCACGGGGGGCTCAGGATTCGCGAAGCCGGCTCCGGGGATGGGGTAGGTAAGGGCGGCGAGAGACAACGTGGTCGCCAAAGAAGGGGGGCAACGGCCTGGGCCTGGGATGGTTGGTGGTGCGCCCGGGTGATCTGAGTGGCACCACTGAAAGGCGACATAAAAGAGGGATAGTCCGCCCAGGCAGGCGCCTGAGGAAAATAGGCTTGCGCCACGGAGGGGCCCGAGTTGGCAACGGCCAGTGGGTGCGAGGAGTCCGCGCAGGCGACGGCCTGGGGATCCGTGGCCTGACCCAGCAAGGGGGGCCCAAAGGGGGATACGCGGGAAGCGCAAAAGGAGAGCGGTGGCGTAGAGCTGGGGACAGCTAGGCCTGCAGATAAGGAGTTAGCGTAGAGCCCAGAGCTCACCCCCGGATAGGGGGAATAGGCTAGGTTCGTGGGCCCGGGTGGCGCCAAAGAGTGCCCAGAGAGAGGTTGGTCTGCGTAAAGTAATGAACAACACCGCGTAAGTGTAGAAAGAGAGGCAGTCGGGCTCGCGTAAAGAGGGATACCCGAGCTCCCTCCTGAGCAATGGTCAACGTGCGCTAACCGAAGTGGGGGGCCCCCGAGGGAAACGTATGGCACGGGAAGCGACACGGGACAGGACGCATGACTCGACTCCACTCATTCCACCGGGAGGGAGCTGAGGCAAGGCCTACGGAGCACGCGTTACGAGGGGAAGGTGACCGCTACAGGTCGCCGCTCCCGGGAAAGAAAGCCGGGGCGGACCCGTCGACGCCTGGTGGGGGAGGAGGCGGCCACCGTAAAGGAGGAGCGAGCCCGAGGGACGACTGTGCTGGCGAGGGCAGCTCAGGGAGGGTGAGAGAAGGAGCCCACCGAGACTGGTCGGCGAGCAAGGCGGAGGGCTTGCCGACCATGGCGAGCTGTGCTCGCGTCCAAGACAGGGAGGGGCGGGAAGGGGGGAAGGAGGTGTGGGGAATGCGAAGGGCGGGGCAGCGGAAGCCTGGGGAGGCTGACCAGGAGGGACTGCCCTGGCTGGGGATGCCTGCCTCCACCCTCCACCTGGGGCTGCCTGACCGGCCTGGGCCTCCGCAAGGGCAGGTGCGGTCGCTATAGCCGAGGGAGCGATAGACAAATTAGGGGAGAAAGGAGGCGGCTCTATCGCCTGGCAGGAGTGTGCTGGCCACGACGATGAGGAGTCCCCAGCCGGAGAGGCCGGAGTGGCGTATGGATACCGGGGGGCGATCCAAGAATGGAGGGGAGGGAGAACCGAGGGGGCCGGCGACGGAGGCCTAGGAGGGGGCGCCGGAGCAAGCTCCTCCGACGACTGCGGGACAGGAGGGAGGTCCAGAGTGGACCGGACTCCTAGGACATCCGAGGGGGACGGCTTGGACGAGGAAGGGAGGTGGCACGGAGGCATGGGTGGGGGGGAGGAGAGAGGGACGGCGGAAGAAGGTGGCGTTGTCAACCGGTGCTGGCCAGGAGGGGGAGGACATGGCCGGGGGAGAGTGAGGGAGGGAGAGCTCATGCTGGAGAGAAAAATAATATATATATATAAATATATATATATATATATATATATATATATATATACATATAAAATATATATATATATATATATATATATATATATATATATATATATATATATATATATATATATATATTCTAAAAAAATATATATATATATATATATATGTATATTTGTCAATACATTAGAAATCCCATGAACACCTATCAAATGAATAGCCAAGCTATATCAAGCAATTAAAACTAAAAAACAGAACCTATATGGCCATTTTGACATTTCCATAAACACTTATGGGTTAAAATTCATACTCTCTAAAATGGTCACAAAACTCCATAAAATTATCCCAATAGGATTCATTATGACCTCAATCTACTTCCTATGAGTCATGGGAGGGGTCTCCTATATGAATGCATAAAATTTAACCATAGAAATGTGAGTTTAGAAGGTTTTACCTATGTAGGAAGAAGCCCTCACAAAGTTCCACGAATTTGGGGAAGATGGATGGAAAAGTGGCTCTCAAACCCTTGCTAAAGCCTTCTCCAAGTCTGTTTGAGCTTCCCCAAGCCTTTGCACAACAAAAGGCGGAAGGAGGAGACAATTTGGGAGGGTTTGGAATGAAGGGAATGTATGGAAACCCTAGAAATGAATAGTGACAGCCATTGGGGGTTTAAGGGGGCTAAATAGACTCTAGACTATCCCTAATCTCTTTTTAACACTTAGTATTAGGGAGGTCCTTAAGTGGGCTAAGTGGTTTAGCTCTAATTAAGGCTTGTATCTAACTTGGTCATGACTATAGTCTAATTAGTCAAACTAATTGGTCAAGTCAATCTAAATGGTGTCTACCATAACTAATGAATAGCTAGACTACTAATAAATACAACTATCATATTAAAAGAAAAAAAATCACTAAAATATGAAATGATAAAAATATCCTTGTTCTAGAAAAGTGGTAGTTACACTACTATGACCAAAATCACATCCTTACCTCATAGTGTTCGGGAAAGTCCTGATACAAAATTATAGTGATGTGTTTCCACTTCCAATTGGGATGGACAATAGCTGCAGGAATCTTGTTGGTGTTTGCCTCTCAGCCTTGACATGATGGCACACTAAACATCTAGAAACAAAGCGACAAACTTTCTTTCTCATGTCATACCACTAAACATAAGTACATCTTTGTTGCTCCAAGGTGTATAGAATAATGCAATGTATGTGCCTCGCTCCATTGGCACAAAGTCTCTCTACGCCTCAATGATCCATCCTCATGGATGTTGACATCATTAATCAATCATGTTTGTACCTAAACTCTGCTACTTCGTAGACTCTCATCCCGTGACTGAGTCTTTCTAATCATGTCTATCAAAGTGGATTTAATTTGTAGGCTCATTAACTAGTCTAAAACTCCATGAATGACTACTTCAACGCATAGGCTCTTCAGGTCCTCAAATAAATGTCAGTCCATAGTAAAAACCATCGATATTGGGTATCTACTCAAAGCATCAACGATTATATTTGCTTTCTCTGGATGACATTGGAGAGTAATATAAAATTCTTTCATCAGCTTGAGCCATCTTCTTTGCCTCATGTTGAGTTTCTTATGGGTAAATACATAGTGAAGCTCTTGTGATCAGTGAAGATTTCCATCCTTTCTCCATATAGGTAATGCTTCCACAAATTTTAAGAAAAAAAACTACTGTTACTAACTTCAAATAATGTGTGGGAAGAGTTCTTCTCATGTGTTTGTAGTTGTCTGGAAGCATACGTCACCATCTTCTTATTCTTCCAATACACAACCTAAGCCTTTTCCGGAAGCATCACTGAAAATAATAAATCCTCTAGATCCACATGGTAATGTCAATATAGGTGCAGATGTCATTATCTTCTTTATTTAATCAAAGGCAACTAGACATTCATCATTCCATACAAAGTCTTCATGTCACTCCCAATTTTCACCATTGAGTGTATTTTGGTCATTTTTTATTTTTCAACATTTTGGAAATTTTATATTTTTAATAATGTTTTTATTGGATTTGTTTAGTCGGGTTTAAGTTTCGTCTCGTTCCGACCTGTGTTAGTGACCCGGGTAGCTTAGACTCTAGATGGGACCCAAACTTAAGTTAGACATGGCCCACAAAATCCACCATTTAAGTTAGTGAGTTAGATTAATTACAACTTGTTAGAATGGTTAAGTTAGAGACTCAAACTTAGCCCTTTTGACTCCAAACTTGAACCAAACTTAGACTTAACCTAACGAGACTTGTAGAGGCCTTATTGGGCTTTCCCTAAGGCCCATAAACCCCCCTCCATGGATGGCCACATATAGGAGGCATTAGGTCTCCTTCCTCATTCATCTTGCCTCTTTTATTCTCCAAGTGTTCTTCTCCAAATTAGAGAGCTCCCCTCTTTGATTTGATCTCCATTCCCTCACATTCCTCCATCCAAACTTCTCTCAATCCATCTCACACCATCAAGGAAGGGTTCTAGCCAAGAATTTGGGCAAAAAGCAAGGAGAGGTGTCCATTTTGAAGAAGAGTCCGTGTCGACTCCGTGTCCTTTGGAGTTTTCATTGGGAATCAACTCCCAATAGGTAGATTTCTCTCCCTCTTGTCATTTTATATAATATTTGTAGTTTTGATCCATACGAACCCACCCCACATGATAGATTCACCATTTACAATATTTTAGAGGCTCATTAGAGTCCTCTTTTGGTGTTTGCATGAATATAGATGTGTCCCATGGAGAGATTCCAAAGAGGGCACACCAAGTACTTATGAAAATGTCAAAGAGGACATGTTGATCTCTAATTTCAGTTTTATATTGTTTAGAGGGTAGATCTAGCATGGTATTGATGTTTGGACCAAGTTTCATATAGGGTGTTTGGTGAGATTCAATGTGGTTTAGCCACTGTTGAGTTATCTTGCAATATTGGACTGTTTTGTGTAATATTACAAGTGTTGGACTATTTTGTGCATTCAAGAGAGGGTTGATGTGGTTGTGTGAGAGTTTGGTGTGTGGCTATGCTTATGTTGAGGTAGAGAGTGGTGGTATTGTTCTTGAGGGTTGAGTGTGTGTGGAGATATGTATACAATTGTGTGTATGTGTGTGTGTGTGTGTGTGTGTGTGTGTGTGTGTGTGTGTGTGTGTGTGTGTGTGTGTGTGACTAGTGAGTGTGTATGTGTTGTAAGTTGAGGGGAGACTATATATATAGGATGTGATATATATATTAGATGTTAGATGGTTATATATATATATAGATAGAGAGTGAGGTAGAAAGGGGAGTAGAGAGTGAGATGGAGAGGGAGGTAGAGGGGACAGGGGGGCAGCATAAAGCAGCAGCAGCAGCCCCTTATGCACCCCAATTTTCCTCCATTTCACCCCATTTGACCCCCCATATATACCCCCTATATACACTATATAACCCTATGTATATACCCCATATTTCAGTCCTATATATGTGTTAAAGTGTGGGTGAGTTGAGTGATAGTTAGTGGTATAAGTTAGGAAGTTGAGTGTTAGAATGTTAGTAAGTAATATGTTAAGGTAAGTACTATGTAGAGGTATTTCATATTAGAGGGTAAGATACATAAATATGATACTTGGTTTTGTGTTATGTTTTGATATAGAGGTATAGTTTGGTCACGGGCTAGAGTGAGAGTTAGAATCGAGTAGTATCTTGTGATACCAAGAGGGTATCACAAGGTAAATAGGATTTACCCTATGTAAAGGGTAAAGTATCAAGATACTTCAAGATACCAAGTTAGAGGTATCAAGATACCATGGTGTGGTTTCGATATACGAGGATAGAGTGTTAGAACACCTTAGTAAGGTATTGAAGGATGAGTAGAGTGAGGGTAATGTAGGTAGAGTATGGGTTAGAGGCTAAGGTAATGAGTTTACCTTGGTAAGGTAATGGGTAAGAGTTAAGGTAATACCCTATAACTAAGATATGAGTTTAATATTTTAAGATATAGTTAGAATTAGGATGTCTTGGTTGGTAATGTTTAGGAATAGGATGTTTAGACTAGTTTTGACCCCGGTTGACTATTTTGACCCAAAGTCAACCAAAAGTCAACACTTGGCCAAGAAATGTCAAGAACTTGACCAAAGTTGACCAGTTGACCAAAAGTCAACCATTAGCCAATATTAGCCTTGGTTGACCTAGAGTTGACCAGAGTTAACCAATTGACCAAAAGTCAACTGTAAGTCAACCCTTGACCTAGTTTGACCTAGTTTGACTTGGTTTGACTTACTATGACCTAGTATGACATAATATGACTTAGTTCGACTTGCTTTGACCTAATGTGACTTAGTTTGACTTGTTTTGACTTAGATTGACTTGGTTTGACTTACCTTGACCTTGATTGACCTAGATTGACTTAGTATGACTTGCTTTTACTTCCAAAATATTATATTGATACATCATTCCATCTTTAGGTCCTCAAGGCACTGTATTGGACTTGGTTGACATTTTCTATCACATCTCAGGCGAGTACATTCTCTGATAACTTTTCCAATTTACGATAATTGTTATAATTCATGTACTTAGTGTAGATATACTTGTTCTTGACACATTGGTCACACGGATTGGTATTCATGGATCCCGATATGAGATGTTATTCCTTGTTATCTTGGTATATCTTGTACAAGCCCCTTGTAGTTCTTGTACAGTATATGGACATCGATTCTCGAGGAGACTTGCTCCCTTCTCGTAGAATTCCATGTCGTGACGTGTCTTGTTTGGATCCACCCTACCAGACGGGGGCGGGAAGTACTAGTGTAGATGTGTGGTCATTATCCACCTTGTTTATTTTTGTAGACCTTGTGAATGCCAATCCTACACTCCACATATGATTGGCTAGACCATTAGACCTTGTTCAGACCCAAGCCGGCCACATATCGAAGCTAGTACTCACACACTTAGATAGATAATTCTTGATTCTTGTACATGCCATGATCAGTTTTACTTGTCTTGTTCTAGCTCTAGTTTACAGCTTACCTTGCCATGATACTTATATGTACATTTCCATTACTCTTGTATACTCTCTATTTACAGTCTTGCAGCTTTTATCCTATCTTGTGAACTGTTGTAAGTTGATTGTGCTTGTTCCATCCTGACTGGATATATTGACAAAATATTACAGATGATGGTGAGGAGGACTGTTGTACCTACTATGGTCCTCACGACATAGTGGGCATAGATTTGGAGACCCTGGTCCAGCAGGGATTAGCCCCAGCTGATGAGGCTTTAGTTGCTGCTCAGTTAGACTAGAATTTTGGACTGGACTCTGTCTCCAGCTTGCTACTCTATGAATATTATTATTACAGATATTGTATAACTATATTAGTTTGTGACTCTCTTTCTCTCTGTTGAGCTGGATATTGCACTTTGTGATTTATATCTATCTTGATTTCATGCCATGATTCTTCCTAATAGATTGTGATTGCGATTATCAGAATTTCATATTATATCCTCCGTGCGAAGATGACAGGTTATATATACTGTTTGTTAGCTAGCAGACCTACAGCGTTCTACGCCGATTTTTATGGAGTAGGCTGGGCGCTGTTACGCACTTGTGCCCTTACCCAGGGTGCGGGTCGTGACACTTGAAGGACCGTTGAGCACCTCTAGAGGAGGGTGAATAGAGTGCGTGTGTGCAGTGGAATATAATCACCAATTAAAAAATTAAACTATGGCAGATATGTAAGAGACAGTAAATAGAGATAGAAAATTCAAACTCAGTGACACGGCGATATATACTGGTATCCCTCTGAGAGGACTAATCCAGTCTCGAGTACTCTTGCTCGATGTTAATCCACTATAACACAAGCTTTAACTGAGAGCTTGCAGTCTCTTACAACACCATGCTTGGTGACGAGCGCACGACCAGCTCCACACATACACCGTGCTTGGTGACGAGCGCACGACCAGCTCCACAACAAAAAAGTTGTTGAAACTTGGAACGACCTCTTTACAACTCTTGAGTAACCAAAAGACTTCTAAATCAACTCTGATAGTACTGGCTTTTGGCTAAGAGATGTATAGGTGAGATTTGAAAATCTTGGATCGTTTGAAAATACTTGAGTAATAGAGAAGAGAGAATGAAGAATGAATTGATGATTTGAAATGAAAAAGTTCTCCTCTATTTATAGGTGTTTTCTCCAACTGAACTCGGGCAGAACTCGGACAGAGTTCGGATGCAAATATCTCGCAAAGAGACGTTGCTCGCATATTTAGAGGCAACAGAAATTTGAATAACTTTTGACCGAACTCGGTCAGAGTTCGGACCGAACTCGGGCCGAACTCGGTTAGGAGTTCTGTCAGGAGATATTTGAAAAATCTTTTGCAAAAACAGTTTTCAAATTTGTTTTTGGTTATTTGTAAAATTATTTTGAAAGACTATTTTCGAAATATGTTTTTGAAATATTTGTAAACGAAAATACGAATGGTAAATGGTAGGCTTTTTGGAATGGACAGTTTTAACCCTAAGCCAGTATTACCATAATTGATTTTACAGAATAAATCCTAGACTCAATAAAATGTAAAATATAGAATAAAATGAGAAATGAGTCTTCAGTAGATTTGATGATGTTGACGCTTTGATTGATGCGATACATCGTCCGTTAAATATGATTTCATGAATCCTGAAATGATTAGCAGTATTTTCTATATTTTGTGTATTGACTAAAGTGTATGTTGATTATAATAATCGGGTGTGACTATGGAATGGGCCAACAATCTCCCCCATTTTGATAATTGACAAACTTGAGTCTATACCAAAATATATTTATATCAAATAGAACAAAATACAAAGTACCTGAAAAAAATTTGGATTTTGTTTTTTTGGATTGTTGTATGTGCGCGCGCGCTTTGGTATACTCTTTTTCTCCCCCTTTGTCAAGTAGTAAAATGAGTAGGCTCCCCCGTAAATCGTGAAGCCAACAATAGACAAACACAAGACAAAGTGAAGCAAAAAGAAATAATCACAGCATAGACATATATGAAACAACTAATATAGAATAAACCAACTCATAATAAATAGAAATAACATAGAAGTTTCTACTAGAAATCCAAATAGTACAACTGAAAAAGAAATGTCTAACTAAACAGTTTAGACAAAATAAAAATACTACATCAACTGCATCAACTAATCAAATCAATATCCACTAGTCCAAGGCTGAATCTACGTCACATCGTGGGGTCGTCCGCATTGGGAGGATCATGAGGGAAGTATGCTGCAGTCGGGTCGAAGAACTGAAAGGTAACCTCATCAGTGAACCGAGGACCTGAAAAAGCAGGGTGAGGAAGGATGGTGACCGGATGGACTGGATCCTGAGCCAGGCTATAGTGGAGGTCAGCAATACTATTTCTCAGCACCTGGGCCTGAGAAAGGTGCCGGAACTCTGAGTCCTGATGACGTTGCGTAGAGACCGCAACAAAATCATCGAAGCGCTGGTAGAAAGTCGAATCGAATCCTGGGGCAGGTGCCGGAGCAGGAGGAGCATCAGCTGGAGGAACCTCAGCATCAGCAGCTGGAGCAGGAGTAGCTCCAGGTGCTCCAGGAGGTGCAGAAAATCGACGAGAACGAGTCAGCTCAACAGGAGGAGAAGAGATGGCACACGTCTCAAGATCAATCTCGAAACGTCGAAATATGGAAGCAAGGTGCATAGGATATACTAGATTCCTACCTGCATTTTTGCAGTTAAGAATCCAGGACATCATAGTTTTGGGAACGGAGAATGGAATGCCAAAGTGGATATGATAAAGAGCAGAAAGTTCTAAAAGGTAACTTCATCAGTAGAGCCTTTCTTCGAAAGAAGAGCAGAAAATATCATACGATGAAGCTCATAGAATGTTTGGTTCAGATGTTTGGCAAAAATTCTCCGGGGAGGAGGGTTAGGATGACAAATTAATTTCCGAAAAGAAGCCAAAGTGACATCAGCAAGGAATTGAATATGGTAGATGTTAACTAATGCATCACCAAGATCAGGAATGTGAAAGTATTCACTGATGTCGGTGGCGCTAAATTCTAATTCTTGTCCAGTAATGCAAGAATAGAAATTGCCGTTTGGTTTTACCTGCAGATTGCAGTAAAACATACGTACGGCGTTGTCATAAATGCTCTCTTGGACCTCAAAAAATTGCGGTATCCAAGTTGATCAAAAATTTGAGTATATTCAAAGAAAGTAGTAAAATTGACGAAAGCTCAAGAGCAAAACGACGACTAGAGAAAGAATCGAACCAGAGATCCGAGAAGTCTTTGTCGGGGAACAAAGTAGCATCGTACTCTTCGGGATCTCTAGGCCGTGCTGGACTAAAGAGACTAGCAGGGGTATAGTCAGAGGAAGAGGAAGCACCTTGAGAAGAGTTTCCTCTTTGACGCTTGGGGGCCATAAGGCGATGGAAAGAAAAACACCTTTTTGAAGAAAAGGTGGAAGGAGGAAGATGACCGCCCACTGGAACTCGTCGAACCCTTGCTAAGATGGAGGAGGAGAGGTTTCTAGAAGGAGAGGGAGGCTTTCCACGTTTTGGTGTGAAGAAAAAGTGGAAGGAAAGTTGGATTATATAGGCACTAGGGCCGGCTGTTTTGTTCTGGAAGTTACCACAGCGCCGACCGAACTTGGTCCGAATTCGGTCCGAACTCGGTCAGAGTTCGGGCCGAGTTCGACCACTTGCATTCCCGAGATAACCAGTGCAGGCTGGTAAGTTTAAAGGTTAAATTTAATAAATTTGACTAATTTATTAAATAACGATTATTATTTCTGAGTTAACGGTAGGGGTTGTCCCAGCTAACGGAGGTTTACCGGGGAACTCTTAAATATCGCTTCGCTTCGACCGTAGCCGTGGTGACAGACATACCCTTTTTAAGTTTGTACCCAAAAATTATTTTCGTTAAATAAAATGTCAAGTCATAAATTCAATTTTAATTACCATATGCACTATGAGTCCGAGAATTCAAGAATGCCGAGCTCACGCCTCAAAATGTTTTAAAACGGTCTTCAGCCAATGGTTTAGTGAATATATCTACTAGTTGATGAGTAGTGTCAATAAATTCTAAGCAAATATCCCCGTGTTGTTGATGATCACGAAGAAAATGATGTCTAATTTCTATGTGCTTTGTGCGTGAATGACAAACAGGGTTCTTAGTCAGATTTATTGCACTAGTGTTATCAAAGTAAATAGGAACATTTGTATAATACAGATTGTAGTCCTCTAGGGTTTGCTTCATCCACAAAATCTGAGCACAACAACGTCCTGCGGCGATATACTCAGCCTCAGTTGTTGATAATGCTACTGAATTTTGTTTCTTGCTAAACCATGAGACTAAGGCCTTTCCTAAGAAATGACATGTGCCACTGGTACTTTTACAGTCCACTGTGGATCCAGCAAAATCCGCATCCGAGTAACCTATAAGGTCAAAGGATTTGGTTTTGGGATACCATAAGCCAACTGTAGAAGTTCCTTTAAGGTATCGGAAGATACGCTTAACGGCACTAAGATGTGATTCCTTAGGGTTTGCCTGATAACGTGCACATATGCAAACGCTAAACATAATATCAGGGCAACTAGCAGTTAAATATAATAAACTACCAATCATACCTCGATACTTACGTTGATCGATAGGTTTGCCACTTTCATCAGCATCAAGCTTTGTAGATGTAGCCATAGGCGTCCCAATTGGCTTTACGTTCTCGAAGTCGTACTTTTTTAGTATGTCCTTCGTGTACTTAGCTTGGTTGATGAATGTTCCAGTCGAGTGTTGTTTGATTTGCAGTCCTAGGAAGAAGTTCAGTTCTCCCATCATACTCATCTCAAATTTACTCTGCATACACTTGGCAAAATCTTGACAAAGTTTTTCATTAGTAGAGCCAAATATAATGTCATCCACATAGATTTGCACTAGAAGTATATCATCATTCATGGATTTTATAAATAAAGTAGTATCAATCTTTCCTTTCGAAAATCTATTATCAAGTAAGAAGGCACTTAGGCGTTCATACCAAGCACGAGGTGCTTGTTTGAGTCCATAAAGTGCTTTCTTAAGCTTGAAGACGTGATCAGGTTTTTGAAAATCTTCAAAACCAGGGGGTTATTTCACAAAAATCTCTTCTTTCAAAAATCCATTTAAAAATGCGCTTTTCACATCCATTTGAAAAAGTTTTAAAATCATTAAAACATGCAAATGCACAAAACATGCGGATGGCTTCTAGTCTAGCAACAGGAGCATAGGTCTCATCATAATCAATTCCTTCTTCTTGATTATAACCTTGTGCAACTAGACGAGCTTTGTTGCGTAGAACTTGTCCATCTTCACTAAGTTTATTTCGGAACACCCATTTGGTACCAATTATCGATTGACCAATTGGTTTAGGAACAAGTTCCCAAACTTGGTTTCTCTCAAATTGATTAAGTTCTTCTTGCATGGCAGAAATCCAAAACTCATCAGAAAAAGCTTCATCAACATTCTTAGGTTCTATTTGTGAAATAAATGCTACATTTGCTGCTAATTCAGAATCTTTAAGAGATGAACGTGTACTTACACCTTTAGATACATCACCTATAATGAGAGTTTCTGGATGATCTGGCTTGAATCTCAATGATTCAAATCTTTGGGCCATACCCTTCACAAGGCTTTTCTCAGTTCTTGCATCTTCGAAACTTTTATCAGTCCTTGCCTCTTGGGTCAGATCTTTCTCAGAATTCTTCTTAGTCTTTTTAGGTGCATCTTCATCATCACTGTCGCTAGATCTGTGACTATTCAACTCATCAAAAGTAACATTAATACTTTCTTCAACAATCATAGATCTTTTATTAAAAATTCTATATCCCTTACTCTTAGCAGCATATCCGAGAAATATCCCGTCATCTGCTTTGGAGTCGAACTTTCCCAAGTTATCCTTGGTGTTCAGGATAAAATAGCGACAACCAAAAACTTTAAGTCATATCAAGGAGTCTTTGTTCAGTTACTAGGTGCAACTTCTTCTCTATGTCATAAAGCTTTTGAACTTTAACATAGTCCCTTTCTTTCTTTTCAATATTGAGGATAGCCTCATGATAGTCTGCTTTAAGTTTGGCTATCTCTTCCGTGTTACCGGTAGTAGATGTCTCTTTAATATCTTCAATTAGATTAGACAGTCTAGCTATCTCGGTTGTGTGTGCCTTAATCTCTTTTCGAGATTGCTTATACTTGTCGAGCACAGTTTTGTGATCTTCAAGTAGTTCGCTAAAGGCATTTTCTAGTTCATCGAAAGTAAAATCATCAAACAGGGGATTAGATGATACCTTTTCAAAAGCCATGAGACAAATATTTGCATTGCTGCAGGGTCTGTCTTCTTCTTCTGAATCACTGGCATCGCTTTCGTGCCAGATGCTTGTGTTCGCATACTTTCGACCAGATGTAGTTTTTCTGCTTGATCTTGATCTATCATATGGACTTCTTTTCTTCATGGTTGGACAGTCCTTCTTCATATGCCCTGATTTCTTGCATCCAAAGCATATAGTTTCATCTTCGTTGCTTTCTTGGACGTCTTTCTTCTTTCTGCTTGTGAACTTTAGATATTTCTTGAAGTTCCTCACAAGTAGGGCTCTTTCATCACCACTTGACGATTCTTCATCGGAATCGTTGTTTGTTGATTTTCTTGCTTGGGCTTTGAAGGCAATAGTTTTCTCCTTTGGAGTTGCTTCTTCAAAATCTTGCAAGTCGAGTTCATGGGTCATGAGTTTGCCCATCAGTGTCTCCAGAGTCATCGTGGTGAGATCGTTTCCTTCAATGATTGCTGTGGCTTTTGGATTCCAGTTCTTTGTTAGAGCCCGCATCACTTTTCTGATCTTTTCGTGATTGCTGTAATCCTTGCCAAGAGGGATTAGTTATATCAAGGAAACGAGTAAACATCTGTGTAATTGACTCACCGGGTTTCATCTTAAAAGATTCATACTCCTGTGTCAGTCTACTAATTTTGGATTCTTTTACTTGGGAAGTCCCTTCATGGGTTACCTCAAGGAGTTTCCAAATTTCGTGAGACGTCTTACAGGTTGAAACTCTGTTGAACTCGATTTTGTCAATTGCACAGAATAGTGCATTGATGGCTCGAGCATCAAGACTAGCCTTTGCTTTTTCAGCATCGGTGTACTTGTCATGAGGCTTTTCCATAAGAATGCCTTCAACCACTGTGGGTGCTGGCTTCTTATATCCATCAATGACTATTGACCATAGATCAAAGTCAAGAGACTTTAGAAAGAAAGTCATCCGTGTTTTCCAATATGTGTAATTTGTTCCATCAAATAGGGGAGGTCTATTTGTGGATTGCCCTTCACCGTTGAATATAGATTTCACGGCTGCCATATATACTCTCTAAGGTATGTTATATAAGAATATAACCTGCTCTGATACCAATTGAAGGACCGTTGAGCACCTCTAGAGGGGGGTGAATAGAGTGCGTGTGTGCAGCGGAATATAATCACTAATTAAAAAATTAAACTATGGCAGATATATAAGAGACAGTAAATAGAGATAGAAAATTCAAACTCAGTGACACGGCGATATATACGGGTATCCCTCTGAGAGGACTAATCCAGTCTCGAGTACTTTTGCTCGATGTTAATCCACTATGGCACAAGCTTTAACTGAGAGCTTGCAGTCTCTTACAACACCGTGCTTGGTGACGAGCGCACGACCAGCTCCACACACACACCGTGCTTGGTGACGAGCGCACGACCAGCTCCACAACAAGAAAAATTGTTGAAACTTGGAACGACCTCTTTACAACTCTTGAGTAACCAAAAGACTTCTAAATCAACTCTGATAGTACTGGCTTTTGGCTAAGAGATGTATAGGTGAGATTTGAAAATCTTGGATCGTTTGAAAATACTTGAGTAATAGAGAAGAGAGAATGAAGAATGAATTGATGATTTGAAATGAAAAAGTTCTCCTCTATTTATAGGTGTTTTCTCCAACCGAACTCGGGCAGAACTCGGACAGAGTTCGGATGCAAATATCTCGCAAAGAGACGTTGCTCGCATATTTGGAGGCAACAGAAATTTGAATAACTTTTGACCGAACTCGGTTAGGAGTTCTGTCAGGAGATATTTGAAAAATCTTTTGCAAAAAACAGTTTTCAAATTTGTTTTTGGTTATTTGTAAAATCATTTTGAAAGACTATTTTCGAAATATATTTTTGAAATATTTGTAAACGAAAATACGAATGGTAAATGGTAGGCTTTTTGGAATGGACAGTTTTAACCCTAAGCCAGTATTACCATAATTGATTTTACAGAATAAATCCTAGACTCAATAAAATGTAAAATACAGAATAAAATGAGAAATGAGTCTTCAGTAGATTTGATGATGTTGACGATTTGATTGATGCGATACATCGTCCGTTAAATATGATTTCATGAATCCTGAAATGATTAGCAGTATTTTTTATATTTTGTGTATTGACTAAAGTGTATGTTGATTATCGAAATCGGGTGTGACCATGGAATGGGCCAACAACACTTTCCTTCCTGGTCAGCTTCGTCATCGGTTCATCTCGACCCAAGCACTCCTCACTTCAGTTACTGAATTGGGTGTACGACATGATTCTATCATTGCTATCTTCTTAGTGCCATAACTAGTTACTATATTACCCAAGAATTCAACTTTATCCAAGAAGAATTCACATTTGGACAACTTCCATGTAATTAGTTTTCCTCCCTTAAGGTCTCGGATACAAATATAAGATGCTCTTCATTCTCTTCTGTGATCTTTGAATAAATCAAGATATCTTCAATGAGTACCTTAATGAATTTATCCAAATATTCTTAGAATATTATGTTCATCAAGTTCATGAATATTGTTGGTGCATTCATCAAACCGAATGGCATCACTAAGAACTCGTAATATCCATATCGAGTCCTAAAAGCTGTCTTTGAAATATCTTCCTTCCTTATCTTCAATTAAGAATAATACGCTCTCATATCATTCTTTAAAAATACGCAAGCTCTACTCAATTAATCAAGCAGATCATCAATTCTCAACAATAGGTATTTTTTCTTGACTAGAGCTCCCTAAGGTGAAGCACTTAATACTAGTGAATCCAATGGGGTTGGATACATCCGTTGGCCAATGCCACATGGCATGGTTGTGTATATTTTGGGGCTGGAGTGTTTCGATTGTCGTATATCTCATAGTCGTCTACATGTAGAACATAGTATTCTAAAACACACAATACACGAGATTTTCTTATTATTCTTACATGAAATATTATATTATCTTTAGTGGTCACATAATATTGACAATAATGTTTCTTTGTTACACTCGTTCATGCATGTAGCTTATTCTTTTCCATGTTCATAGTACACATATTGTCACGTCCCAGAACTAAAATACTTGAGAGTATGGATGGACAAGGCCAGCTACGTATATCCGAGTATACGAGTACCCTTTGATACGGTCACGATTGTATAAGACATGGGTGTTACTATACAATCCAACAGCCAATACTAGGTCAAGCAATCATAGGAAAACAAGTAAGATACAATATATGATCATCAAATATAAAATAGTAAAGCGTCCAAAAGTATGGATATATAGATAATCATGAAGCTAGTAGTACAACATGAAGAGATAGCAAGAGTATAAGGTATACATGACCAGCTCTAGTTGTAGTCTAAAATATACACAAATCATGTTAACATATATGTAAGATGTCAAGGACCAAAATACGAGCTAAACATGTACTCGGTGGCTAAAAGTCTTAAAAGAACACAAAACTAGTGGATGACAAAAAGAAACCCAATCAGGAACTCGGTGGTGCTCCATGTGATCACCATCTAGAGGAAGATACAGTAGATCCTCCTGCTCCGTTATAAGATCTGGCCATAGAAAACTTGTGGGGTCAGACTCCAAAGCAAGTACCACAATGAAAGCCATACTATAAACTAAAACCAACATGCAATTACAATAAAGACATGTATTAAAAGACAATAAGTAAGTAACATGTGACTGAAGTAAACAAGAATCATGTAAAATAAAAAGGCACATGTGACAGTAAAGTAAACAAGATCATGTGTACATGTACATCACGTGAGTCATGTATAGCATGTAAGTACCATATCACGAACACGACATGGGCAAGTACAAGTACAAGAACAAGACAAGATCTGGATGTAGGAACAAGCATAGCAGGGAAAAGACTCCAACCATCAATCATGACCAATCAAGAAGTACGATATGCAACATTAACTAACTAGGGTTATCATAAATCCTAGTTATTAACAAATGCAAATGAGGTTCTCCTATCGATCATGTGCACTGTTGTTTGTCCAGGCTATTTCGAACGCAAGTCATGTCATATTATGTCATGTTAAGCATAGTATGCACAAACCTCAGGTGCTCTCATAAAGGCATCATTCGACGGTGAGCTAATAAAAAAATTAGGGCAAGATGCATCAGTCAATGGTGAGCTGAAAGTGTGCCCTCACGATAAAGAGCTCCAAATCCACTCAACCAAGTGGCATCAGGATAACGGGACTGCATGCAACCATGAAACCCTAATTCTAATAAATCTAGGTGAATAGACTCGTCAATTAGCTTGAACATTTTTATTTAGAATTCTAGGCCGTGGTATATGAGAATTCTTCCTATACCATGGTACTCCCTCGGAGATATGCAAGACTAGACAAGATTGATATTTACAAGCAAGACAAGGAATAAGATAGCAAGCAAACCATGTGATATGATCACTATGATCTGGAATACGCTGCGATGAGCCACAACGAGAATCAAACAAGATTAATGAAGTACATGTCATGTCATATTAAGCAATGTCAAGAAGTATAGTACAAGTCAGGAACATGATGGACAATGCCAAACATGATATCAATGTCTTCTTATCAGCGACAAGTCAAAAATAATACGTTGCTATAATCAGACCAACTCCAAAAAATAGCAATATAGTGAATGTATTCGGACAGTGCAAGACAAGACAAAAAGTGACAAGGTGCTCCAGTACGTGATGGGAAATAAATGAGTAATAGGGACTACCCTCGGGCACCGGGCACGACTATTACCATAATCAAGTTTCGAACAATCAACAATCACAAGAAATCATGCTTAGACGATAAGTATGCAAGTACAATACAAGAAATAATAGAATAAACTCAAAGAAAAAAAAAGAAATACCAAATTTGGGGTCACTGATGGTATACATAGTATACCAATAGTACATCTGATAGAACACAACAAGATTATGGTTCACAGAAATGCAAATCAATGGTATACTGGCTTATTCTGCAATGTACCTACGATATTTCAGGTTCCATAGAAAACCATAAAAAGTCCAAGAAATGGTTTTTGTAGCCAAAATTATGTTCCAAATTCCATCAAAAATAAGTTTAGCAAGAATCAATACAAGGGGTAAGTATCATATATCATATAGAAAAAGTTTCATAGTGAAATCTCCACTGTCACTTCCGATATCGAGCTTTTGCTACAATACTCAAAACTAGTACTAGGAAATCATATCCTAGGTCAAAAACCAAAATCGTTGCCATGTCCGTAACCAAGAATAAGAGGAAAACATATTTCACAAAACATGTTTGGGCAAAAGTAAACATCTAAACCACAAGAACAAGGAAAATAATAATAAAACTTTGCATGTTCAAGAGTTTGACAAGATGTACTTGCCTAAGTCGAGATCCCAACCTAATACTTCTACTCTACCACCAAGAGGGGTTCATAAATCACACACTAGACCTCAAGACCAAGCTCTAAGCTCACATAAAAAATGAAGAGGAAATAAAAATAGAACATAAGAGGTGAGAGAAACTAAAAGAGAGAAGAGAGAGAAAATGAAGGGGTATATGTATAAGGGGTAAATTAATCGTGGTAGTTGGATCTACCACATTAATAATCCATGACTCGAATGGATCAATCTATCCATTCAAAAGAAAATTCAAGAAACCAATGGACGATAGGGTGAGTTAGAACCAAAAAACCATTGAACGAAAAGGTAAACCACCCTATTCATCCAAGGCGACTTGTCCCAGACGGTATACCAGTGGTTTACCGCGATATTCCGACGGTATACAGATTGAAGGCAAAGTTCTCAGTTCGAAAAAATTCCAGGGCTCTGTGTTCTATTCACGGTCCTAACATGGGTCCATGACAATGCCAAAAGGTATTATACTAGTCCCAGGTAGTCTGATAATAAATATAATTATCACAAACTCAAGAAATCAAATATGTTGTATAAGTCATTAAGTGTTTTCTCGAAAATAGGAAACCAGGAAATCCAGCAATATAATAAATAGTAAATACTCACATATCATAATACGAATACTGATATAGTGAGAGAGTCTCAAACCCGCTTCGTATCTTCCTTTTCATCCTTGGTAGATGGACATTGCTCCGTAATAAGCTTAAAGTAAGCTGTAAGGGGGTTGCTTACTTTCTTTGACCTGTCTATCCCAAAATACTAAGTACCCGGTGAAAGTACTTGTTTTAGGACAAGTATAGCTACTTGGACTCTCTTTCTCTCTCACGGTTGCTTTCAATCCCAAGAATTGTCTTCGCTATGCCTAAATCCTTCGTAGAGAAGACCGCACCCAATTGCTGCTTCAACTTCGATATTTTGGTGGCATGCAGACTGTAACGCCCCAATCCCAAAATACGTAGGACCAGGTATATGATTACATGCCATCAACACTTCACCAATGGGCCAAACCTCATAATAAGTCCATTAGCGAAATACTTAAGCGGTAAATCATCCCAGAAATACAATAATCTACAGGTATATATATATATATCTGTCACGACCCGCACCCGGTTTTCGGATGCGAGCTTGTGAGTAAGCCAGCTACGTATCCAGCAGACTCCAGCCCGACTCGAGTACGTATAAGCTGTCAAGGTCATGGTATCATGGCTAATATGGTAATCTACAGTATATCTCAATCCACAAGAATATATAAGAGAAGAATGAACAATTATGGGTCATGGTCTGCAGCCCATTAGCATATTGTCCGATTAGACTCCAAGAATGATATGAGTCTATAAAATAAGCAAAATATATCATGGCATGGGATATAAAGCATGAGAGAATAATAAAAAAATATCACAAGCAAATATCTGTATTCCTGCAGATGTAATCACTACCATCATGAGCCGCAAAATTAACTCCATGCAATCAGCTACCTGAAGAGATCATCAGGTCCTCAGGGGACATAGCAAGATACATAAAAATATATTTATCTAATAGTTTAATTATTCAATAATATAAATAGGGTATAAACAGGAACTAGATATGAGACTGACATGTGGCTACTGACAGGTGACTATGAACACGGATACGGGATCAACTATGCGTAAATAAACTGCTGGAAAAATAAGAGATCAATGGAATACCAACCCTTGCTCCGACGTGGACTCATAGGTCAGTTTCAAGACAAGTCACCCTCGCCCCGTGTGTGGACTCGCAGGTACAAACGGACAACCCTCGCCCTGTGTGTGGACTCGCAGGTTGTGGGAACGATACAGGAATAGCAGTTCAATCACACATACTTACAGACACGACTCAGTCAAGATATAGGTGATGATATGGTACAACTCAGTCAAGACACAATCAATTCTAGTATAACTATATTATCAAGTCAAGCAAGACTATAAACTGGTGAGCACGGTATATAGAATCTAGATAAATCAAATCAACTAGAAAGCTAATGCATCATATAGAATCTATAACAACTAGAGTATCTATGATAATATAATAATAACATGAAAAACTATAAGCATAAAATAAACTATAGAGGGAGGCAAGGTATACTTGCCTGGTGGTAGCACGAAGAGCCTACAATAAACCGTCAACCGGTAAGCCAAATAAGTCCAAATCTCACAACTATCTTCGAAAGCTGAAACAAACATTGCCATCATTCTCAGAATAGTCAAATTAGCTAGGATTGTCTGTCCTTAAGTCCAATTTTGGACACAGGGGCAAAACGATAATTTTGGGCAAAAATGGTGTCTGCCGTTGGACCCGCTTTGTACCGAAAGTGTGCCAGAGTCAATGGTCTCTAAAGTCTTCAAACTATATGTCAACAGGTTCGGTTTTTCGATAGAAACCCAACCGTATGTCCAAAGTTGGATTCCGACCGGACGTGCACAAAATCGCCCGTTGAGTCGGACCGTGGGGCCCGTAAAACGGCGGTTCGATTCAACTGTCTCAGAATTAGACCAAACTTGGCATACAAGACCAGAAAATGATACGGTCCTGTTGGCACAAGTTTTGTTTCGATTTGACGAGCGTGCACAAAGTAATTGGGAAATTTGCACAGAGGTCGATACGGTAAATTTTGACGGATACGTATCAAATTCGTCGCGCACACACGACCAATTTAAATTCTGTCAAAGCCCACACGTCCATGAAGCTGATACACACCTTTCAATTCTTTTGATTCGTGACCACGTTGTCCGGATTGGCGGAACGCACATCGTATCGATGAATTTTGGTTTTTAAATAGGTTTTTCATGAACTTTGGGATCTGATTTCTCGGCACGTAGTCGATGAAATCGACTTCTACGAATTGCGTTATGGAGCCCTACATGTGTCTAAAAGTGTGTTCAAATAGAGTTTCTACTCGAGCACTAGATCGATCGAAATCGATCTCAAACGTGGACGATTGGACTGTTTAGTGTTCTGTTTCGGGACAGATTTTTACCGAAATTTGGTTCGATTTTCTGGGCGATATAGTTTACCTAAAATCAAACAAATTGATGGGGATCGAAGTTGTATATATCGGGATCATACTAGAAGAATATCTCAAAAAATGATCGAGCAGCGAGGATGAATTTTGACCACGAAGTTGAGGCCGAACCGGCTGTTGCTGTCGTTCCTCTGTCCGCGGTTGTGCTGCGATTGCGGCCGTTTGCACTGCCACTCCGGCGATCGGTCGACGGCCATCTTGTGGAGGCACGTACGGCATGGCCCCGCAGGGGGGGCGCGTGTGGGTGCGGCGTTAGGGTTTTTCTTTGTTGTTGCTGTCTTGTATTTACGCGCAGTCGGGGGAATTACTTGGGCGCTCGGCCGGGCGGGTATGGGGGTCTGGTTGGGTTGCTCAGGCTGGGCCTAAGCTTGCTGCTGCTTTGGGCAGATCCGGCTGGCCTGGCTGGGCTGGCTTGGCTGTGTTTTGCTGTTGCTTTCTTAGTCTTTTTATTTTTATTTTTCTATTATATATATATATATATAATATATATATATATATATATTATTAATTATATATATATATTACTTCAGATAGATATATATATATATATATATATATATATATAT
>JANAVB010025199.1:888890-1047740 GCA_029216955.1 Iris pallida | reverse complement strand
ACATAATATACACACAACATATATAGATATATATATATATAGATATATATATATATATATAGATATATATATATACATTTACTACACCATACATAAATTACGAAGTACGCACATGCATACAACATATCTATAGTCGTGAACGTCTTGGTCACTCTACAAACATTACATGGGCCCAGGTTGGTTCGGGTTAAGTCTGGACTAGCTTGGTACCACCGGGTCACTTAAATGTAATAATAATATTAATAAAAATTAAACTATTATAATGGTCATGTCACAACTTGGCCTGGTTTTTCCTAATTAGAAAATCCTATGGCTCGCTATCCCCTACCATGGCTAAACACTAGTCAAAGAACGCAACTGCACTATCCGTGCAATGATTCCTAGTCACCTTGTACTCCAATTTCTAACCATGACTAAGGTCATCTATCTTAATAATAACTAAATAATTATTTATAAAAAATCTAAGAATCACCATTTAAATAAAAAAATAAAAAATAAAAAATATTTCAAGAATTTTTGGGAAGGGGAGCTACAATATCATCAATCTGCAAAGTAATAGTCTACAAAGATATCCATCCAATAATAATAATAAATAGCCATATCTAGCAGAAAAATAATAATGTCTGTGCAGGCAAAAGACATCCCGAAATCATATAAAAGAAAAACAGAGTAATAACCAACTACAAGTCTGCTGAATGGAAGAAAATAATATAGAAAGTCTGAATATGAAAATGACAAGTCTCAGAGAAATCTACTGGCACTATCTCATCGTATGTGTCGATACGTCTCCGGTCTCACCTCCCAAACCATAAATCTTCGGTTATCTTCTGTTTCGTCTAAGCATGGAAAATAGCCAGGTCTTCAGGGGACTAGCAAGGTACATAATATGCATGCCATGGTACATATATGGATATATGAACTAAGGCAATCTACTGTATCCAGTATGTGCTATGCAAATGAGAATTTTTTCTAGAATATCATACCTCCACTGAGGCTCAAAGCTCCTCAGTAGAATATTGTCCCCAATACCGTGTCACGGGACTAAGGACAATCAAACATGATAGTGATAGCCTCTACTCTACTACAGATCTAACAATATGCCACATGAGAATAGGTCTGACATTGTAGTCAAGTTCTTTCCAACCCCATGTCTAGTATCTATCATACATTCAAGTCCATGCAGTCACAACTATCACGATAATCAGGCACGATGAACAATCTAGAATACTACTACGAGATCAATACCACGAATAATTATGTAAATCTTGAATCACGAATGTGTCGGTGTCCTATGTACATTCGTGTCAATAGACACGTCAATATGCACGTAATGCCTAATATCAATATTCGGTATCATCAACATGACAACGGTACCCGTCTACGAAATGGACACTAAGTATCGATGTTCCTACGTCATGCAATGCAAAGAAAATCAACAATAAAAGAAACAAAAATAATCTTTAACCACGGCAAGGTACACTTGCCTATAATTGTTGTTTGAGCGTATGTCTAGCCAACTTTGGTGTCCTTGTCACTCCTTCCAAGATCACCTATAATAATACACTATTATTAAAACTCTATATCAACTTACCATATATATACCATATTTGTATCTATATCTACTAGTCGCCATAACGTTTATACAACCCTATACAACATATTAGTACCAACTTTCCTTATAAAAATAATTTATAACGATACTAAGATAATAGATTTAAATTCTGAAAAATAATTACAAATATCTATATATTACCAAAATTTACTATTTTAATGGTGAAACTCATTCATAACAAGTCCTATGCCAATACTACGCATTAATACCACAATCGACCTACTAATTTAGCCCCAAAATAATAATAATTAAAAATATTAAATTCTCTAAAAATCCTAGAAAATGGATAAAATAGTTTTTTTTAACATTAAATCTTGCACAACAAATAGTTTACTAGAGTTTTATGAAGTCTTGGGACCTTTGGACACAAAGAATATAGGATTTTCGAAATTACGGTGTTATGGTAAATATCGAGAATTTTAATAAATAGTAAACGAACTTAAAACCTAAAAAATAGATACGCATTGGAAAGATCTTGAAGTCTAGTTTCTGATATAAAAATATTAGAAGCATCAAAAATGACTTTAGGTAGGCAAAAAATGGCTCGCAACAGATCTGGTCGGTTCTGGATACCTTGTTGTAGAATCGATGCCACGGACAAACCGCTTGAAAATGTGTGATCCAGCGATCAAAAATTGAAGTAGACACAAAGAGATAACTTTTAGTTTTAGTTTGAGGTGAATTGGTCGAGAAAAAGTAGATGAAACATAGTCTAGAAGTCGACTAACCTGCTGTGATGTTCATATTTTAGTTCGACAGAGTTTCGACCCAAGTATTGGGTCATGCACCTCTCCAATAGCCGCAAGATTCCTCCTACACTTGCTAGGATGAAAGAGAACATCGAGGGGTCGTGAGAGTGGTGGTGGCTGGCGATTCTGAGGAGATATATAAGGTTAGGGTTTTGAAACGTATTTATGCCATGAGGTTGTGGGCTTTAGTTTGAACTAATTCTGGTAGGATTTGGCCCTCCAAATTACACTAATAGTAATAGGTTTCCTATCTTAGATAGTTTTTTGACCAAGTCAAAGATTGTTGATATATTGCACGTAGCTGCAATTTAATCTCTAAAAATCACTTAAATATACATCTACTTGGTTTTTGTAATCTTAGATGGACTCTAACTAGTAGAGTTGACTAGGTTAGGGTCCGGCTAGAATTTCTAGTTAAATTGAACCCGAAAATCAATTAATGGATCTAATGTTCCATTTGTAAATAAATAGCAAATGGGAACTCGATTGGATGGTATATCCTAGGCATGTGCGTATTAGACTCAAAATGGGTCAAAATCATATATTAGGTCAAAAGGTTTTGATCTATATCGAGTTTCGAACTCAAGTTGGAAGTTGGATCTAGAATTATGGTAAATGATCAAAATGGCCTAAGCTGACCCGATATTGTGCAAAGTTAAAAGAATGTTGGAGAACAAGTTTCGATGGGACATGATATATCAAATTGAAGGTGGACGTGTCTAAAATTCAAATATGGAATTAGATTTGAAAAATCGATATTTATTGTGCTTTAAAATTCAAAGCTACATTAAACTACTAAGACAGTCATTATTGACTTCAATATTTAAAATATTCATATAAAATAAATTCCAAAAATCAGGGGGCTTACAATCTATCCACCTTAAAAAATTTCGTCCTTGAAACTAAAATTACACTATCAAACAAAATCTATAACATATGAATAATTAAACTAAATGTTACTAGAATTCGCAAATAGATGTGGATATCACTCCCGCATGGAGTCTTCTCGCTCCCAAGTAGATTCTTTCAGAGAATAGTGCTTCCATACAGCTAGAACCATTATAATCGTCTGTCCTCTAAGTGTCTTCTCGATAATCTCCAAGATACCAACCGATTGCTCCTCGTATGATAAACTAGGTCCCACCGTGATCGTAGAGTGATCGACCATATGACTGGGATTAGTCACATACCTCATCAATTATGAGACATGGAACACATCGTGCACTCCCTATAGTGATAGGGTAATGCAAGACGATATGCAACCTCTCCTACATGCTCAATGATGTCGAACGATCCAATATAACTTGGACTCAACTTTTCTCTACTTCCGAATCTAATGATGCCTGGAGTTGGTGAAATCCTCAGAAATATATGCTCTCTCTCCTTGAATTCCAATTGTCGACGGTACGTATCGGCCCAATGCTGTCGGTCTTGAGCTACTTGAAGATGACTCTAAATTCGCTTTACTTTTTTACTGTCTTCGTCACAAGTACTAGTCCAAGTATCTGTCGCTCTCCAATATTGCTCCAACATACTGGCATTCTATACTTCCTCCCATATAATGCTTCGTATGGTGCCATCTGTATGCTAGCTTGGTAACTATTGTTATAGATAAATTCTACCAAATGCAAGTGGTCCTTCCAAGAATCTCTAAAGTCTAACATACACGTTTTCAACATATCTTCGAGGGTCTGAATAGTACACTTGGACTGACCATCCGTCTGTGGATGATAATTCGTGCTAAACTTGAGTCTCCTACCCAAAACTGCATACTCCTCTAGAAATGTGATATGAATCTAGAATTCCTGTCCGAGACTATAGTGACTAGCACTCCATGGAGTTTCACAATTTGTCTCATGTACAAGTCAGCTAATATCTCGATGGACTATCCCACTTTGAATGGCAAAAAATGTGCCGACTTGTGAGTCTATCCAAAATTATCCAAACTTCATCCTTTCTACCGGAGCTCCTCGAAAATCCAGTAACAAAATCCATATTAATATGCTCCCACTTCTATTCAGGGATAGGAAGCAATTGCAACTTACCTGCAGTACTTTGATGCATTGTCTTCACCTGCTGACAGATCAAACACATCGCTACAAAGTGTACAATCTTTCTCTTCATACTATGCCACCAATAGTACTGTTTTAAGTCCCGATATATCTTATTACTGTTGACACAAAATCACAGTCAACCAAATATTGATATAATTAACAAACATGATACTTGTAATATTTTAATACGACACATGAAGACTGAATTCAGTACAAGCCAGACGACAGCTCATACCGACAATGCTTCATATTTTGAGTCTGTATTTTACATTTTTATTGAGTCTAGACTTATGTAAACTGAGCTGTGCTGAGCATCTGAAACTTAACCTATACCCATACCTCAAATCAAAAGCTCCACAAAAATCCAAATAAGCCTATCTACCCATTAGGCCTATTCTATGCTCTGGAGACAGAGTTCGGGCCGAACTCTGCCTCCACACAGAGTTTGGGCCGAACTCTGCCTCCTAAAATCCAGGATCCTAATTTTTAGGGTTGGCTGGATGCAAGTTGTCCAACGGCCAAATTTTTGAATATTCCAACCAGAATTCTGGCCGAATTCTGCCTGTATGGTATCCTATAAATAGGCCATGAATTCTCTCATTTTCAATCATCCAATCTTCTCTTCTCTTCTCTCTAAAGCCTTATACAAGCCATATCCTTCTCTTCTACTAGCCACAAGCTCCCTAAGCCTCAAAGTGCTCAGTACTTTTCAGTTAGGTGTTTGTGCAAGAGTTCAAGAAGTCGCTTGGAAAATTCCAAGCATCGCCACTGCGATCTCTGTAAGAAGTTGACGTGCTCTTCTGAAGAAAAGGTACAGGGTGTAACTACTATTTCACAAATAGTGGATTTAATCCTGAGCTAGAGTTCTCAGGCCTGGACTAGTCCTTCATGAGGAAAATCAGGTTAAAATCGGCTGTGTTTGCGTATGCTTTCTTGCTCTTTACTATTTTCGTATTTACTCTGATTATTTACTATTGGTGAAAGAGTTTAATTTTTAATTGGACATTATTGTCATAAACTCTATTCACCCCCCTGTAGAGTTGCCTATTTGTTCTTCATTTGGTATCAGAGCTCTGTTCTCTCAACAAGGACTAACATCCTAGAGCTGATCTATGGCAACCACACAATCCATGATTTCCAATCACGGTGAAGGGCAGTCCACTCATAGGCCTCCCCTATTTGATGGAACTAACTACACCTATTGAAAAACAAGGATGAGCTTTTATCTCAAGTCGCTAGACTTCGACCTGTGGACCATTGTCACCGATGGTTACAAAAAGCCCGCCAGGATAGTTGTCAATGGTGATCTCGTTGAGAAAACCTACGACAAATATTCTGACGAGGAGAAGAAACAGGCGAGTCTAGACGCAAGAGCTATTAATACTTTATTCTGTGCTATAGACAGGAATGAGTTTAACATGGTCTCAACATGCACCACCTCTCACGAAGTATGGAGACTTCTAGAAGTGACGCATGAAGGAACCACTCAAGTGAAGGAGTCAAAAATAAGTCGTCTCACTCAAGAATATGAGGCTTTCAAGATGAAGCCAAATGAGACTATCACACAAATGATTATAAGATTTCTCGACATCATCAACCCCTTGTATTCTCTCGACAAACAATATACAAATCACGAGAAGATCCGCAAGATACTTAGGGGGCTACCATAGATTTGGAACCCTAAGGTGACAGCCATCATTGAAGGAAATGATCTCACAACTATGTCCATGGAGACTTTGATGGGAAAGCTGATGACTCATGAGCTTGACCTCAAGGACTTCGAAGAGCCTGCTCCTAAGGTAAAGGAGATTGTCCTTAAAGCTCACCGACGAAGGGCTGATCCTGAAGAAATGGATGATGACAACTCGAAAGATGAAGATCAAGCTCTCCTTGTCCGCAACTTCAAAAAATTCCTTCGCTTCAATCGAAGAAAGAAGGAACCGTAAGAAGATGACGAAGAAGAGCCAACATGCTACGATTGTAAGAAGACTGGACATGTCCGAAAAGACTGTCCATTCGCAAAGAAGAGCAACCGATATGAGAAACCATACAAGAAGGCTTCCTCAAGAAAATATGCCAACACAAGCATTTGGCATGAAAGCGAAGCTAGTGATTCCGAGGAAGAAAAGGACTCTCCTCAAGACACCGCCAATGTTTGCCTAATGGCTACATCCGACAAGGTAACTAGCGAAACTCTTGATGATTTCACTTTTGACGAACTTGGCGATGCATTCAATGATTTACTCAATGACCACAAGAAAGTCATTAGTAAATATAAACACGCCAAGGAGAAGATCAAAAGTTATGAAGTCGAGATTCAAAGACTCTCTTCATTGCTTGATAATATTAGAGACACTTCACCCACGAAAGTCACAAATGAGGTGTCTAAGCTTAAATTAAGCCTACATGATGCCGAAGCACGTATTGAAAAGCAAACACAAGAGATCACAGCAATCAACATTGAGATTGCTGAAGAAAAAAATAGACACAAGATCTTTATCACTAAGATTTATGGTTTGAATACTAAGATTAATGAACTGCAGGCTGTCTCTAAGAAATTAGAGGCTAGATTGGGAAAATAGGTTGCTCAACCTCAAACCCAATCACATGAGACACACACAAAGCACAACACTACTCATACTAGTCAAACATGTCATCCACCTGCAGCACATAATCATGCTTATATATACACCCACTTTCATAAAGCACACAAACCACATGCACGTAGAAATAATTCTCATATGACACATAATCACCATGCTACACATAGATACAATCATCACCATGCTGTACATAAACACAATCACCACCATACTGCATATAGATTTAATCATCATCCTGCAGCCACATACAGTCATCATCATGCTGCTCCACACCACTCTTACCATACTATATATAGACATCATCATCATGATACTCCACACCACTCTACATATAGACATCATCACCATGCTACTCCACACCACTCTACATATAGACATCATCAACATGCTCCTAACATAAATAGGAATGCTATTTGTACTTATTGTGGATTACATGGACACATCTCACCATAATGTAGAGTTAGGAGATTAGTAGATAGAAACATATATGTATGGTTGCCGAAAACTAACTTTTCAGGACCCTCAAGAACTTGGGTACCAAAGGTCACATCTACTCTTGATGTTGGTGGACCTTCCCTCCTCAACTAAGAGTAAGTGGATTCTCGATAGTGGATGCTCGTGACATATGACGGAAGACGCAAATCTTTTTGCATCACTATCGATGAAGAGGGAAGGGTATGTATCATTCGGCAATAACCTAAAAGGGTATATTATTGGTAATGTTACTATAGGTCATCCTCCTTCTCCTGTAATAAAGGATGTCTGCCTAGTGACCGAGTTAAAGCATAACCT
Source organism: Iris pallida (assembly GCA_029216955.1). Lineage (NCBI taxonomy): Eukaryota > Viridiplantae > Streptophyta > Magnoliopsida > Asparagales > Iridaceae > Iris > Iris pallida. The sequence goes on along the minus strand of JANAVB010025199.1, from coordinate 1,039,930 downwards.
GCTCAGCATAAGTCATCTTGCTGATCATGGATATGATATTAACTTTGGACAAAATAAATGCTTTATTTATAATAGGTCAACGGAAGACATCGCTTTTGAAGGGATAAGAGAGGATAATATTTATATTTTCTATCTATCTAGAGATACTAACAGAGCAGGAAGACGTCGCTATGCTCACAAGGATGAAAGATTACTATGGCACCAGCATCTTGGTCATGCCAATATGGATACTATATCCAGGCTATCGACTAAGAAGCTAGTTAGAGGCTTGCCCGACATCACATTCAAAAAGGACACGGTATATGCCGAATGTGAATTGAATAAGGCAACCAAGTCCTCATTTCATTCCATAAACTCTGTAAGTACTACTAGACCCTTGCAATTACTTCATATAGATTTATTTGGCCCTAGTAGAGTAGCCAGTCTTGGTGGAAAACTCTACGCTTTTGTTATAGTAGATGACTTTTTTAGATTTACTTGAGTTTTCTTTCTTATAAATAAAAGTGATGTCATTTCAGTTTTCAAAATATTTGCTAAAAAGGTTCAAAACGAAAAGGGCTACATGATTACTCGAATCCGAAGTGATCATGGAGGCGAATTCGAAAATACTGATTTTGAAAAGTTTTGTGATTTAAATGGTTTTAATCATGAGTTTTCTTGTCCAAGAACTCTTCAACAAAATGGTGTTGTGGAGCGAAAGAATAGGACTCTTGGCGATATGGCTAGAGTCATGTTAAATAAATTCTCTCTTCCGAAATATTTTTGGGCTGAAGCTGTCAGTACAGCGTGCCATATTTTAAATAGGGTGCTTATTCGTCCTATTACGAAGAAAATACCCTATGAGCTTTGGTTTGGAAGAACTCCAAACGTTTCATATTTTCGAGTTTTTGGTTGTCGATATTTTATCCTTAACACCAAAGACAACTTAGGAAAATTTGATGCCAAAGCTGAAGATGGTATATTCCTTGGCTATGCGGCCAAGAGCAAGGGATATAGAGTGTTCAACAAACGCTCATTAATTGTAGAAGAGTCTACAAATATGACTTTCGATGAGGATAACAGTGCAGCAGCTACTCTTGATGATGATGTTGAGCCATCAACTTCTACTCCAATGAATACCACCACTGAAACCAATTCTCTGGAGGGCTTGCCAAAAAAATTCTCTTTCAAGTCGTCACATCCAGAAAATTTGGTTATAGGTGAGGTTTCACGTAGAGTAAGTACTAGATCATCATTAAGAGACTCTATTGCTAGTACTGCCTTCATTTCACAAATTGAGCCGAAAAATATTGTAGAAGCTTTTAATGATAAATTTTGGATTTCTGCCATGCAAGAAGAACTCAACCAATTCGAGAGGAGCCAAGTTTGGGAACTTGTTCCTAGGCCGATAAATCACTCGATTATTGGTACTAAATAGGTTTTTCGAAACAAAGTAAATGAAGATGGTTCAGTTACACGCAACAAAGCTCGTCTAGTAGCTCAAGGATACAACCAAGAGGAAGGTATCGAATACGATGAGACGTATGCTCCTGTTGTGAGATTGGAATCCATTCGGATGCTTTACGCATTTGCTAATTTTCAAAATTTCAAATTGTTTCAAATGGATGTTAAAAGTGCTTTCTTGAATGGATTTATTAAGGAGAAAGTTTATATAAAACAACCCCCTGGTTTTAAAAATTACAAATTTCCCGACCATATTTTCAAGCTCAAGAAAGCGCTATATGGCCTCAAACAAGCCCCTAGAGCTTGGTATGAACGACTAAGCAATTTCTTGCTTGAAAAAAGTTTTTCAAAAGGGAAAATTGATACTACACTTTTCATAAAACCTTTCAAAGACACTATTCTCTTAGTGCAAATTTACGTTGATGATATTGTATTTGGTTCTACTGATGAAACTCTCTGTCAAGATTTTGCCAAGTGTATGCAGACCGAGTTTGAGATGAACATGATGGGGGAGCTCAAATACTTTTTTGGACTGCAAGTCAAACAAACATCAAATGGAACTTTCATTTGTCAGTTAAAGTATACAAAGGACATGCTGAAGAAATTCGACCTTGACAACGTCAAACCAATCAGCACTCCAATGGCTACTACAACTAAACTAGAACCAGATGAAAGCGGCAAACCTGTGGATCAACGTAAGTATCGAGGTATGATAGGCAGTCTACTTTATTTAACTGCTAGTCGCCCTGATATTATGTTTAGCGTTTGTTTGTGTGCTAGATATCAAGCTAATCCTAAGGAATCACACATGTCTGCTGTTAAGCGTATCTTTCGATACCTTAAGGGTACGGTTACAGTGGGCCTATGGTATGCTAAATCAACATCATTTGACCTCATTGGTTACTCTGATGCTGATTTCGTCGGATGCAAGGTCGACCGTAAAAGTACGAACGACACGTGTCATTTATTAGGAAAGGCTTTAGTCTCTTGGTTTAGCAAAAAGCAGAATTCTGTCGTACTATCCACAACAGAAGCTGAATATATCGCAGCTGGTCGTTGTTGTGCACAAATTCTGTGGATGAAGCAAACCCTTAAAGACTATAACTTATCTTTTATGCACATTCCTATATTTTGTGACAACACTAGTGCTATAAATCTCACTAAGAACCCCATATGTCACTCACTCACGAAGCACATTGAAATACGTCACTACTATTTGCGTGATCACCAGCAAAATGGTACTATTAACTTAGAATTTATTGACACTGATCATCAGCTAGAAGATTTCTTTACCAAACCACTATCCGAAGAGCGTTTTAACTTTCTTTGTCGTGAACTAAGAATTTTGGATGAAGCTGTTATTCATTAAAGTAACCTGCGTAAATATCGATTATGTCTTGATTTTTTATGATGAAATTGCTATGGGTACAAGCCGAAAGGGTCCTTCTGACAACAAGACGTAGAAGCCTAAGCGACACGGTGCACTAGTCCTCAGGACTACCGCTAGCTGGGATCCGGCCCCTGCAGCTACTCCATGGCAGGTTCAAAATATTAAATTATGGCATATTTTCTTGTTTATTACATGGTTTACCATTATTTATCACATGCTAAAATTCAAATTTTCAAACTTCACTTTGATTCAGTGTTGACTTTTTGCTATTCTCTACTTGGTTTTCTCATTTTTTGTATATGCATCTACTTATTATCATATTCCTTTTAGTCTATCTTAATTGATCAAACTTCTTTTAGTCTAATTTCTGTTCTGGCTACAGAAACCAGAATTCGGGCCGAACTCTGCCTTACCCAGAGTTCGGGCCGAATTCGGTCTGGCTGTTCCAGAACCGAAAGCAGCCTCAGCCGCTGATCAGAATATGATCCAATGGTCCACATTTGCTCCGACCATTCGAACCCTTACACTAAAAACCGGGTTCCCCTCTTCTCTCTCCTCCATTGCCACCTTCTAAACTTCTCCAAACTATTTTTTCTCCAAACCCTAACCCTAGTTCTTCCATCCTAGAACATACTTTTTCTCAAAATTCAAGGAGTAGGATTCTCTCACCATTCTCCTTCATCTTTCATCATCAAATTGAGGTATATTTCCACACTTCTCTCCATCTAAATTCCTTCAATTTTCTTTATTATTTTATGGCTCCCAAGTTGTTCAATAGAGGGAAGAGACTTCGAACCGAGGGTGCGTCCTCTTCGAATGCTCCTTCTCGTATTGAACCACCCGTTGAACAACCCAATCAACAACCTATTCACCCGTTGTTCAACCCACCTCGTCCACTCGACCCCAACATGTACGATGACCGGATATTTGTTTCACTTGACGCTTTAAATGAGTGGTTTAGTGATTTTCGATCACGTTCGGAGTATGCGGGTCACCTTATAAATTTTACTATCTTTTTACAATATGATTCACTCTTTCATGATCTATGTCTTGATGAACTTGTCACCACCAATTCGGTTATCTATCTCAATGCCATCCAAATGTTTTATTGCAATCTTACTCACAATGATACTCATATATTTTTACGGGTTACGGGCATTGATATTTCTTTTGATGATTTTGACTTGGCCGAACACCTTGAACTTCCGGAGCCAAACTCATGGAAGAAACTTGTTGAAGCTCGCAAGTTTCAATTCCCCGATGGGTCATCCCTAGAAAGCTTTAAGGACGATTTGTGTACTCCTAACACACGTCCTCGCAAGCTTCTCGCCAAGTTTCTCAATCCTTACTTTTATGAACTTCATCGTATTATTTTTAACACGATTCTGCCCAAAGCAGGATCAACTGATGAGGTTACATATTTTGAAATCTTTGCTTTGTACCACCTCCATTTTCATGTTCCTTTTAATCTTCTACGTACCATGATGGACTGGATGATTAATGCAAGAAAGAAGCCAAGATCCTTGGTTTATGCTCTTTATCTTCCTATGATCTTTCGTACTTTTCGTGTACCTCTTGATGAGTGCCAATTCCTTCCTGCCCCTACCTTCCTCTCTAAGGCACGACGGCTTCAGGCAGCAGTTGGCTCACCTGTTGTGTCTGAGCACTCTGACGATGAGCCCGACGCACCTCCTCTTGGACAGGATCCTCCTCCTCTTTCTGCTACTCTTGAGTCACTACAGATTATGCTTCACGATCGATTCACTTTAGAGGATGATCGCTGGACTCAGCTTGACTACCGGACCACCCTGCAGATAAGTGCCATCAGCAACTCACTGTACGATATTTGGTACTCTATGTCTCAGCATCCTTCCATGCCTATTCCTTTGGAGCGGGACCCTGGTCGCGAAGGATACCGTATCGACGACCCTTGGGTTATCCGTTACCTGGATCCGGATACGGCTTTCGTGGACCCTCGTCATTCCTTCACTGATCCATCCAACGACGCTGGGCCTTCACGAGCTCGATGATGGATATGGATTTCTATTTTCTGCTGCTGAGGATCGTAGTTTATGCTGTTATGCATTTTTAGTTGCTGTAGTTGTTTTTATTTATGCACTTTGGTTGTATTAGAACTCATTATGTGACTCTTGGAGACATTTTATTATGTCGTTTATCAGTTTATGCAGTTTATCATTATTATTTTTGGTGTGCTTGCCAATCATTATTTTTGGTTGTTTGATAAATGCCAAAAGGGGAAGAAATACTTTGCTTTATTCATATTACATCATCATATTTTTTTTCTGGCTTTGTGTATCTGTGCTTTGGGAAAGAATGATTTTATCAGAACAACAGGTTCAAAGCAATGTTTACGGAGGAGCTATTGCTAGCTCTGCACTAATTACGGGGGAGCTACGCTACTGCTTTAATGTGTCCAGGTATTAATATCAATTATCAATATGGGGGAGATTGTTGACACAAAATCACAGTCAACCAAATATTAATACAATTGACAAACATGATACTTGTAATATTTCAATACGACACATGAAGACTGAATTCAGTACAAGCCAGACGACAGCTCGCACCGGCAATGCTTCATATTTTGAGTCTGTATTTTATAATTTTATTGAGTCTAGACTTATGTAAACTGAGTTGTGTTGAGCATCTGAGACTTAACCTATACCCATATCTCAAATCAAAAGCTCCACAAAAATCTAAATAAGCCCATCTACCCATTAGGCCTATTTTGTGCTCTGGAGACAGAGTTCGGGCCGAACTCTGCCTCCACACAGAGTTCGGGCCGAACTCTGCCTCCTAAAATCCAGGACCCTAATTTTTAGGGTTGGCTGGATGCAAGTTGTCCAACGGCCAAATTTTTGAATATTTCAACCAGAATTCTGATCGAATTCTGCCTGTATGGTATCCTATAAATAGGCCATAAATTCTCTCATTTTCAATCATCCAATCTTCTCTTCTCTTCTCTCTAAAGCCTTATACAAGCCATACCCTTCTCATCTACTAGCCACAAGCTCCCTAAGCCTCAAAGTGCTCAGTACTTTTCAGTCAGGTGTTTGTGCAAGAGTTCAAGAAGTCGCTTGGAAAATTCCAAGCATCGCCACTGCGATCTCTGTAAGAAGTTGACGTGCTCTTCTGAAGAAAAGGCACGGGGTGTAACTACTATTTCACAAATAGTGGATTTAATCCTGAGCTAGAGTTCTCAGACCTGGACTAGTCCTCCACGATGGAAACCAGGTTAAAATCGGCTGTGTTTGCGTACGCTTTCTTGCTCTTTACTATTTCCGTATTTACTCTGAGTATTTACTATTGGTGAAAGATTTTAATTTTTAATTGGACATTATTGTCATAAACTCTATTCATCCCCCTCTAGAGTTGCCTATTTGTTCTTCAATTACTTCCAGGATGAATAGAATAAATAGAGTTATGCGCTTCATTCGTTAACTCCTGCCTCAACTCTCCATTCAAAACATATAGGCAATTTTTGTACCTTAATGTCCCATCCTCATGAATAAGCAGTCGTGTCTGCTCTCTAGCCGTTGTCCTCTCTCGAAGTCTTCAAAATCTTGTATTTGTAGGCAACGCTGCCTTGATCCTATCCACAAGCGACGACTGTCCATCAAGATTTGCAAGTACTCCTTATTTCCCGGCATAATAACTTCTACTCCAAGCTTCTGAAGATCCTCTAGTAACTGTGGCTGAGCTGTCAAAAAATATGCAGTAGGCATCCTACTCATAGCGTCCGCCACTATGTTCACCTTGCCAGGATGGTACTAAAAATCTATATCATAGTCTGTCATGAGCTCCAACCAACGCCTATGTTCATATTCAACTCCTTTTGTGTGAAGACATACTTCAAGCTTTTATGACCGTAAATATCTCCATACGCTCTCTGTACAAATAATGCCTCCACAGCTTCAATGCAAAGATCACTGCTACAAACTCCAGATCATGAGTAGTATAATTCTTCTCATGTGTCCACAATTGCCTTCATACAGAGGCTATGACCTTTCTATGTTGCATCAAGACACATCTAAGTCTATTACCTGATACATCACTATATATAACGAATCCTCTCGATCTAGAAGGAAGCGTCAAAATAGGTGTTGAGGTCAACCTCTTCTTCAACTCCTCAAAAGCCTTCTGACAGTCTTCTATCTACTGAAACTCTTGATCCTTGTGCGTCAACCGTGTCATCGGCTCTGCTATCCATGAAAAAATCTTTACGAACCTGCGATAATATCCGACAAGTCTGAGAAAACTCCTAACCTCTGCAACAATGTCAATGTCGGCCAAGATTCTACTATAGCTATCTTTTTTGGATCAACTGAAAGTCTTTCTTCCGAGATAATGTGTCCAAGGAAAGGAACTCTATCGAGATAGATTTAGCACTTACTAAGCTTGGCATACTATCTATCCTTCCTCAAAGTCTCAAGAATGATGTGAAGATGCTTTCGTGCTCCTTCCGACTCTTAGAATACACCAGGATGTCATCGATAAACCCTATTATGAATTTATCCAAATATGGTTGGAATATCTTATTCATCAAGCTCATAAAAACTGTCAGCATATTGGTTAGACTGAACGGCTTAAACAAGAACTTATAATGCCCATACTTGGTTCTGAAGGATGACGTCGGTATGTCTTTTTTCGTCACTTTGATCTGATGGTACCCTGATCTAAGATCTATCTTCGAGAATATGCAAGACCCATGCAGTTGGTCGAACAGATCGTCAATACGTGGCAACGGATACTTTCTTGATGGCTACAACATTAAGAGCTCTGTAATCAATGCATAAGTGAACCGATCTATCCTTCTTTTGCACAAACAGGATAGGCTCTCCCTACAGCGATACACTAGCTGTAATAAATCTCTTGTCTAAGAGTTCATCAACTTGCTTCTTCTGCTCTTCTAACTCCTTCTGCGCTAGCCTGTATACAGCTGATGTGATAGGCTCCTCCCCTGGCATCAAGTCGATGGTGAACTTTACTTCCCGATCAGGTGGAAAACCTGGTAAGTCATCGAAAAATACGTCCACAAAGTCTGCTACAATCCCTGGATACTCAACCTCGCCTTCAGCTATATGTGCTTTAAGTGTAGGTATAGTACCCTACTCTGTAGCTCCACGAAGAAACTCAAACTCCGGTTGCCGAGGTGGCCTAAAGATAACTCGTCCATTCTGACAATCCAATGTAACATGGTACTCTCATCCAGTCCATACCAAGTATAACATCATAATTCGGCATAGAAAATATCAAGAATTGGGCTCCCATCTCTCTTCTATAAATAACTACCGAACAAGATCTAAAAGTATTGCTAACCGAAATAATACCACCTCCTGTCAGAATCTTTATGACCTTAGGAAGATGTGAGGTCACTACTCTATGTGGGCTATGAAGCTAGCGGAAATAAAAGAATACGATGCTCCTGAATCAAACAATGCTACAACAGGTAATGAAGCTACCAATATAGTACCTGCTATAACCTCGTCTGCCATTTGTACCTTCTCCATATTCATGGCAAAGGCCTGTCCACGACCACATATTGATGCTCTATTCTATTGCTAAGCCTGATGGAATATGGCCTCTGGGGTGGAAGATGTGGCCTTTGTTGAAAACCTCCCGGTAGTGGTGGTTGCATGCCTTCAGCTCCTGTCTGTGGTACTCTCGATGCCGGAAGTCTCGGTAGCTGTGGTGCTGGTCCTGGTGCGTTCCTCCGACTCTTTAGGCAGTCCCATAGTGGATGCTGATATGAACCACATATTAAGCATAATCCTAATATGTGTATGCAATCCCTCGCGATGTGTCCCTTCTTGCCACAGTGGTGGCAATCAGGTAGTGCTGCTGCTGGTGTCTGGACTTCTGATAAAAGTCCATTGTAGGCTTCTTTGCCCAGAACTCCCTGCTGGGCTTTGACTGGTATAAGTGGCCTCTTCATGCCTGACTCCCTCCGATGAACTCGCCCTAGGGAGGGTGTCGCGGTAAGAACTCCAGAATAAGGAGTAGGTATCGCAGCACCAATGAGCTCTTATAGTCTATAACTCAGACCGTCATAGTAGTTCTCTGCCTTTTCTTCCTCCATCTGGATTAGTGTGGGTACAAAATGACTCAGTCATAGAAACTTGACGTTGTATTTTTTCCATGGTCATGCTGCCTTGTACGAGGTACAAAAATTTCCTTCGAAGCTCTGCTCTAAGGTGGCCGGAATATACATCTCCTGGAAACGTTTGGAGAACTCCTCTCAAGTGATATTATCTAGTCCAAGTCTTCTTTCTTCTGTAAGCCACCAGTGGTGCATATTGCCGATTAGTTGTATTCTGACGGCAACCATCCAACACTTCTTCAATATCTCTGTTGCCTTCAACTGATGCTAGATGTTGGTGAGCCACTTGCGAACCTCTGTGGGATCTTCTTTTTTCGAAAATTATGGTAGTTTCAACTGGCAAAAATCAGCAAGTGTCCCCGTCGATGACTGTCGAGCTGGTGGAATCACCCTCTCCAATGTTGCTACGATACGATCCTCCATGCCCTCTATCTATCTCTGCTGAGTCTCCAATTAGATCTGTTGTTGTGCTTGCATCATTATGTAGAAGGTCTGGAACAACTGATACGGATCTATATTTTGTCCAAGCTGAGGAAACATCATAGGTGGCATCGTTGGTAGTGATGGCCACTGGGGAGGTATCCTCTCTTCTGAACCTCGACTTGTGCGAAGTTGTTGGCACGTCTGATTGGGTAGTTGAACCTCTATCCGGTGGCAAGGTCGAGTCGACATGAGTCACTACCACGTTCTGCGGAGTAACTATAGGATTCTCGTCGTCGGTTTGCGAGTCTATTGTACTGTGCCATGTTGAAACAAAACTTATAAGCTAAGAGCAGATGATATCAAGCCGGATGCATGTCAAGAAATAAATTTTGAAAGCAATATAGAGGTCAATGACGTGTAACAATAAAAATACATGGATGTGATCCTATTGGTCTTTCCTATTCTAATTGCAGGCTCACGTCGGTACAGTAACATAACAAAAGTGATTTATCACAGAATTGGCCTTCATGGACCACCACAAAAATATGTAACGTCTCAGTCCCAAAATACTAGAACTGGGTATACGATTACATGCCAGCAGTACTTCACCAATGGGCCACCAATGGGCCAAACCTCACAACAAGCCCATTAGATAAATACTTAAGCTGTAAATCATGATAATATCCCAGAAATACAACACAGTTCACAGGCATATATATATCTAACCATATCCATAGAGTAATAGTCAACAAAGATAACCAGTCCAATAATAATAATATAGCAATATCCAGCAGTAAAAGTAATAACGAATGTGTAGACAAAAGACATCCCGAAACCACATAAAAGAGAAATAAAGTAATAATCAACTACAAGCCTGCTGAAATGAAAGATAATAATATAGCAAGTCTGAATATGGAAATGACATGTCTCAAGAGAAATTCTCTGGCACTATCTCATCGTCCTGTGCCGGTACGTCTTCGGTCTCAGCTCCCGAACCATAAATTTTTGAATAATCTTCTTCTTCGTCTAAGACTGGGAATAGTCAGGTCCTCAGGGGACTAGCAAGGTACATAATATATATGCTATGGCACAGATATGGTTATATGAACTAAGGCAATCTACTGTATCCAGACTATGTGCTATGCAAGTGAGAATCTTTCCTAGAATATCATACCTTTCCACTGAGGCTTAGAAGCACCTCTGCAGGATATTATTCCCAGTACCATGTCGTGGGACCAAGGACAATCAAACATGATAGTGATAGCCTCTACTCTGCTACAAAGCTAACAATATGCCACATCATAATAGGTCTGACATTGTAGTCAATATCTCCCCAATCCTATGTCTAGTATCTATCATACAGTCAAGTCCATACAGTAACTACAATCATGATAATCAAGCACGATGAACAATCTAGGATACTACTATAAGATCAATACCACGAATAATTATATAAATCTTGCGTCATGAATGTGTCGATGTCATACGGTCATTCGTGTCAATAGACACATCAATATGCATGTAATGTCTAATGTCAATACTCAGTGTTATCAATATGACATCGATACCCGTCTACGAAATGGACACTAAGTATCGACGTTCCAACGTCATAAAATGCTAAGAAAATTAACAATAAAATAAATAGAAATAATCTTTAACCACGACAAGGTACACTTGCCTCTAATTGTTGTTTGAGCGTATGTCTGGACAACCCCGGTGTCTTCGTCACTCCTTCCAAGATCAGCTATAATAATACACTATTATTAATACTCTATATCGACATACCATATATAGACCATATTTGTATCTATATCTACTAGTCGCCATAACGTTTATAGAACACTATACAATATATTAGTCCCAATTTTTCTTATAAAAAAAACTTATAACTAGAATAAAATAATAGATTTAAATTTTGTAAAAATAATTATAAATATCTATAGATTACCAAAATTTACTATTTTAAAGGTGAAACTCATTCATAACAAGTCCTATGCCAATACTACACATTAATATCACAGTCGACCTACTAATTTAGCCCCAAAATAATAATTAATTGAAAATATTAAATTCTCTAAAAATTCCAGAAATTAGATAAAATAGTATTTTTAATATTAAACCTTGCACAAAAAATAGTTTATTAGATTTTTATCAAGTATTGGGACTTTTGGACACAAAGAACATAGGATTTTCGAAGTTACGATGTTACGGCAAATGTCGAGAATTTTAATAAATAGTAAACGAACTTAAGACCTAACAAATAGATATGCGTTGGAAAGCTCTTGAAGTATAGTTTCTAATAAAAATATTAGAAGGATCAAAACTGAGGTAGCATAAAACTACTCGCAATAGATCTTGTAGGTTATCGACACCTTATGGTAGAATCGACGCCACGGACAAACCATTTGGAACTGTGTGATCTAGCGATCAGAGATTGAAGTAGACACATATAGGTAACTTCTAGTTTAGGTGAATTGGTCAAGAAAAAGTAGAAGAAACCTCGTCTAGAAGGCGATTAACCTGCTGTGATATTCATATTTTAATTCAACGAAGTTTTGGCCCAAGTATCGCGTCGTGCACACCTCTCTAATGGCCGCAAGATTGCTCCTACACTTGCTAGGGTGGAAGAGAATGTCGAAGGGGTCGTGAGAGTGGTGGTGGTTGGCGGTTACGAGAAGAGGTATTAGGTTAGTGTTTTGATAGGTGTTTATGTCATGAGGGTATGGGCTTTGATTTGAACTAATTCGGGTAGGATTTGGCCCTCCAAATTATACTAATGGTAATAGGTTTCCTATGTTACAGGGTTGTTTGACCAAGTGAGAGATTGTTGATATATTGCACACATGACTGCAATTTAATCTCTAAAATTACTTAAATATATGTCTACTTGGTTATGGTAATCTTAGATAGACTCTAACCAGAGGGTTGACTAGGTTAGGGCCCGAATAGAATTTCTAGTTAAATTGAACCCAAAAATCAATTAATGGATCTCATGTGCCATTTACAAATAAATAGCACATGGAAACTCGATTAGATGGTACGCCCTATTCATGTGCGTAGTAGACTCAAAATAGGTCAAAACCACATATTGGCTCAAAAGTTTTGATCTATGTCGAGTCCATAACTCAAGTTCAAAGTTGGATCTAGAATTACGATAAATGATTAAAATGGCCTAAGTTGACCAGATATTGTCCAAAGCCAAAATAATGTTGGAGAACATGTTTGGATGAGACATGATATTCAAATGGAAGGTGGACGTGTCTAGAATTCAAATATGGAATTAGATTTGAGAAATTGATATTTGTTGTACTTCAAAATTCAAAGCTACGGTCAACTACTAATATAGTAATTATTGACTTTAATATCGATATAAAATAAATAAAAATAATTAAAAATAAATTCTAAAAATCATAGGGCCTACACCGACCCACGAATAACATATCATCAACATAAGCAACAATATGATAAAATTATCATCGATAAATATTTCACGAACACACAGAGATCCGCAGTTGTCTATGCATAACCATGCTACGCCATAAATGACACAAACTTCCTGTACCACTGCCTCAAAGCTTACTTCAGATCAATACAGACACTTCTTCAACTGGCAGACTAAGTGTGACTTTTCCTTCTCATGGAATCCCTCTGGTTTTTTCATGTATAACTTCTCTAAATTACTATAGAGGAATATTATTTTCACGTCCATCTGCTCAACCTCTAAGTCAAAATTAGCTGTCAATGCTAGCACAATCCAAATTGATGACAACTTGATGACCGACAAAAATATCTCATCAAAATATATTCCATTTAGCTAACTGTAGCCTTTAACTATCAGTCTCACTTTGCATCGAAGGTGAGTTGTAAACCCCCTAATTTTTGGATATTATTTTAAATTTTATTTTTATTTATATAAACTAGATATTTAATTTTAAACTAGATTTTATATCAATATAACTATAGACGTACATTTTTGTAGTTTTAATTTTTGGAGCACATGACATGTCCATCTCTCGAAACGTCCTTTATGAGTTTTGTAGTAGACATGTTAACCTTCAATTTGGTATACCATTTTCCTTGCAAACTTGTCCCCTTATATTCTTTTGACTTCACACAACTTCGGGCTAATTTAGGCCAATTGACCGTGATCCCAGACTTAACTTCCAACTTTGAGTTCTGGACTCGACTTAGATCAAAACCATTTAACCCAATATATGGTTTTGACCCATTTTGAGCCTATGACATACATGTCGAGGGTGTGCCACTCAAACGAGTTCCCATGTGATATTTATTTACGAATGGCACAGGAGACTCAATTGGATGATTTTCGGGATTTGAATATCGAAATAGGTTAAATATAATTTTGTATGTATTTGATTATATATTTATTTATTTAATTGATATAAATATATGTGCTTATAACGAATTATATATATATATATATATATATATATATATATATATATATATATATATATATATATATATATATATATATATATATATATATATATATATTTAACTGGTGTCATATAAATGGTGTCATATAAACATATATAAGAGTTATTATTTTTAATATATCTACATGTATAGATCTTTATACTATTATATATATATATATATATATATATATATATATATATATATATATATATATATATATATTTGTGTGTGTGTGTAGATATATATTAACCAAAAACTTAACCAAACATCTCCCCCCTTGATTCGAAGCAGCAACGGCTATAGCCATCACTGCCCCCGTGGCCTGGCACCACCTTGCAGCCACCCACCACCAGGGCCCCGCAAACATGTGCACCAAGCCAGGGCAGCAACCCACGACAGTAGTGCAGCATGTATGCCAACAGCAATGGTAGCAGCAACGACTATCGCGGCTTAAGCCGTTGCGCTCAGGCCGTCGCGACGCTGCGCAACCGCCACCCCCTGGCTGCTAGACCACCACGCAAAGCTAGGCCTAGGTGGCAGTCGTTGTAGCGATAAGGTAACAGTACGGTACAGTAGAGCGTGTAATGCCTATAGTTCGTATTACGTATTTTGGAATACGTGTACGTGTTTTATCTTGTATTGCATGTTTTCTTGCTTGGTTTATTGGATATTTCTATTGCTTGGCCATGGTTCATCTTGGTTTGGGTTGGCTTGGTTCGGTTTGGGGTTGCTTTTGGTTCAATATGGACCAAAGGGGAGAACCCCTACCTACCACCAACATTTCTGTTTACTAACCCCCTCTCCTTTCTCTCTCCTCATTACTCTTCTTCTCCACCATTAACTCCTCACCAACCTGTGAGAGAGAGAGAGATCTAGGCAAGTGCATCTTGCTTCATGGAGGAACCCAAATTTTATTGTTCCATTCTCTTCTTTACAGCATCCTAAAGCACTTTAGTTCTTGGCATTTCTAAATTCCGTGGCTCATTGCTTGTTGATCTAAGTTTATGTCATTTTTGGATTTCTTGGGTTTTGATCTATTTAATCTTATTATTTTCAAGTTTTGATAGTTCCATGTTGTAGAGAATTTCATTCTGCCCCAATTTGACCTATGAAAATTCAGATTTGGACTCTGGATGAAGGTTTTATGGAGCTTGAAACATGGCTTCATGGTGCTCTTCTTCTCAGAAATTTGGAGAAGAAGAACAGTTCCAGCCGCACATAGTTTCCTGCCGCATGAACTTAGCCGCATAGCCTTATGCGACAAGTCCCATTTCTAGCCGCATGCACCAACTCAGTCGTAAAAAGACAGCATGGCATTTTCAGCCGCATGTCTAGGACGAACTCCAACCGCATAAGCTTTCCCTCATTTGAGCCGCATGGACTTGATTCGAGCCGTATTTGCTCCGCTCCTCCACCAACCGCATACGCCTAAAATTCCCCTGGCCGTATAAGCCCCCCAGTCACTCACAGCCGCATGGGGTCCAACTCATTCCCCGGCCGCATGAACTAAACCCAGCCGCATGAGTTGATCCGGCCGCATAAAAAGATTCAGCCGCATGAGCTTCTGATCCCCCGAGCCGTATGAACTTGGAACTCCTTAGCCGCATAAAGCCGTGGCAACTTCTGGCCGTATAGGCCCCCGTTTCCCTCCAGCCGCATGGATCTACATCCCTGCCAGCCGCATATGCTCCGCTCCTCCACCGACCGCATAGGCCTTCTCCTCTGGCCGCATGGGAACTAGTCCTTTCCCAGCCACATAAGGGTTCATTCCTGCTAGCCGCATGAGAACCCCACTACCTGAGCCGCATGAATTCTGGGCCGTATGGGCCCGCATCAATCTGAGCCGCATGGAATCATCTTCCTGAGCCGCAAGGCTCCTTCCCGTGCCTTGTCTTGTTATTTAATTATTATTTTATTATTATTGTTAACTCATGCCTTGTAACTCTCAGTATTACATTGGGTCTCCTGATGCTTGCTTGTGCTATATTATTTGTACTTATACCCATGAACACGATAGTGACCCGTAGTGGTGCACTCCTGACAAGTAACATGACATGATAGTGGCCTACCGTGGCGCACTCCTGACAAGTAACCTGACATGATTATCCTGATAGCTGTTGCGACGGCTCCATGACATGACATGACCTGACATGACCAGTATAAATAACCTAGACACCGTGGATGATTGTGCTTGTACAAATAAACCAGTCCTGTCTTGCATCATGTTTAGGAAGGAACTCCTGAGTACCACGGTCAGGAGTACCTACTGAAATGGACTAAGGCTAATAACTAGAATAACACAGTAGTCATGAAGAGATTTCCCAGCTACAGGCAATCCCGTCACCTGGACGCGCCTGGGATCTGTAGCCTGCCGTCGAGTAGGACACATTTCCAGCACACTGTCATATGTTGCACCCTTCAAGCAACTTAAGGGTACATGTGTTTCCTGGACGATGTACCCACCTGAATTCAATCCCTAATATTCGACCTGAATAACCTGGATGGTCTGCAGGACTTGTGGCTGTGGAATAATCTCGCTGCATCTTGTTAGTAACTAGGCCTGTGATAACCCTAGTTAGTTAAAATATTAAGCCGTACTCATTGTTTGGCCGTGATTGATTGGATGGCATAACCAGTCTAGTCTAGCCTTGATCCTGTACAAGATTGTTATATGACCTAATTTTTTATATTATCTTGCCGATAAATGGTATGAAACCAAGCTCCATTCAGATGAAGGGTTACAATCTCGGTCCTTGTTTGGTTTACAGGTTGTAACCTGGTTATCTAAATAGTTCTATGGTTGTCTCGTCGTATATCATCCTGATTTTTATATACTTCCAGTTCTTACTGCTTATTTATATCCTTGTGCTAATTGCTGGTTTTAAGTTCCTAAGTGAAGCTTCCTTTGTGGTACTTGCTCTTTCTGGGGTCTGACCCAGCTGGTTTTGTATAGCCAGATATCGGAGCAGCTCCAGAGGATCTACCTGTCTTCCAACCAGATGGTGACCATCAGGCGTAACCCTGGCAATGAGTGGGTTTCTTTTGTTCTTCCACTTTATTATAAAATTATTCTGTTGAGGCGTTTAGCCGACGAGCACTTGTTAGCTCGGTTGTACCTTATTTACTGTCTGCCTACGGGCTGTAACATGATTAACAGATCCTAGGGTTGATCATGTATGACTAAACTCTTGCTAGTCCTGATATTTTGTAATGACTAGCTTCATGATCAGCTAAATATGTAATATTTGGGATGCCTTACTATTGTATATTTGGTGGTCTTACATCTTGTAATATTTACATACTTGCTTGTGATTGAGACAATAGGCTTGTTCTTGACCATAGGAGACTGATGGCTTGTAGTTAAACCCTCATGTATCTAGACAGCCGCAACCGTATAGCGAGGTGGATTGCACTTCAATATACCTAGCTGGCTATGTCTGCCCCCGCTCTCTAGTATTATGGTTCTGGAGAGTGACATGGTTTAAGTGGTGGCCCATGCAGGTCTTATAAATCAAGATATGTGAGGGTTTACCGAATAGATGTCTCAATCAGTACTCGCCTTTGATCTCTGTTCGTATCCTCTTGATCCCTGAAAATTCTGGTCCTGATCACATGCTTGTATCGTTGATCTGTCCTGGTCCTTCCTTATTGTTTTCTATATCGTCTTCTTCAGCGGTATTATTCCTGGACCTGCCGATCAGCAAGGTGGAGCACCTCCTGTGGGCCCGCAGCAACTCGGGGATCAAGCCCAGCATTCGGGAGTAGTCTCCAGAGTCGTGTCTATTAGAGGAGAGCCACCAGTCCAGCCAGTTCAGCCTGCTGAACCTGATGATGGCACTTTGGTAGGTCTTATCAGGACCTTGATAGCTTCCCAAGATCGTCGAGGAGATGCCTTGTACCAGGCAGTGACAGATGCTTTGACCAGAGGCTGTCACCCAGGAAACAGCGCGGCCAACAGCTTCAAGCGCTTGAACCCTCCATTCTTTGATGGTAGCGAAGATGTGATCGCCGCAGATGCTTGGCTTCAGGATACTGAGGTGATTCTAGAAGCAGCTAGGACTCCAGAGAACGAGAAGGTGGCCGTAGTACACCTGCAGTTATTAGATCTTGCCCGCAGCTGGTGGGCGGTGCAGGCCGTTGGATTAATGGCCCCTATTGCTTGGACAGTATTCAGAGAGAGATTCCAGACCAAGTATTTTGATGCTGTAGTTCGATACGATCTACAGACCAGGTTCACCAATCTAAAATAGATGGGCAGGATGGTCGACGGATATGCGGCCGAGTTTTCTAGGCTCAGTCGGTTTGCTCCCACCTTGGTGGCAACCGAGTATGATAGAGTCCAGCGATTCCAGCAGGGGCTTCATCTGGAGATTTTATTAGCGGTTGAGCAGTTCGAGCATCAGACTTTTGATGCAGTCTTGAGAGCAGCTAGGAGGCATGAGTATATACCTCCGAGAGGATCGTAGATAGGGCCCGAGGTCAAAAGAGATCTCACGGCCAGATGAATCAGTCTTCAGCACCAGCCCCGACAGTTCGGGCTTTGACTATTGGAGCTCCGAGGCGGGCGGCATACCCGACGTACCCTCGACAGCAGAAATAGAAGCCCTCTTCCGCGGTGGGATGTTCTCATTACAGGAAGCCAGGACATGTGGTGGCAGAATGTCGCAGGGCGCAGGGATTGTGCCTGGCTTGTGGAGCAGCAGATCATAAGGTTGGATCCTGTCCGAATAGGGGTGGTTCATCATCGTCCAACCTTTCTAGTTCTTCGATGAGAGGACTAGCTCCAGTCCAGCAGCAGTAGTATCAGCCTCAGAGGCCCTTGCCGCCTCAGTCCCAGGCATTCCAGCAACAACACCCCAGCAGTATACATAAGCCCAAGCCCAGATCCAGAGTAGGCAGCGAAGATTACAGCAGAGGGGACCAGCACCCCGAGGGCACGGTCAGGCTATGGTGATGACCGTAGAGGAAGGATTGGCACCAGGAGAGGTAGTAGCAGGTACTATTCTCGTCAACTCTTTTCCAGCTTCAGCTTTGTTTGATTCTGGTGCATCGCATTCATTCATGTCTGCACGATTTGTGACACGGATAGGGTTGGAGCCCGAGTCATTATCAATAAGGCTCAATATACTTACTGGTAACGGACTTGTGGGAGTAGATAGAGTATTTTTCTCATATCGGATCGTAGTTAGCGGTAGAGAGTTCCCCACTAGATTGATAGAGTTTCCGATGGTCGATTATGATGTGGTCTTAGGGATGGATTGGTTGAGGAACCAATATGCTAGAATAGACTGCCATATTGGCAGGGTTGTTTTTAGCATTACAGGTGAGCCAGAGTTTTTCTTCTCCCGAGGCGAAGTTGAACCTTCTCCTCCAGTATTGCGGATGACAGTAGCAGTAGTGCAGTTACCTCGAATAGTCGAAAAGTTTCCAGATGTTTTCCCAGAATTGCTTCCAGGTATGCCGCCAGAGTGAGAGATCGAGTTCACCATTGACTTGATCCTAGGAACAGCCCCAGTGTCAGAGAGAGTCTACAGGATGGCACCGTCAGAGTTGGAGATATTGTACAAGATGATTGAAGAACTTAGAACCAAGGGATTCATTTGTGCTAGTGGATCACCTTGGGGAGCCCCGATGCTTCTTGTGAAAAAGAAGGATGGTACGTCCAGATTATGTGTTGATTATCGTACCTTGAACTCAGTGACAATCAAGAACAGATACCCTATCCCGGGGATAGATGACTTGTTTGATCAACTCAAAGGGACAGCAGTATTTTTGAAGATCGACTTGCACTCAAGATACCATCAGATCAGAGTCAGAGAGCAGGACATCCCGAAGACGGCATTCAGATCTAGATATGGGCATTGGGAGTTTCTTGTTATGCCCTTTGGAGCAACTAATGTGCCGGCTGTATTCATGGACCTCATGAATCGTATCTTCATACCTTATTTGGATCAGTTCGTGATTGTGTTCCTAGATGACATCCTGGTCTACAGTAAGAATGAGGCAGAGCTTGAGCAGCATCTCCGAGTTGTTCTCCAGATTCTCAGAGAGCACCAGTTGTATGCCAAGTTCAGTAAATACGAGTTCTGGCTCGATCGCATTTCGTACTTGGGTCATATCATCACCAAAGGAGGAGTAGAAGTGGATCCCTCGAAGATTATAGCCATTGAGACGTGGCCATTGCCTAGCACAGTTACAGAAGTCCGTAGTTTCCTTGGATTAGCCGGCTACTATCGGCGATTTGTTTCAGACTTTGCTCGGATTTCAGCGCCATTGACCCAGTTAACCTATAAGGATGTGCAGTTTGCTTGGACAGCAGAGTGCCAGGATTCTTTTAAAAATTTGAAGCAGGCTTGATGACGACTCATATTCTTACGCTTCCAGATAGAACCGGGGGATTCTCAGTGTATTGTGATGCTTCAGGCAGAGGTTTGGGATGCGTTTTGATGCAGCATGGGAAGGTAATAGCTTATGAGTTACGACAACTTCGTGATCATGAGAAGAATTATCCAACCCATGATTTAGAGCTGGCAGCCGTAATGTTTGTACTTAAGTTGTGGAGGCACTACTTGTATGGAGATAGGATAGAGATTTTTACCGACCACAAGAGCCTGAAGTATGTGTTCACTCAGAAGGATCTTAACATGCGTCAGAGAAGATGGCTGGAGCTTCTTGTGGATTATGATGTCAACCTGCAGTATCATCCTGGGAAAGCCAACGTCGTTACAGATGCGTTGAGCAGGAGAGCCGGAGCTTATTTCCTAACAGCACAACCAGAGCTGTTAGCAGATCTTCAGAAGATGGGTATAGAAGTTGTCCTCTCTTCTAGTGTGGCATTAATGGCCAGTATGCAGGTTCAGCCCGCTATAGTTGAGAGGATTCGGATGGCGCAGTCAGTAGATTCCAAGCTTCAGCGACTCAGAGCAGAGTGTGAGGCAGGACGAAGACCGGAGTTATGTATCCATAAAGATGGTACACTTTGACATGGTAAGCGTCTTTGTGTACCCAGTGGAGATATCAGACAGAAGATCATAGAAGAAGCTCACAGTTCTCAGTATTCCATTCATCCCGGTGGTACGAAGATGTACCGTGATATTCGTCAGCACTTCTGGTGGAATGGCATGAAGAGGGAGATAGCCCGGTTTATCTCTCGATGTTTGGTTTGCTAACAAGTTAAAGTTGAACATTAGAGGCCAGCTGGACTTCTTCAGCCCTTGCCAATTCCAGAATGGAAGTGGGAGCATGTGACCATGGATTTCATGACTGGATTGCCTAGATCTCCAGCTGGTCGAGATGCTATTTGGGTTATAGTTGACCAGCTCACGAAGGTAGCTCACTTTCTTCCATTCAGAGTTGGTCAGTCGACGGGTCAGCTAGCAGAAATGTATCTCAGGCAGATCGTCAGACTTCACGGTGTGCCAGTCAGTATCACCTCGGACCGAGATTCCCGGTTTATGTCGCACTTTTGGCGTAGCCTGCAAGAGATTTTGGGAACTCACCTCCAGTTTAGCTCAGCATATCATCCGCAGACAGATGGCCAGTCAGAATGCATAATTCAGACCCTTAAAGACATGTTGCGATCTTGTACACTCGACTTTGGTGGTTCGTGGGAAGATCACCTGCACCTGGTGTAGCTCTCATACAACAACAGTTTCTAGGCCAGTATCCAGATGGCATCGTTCGAGGCGCTGTATGGTAGGAAGTGCCGATCCCCGCTAGCATAGGACGATGTCGGAGAGAGACAGATGCTCGGTCCAGAAATGATTGTTCAGACCGTTGAAGTGGTCAGAAGAGTCAGGAATCACCTTCAAGTTGCCCAAGGTCGCCAGTGTCATTGGGCCGATTCTCATCGGCGCCCCCTTGAGTTTTCGGTCGGCGACCATGTATTCTTGAGGATTTTGCCTAACCGTGGCGTCATTCATTTCATCGTACGGAGAAAGCTTAGTCCTAGGTATATAGGACCGTTCGACATTATGGAGCGAGTAGGTGATGTATCCTATCGTCTCGCTCTCCCACCGTCGCTACGTGAGGTGCATGATGTATTCCATGTATCCCAATTACGACGGTATATCCCGAACCCGAGCCATATCACTACACCAAAACATGTAATTTGTTACACAATTTTTTTTTAATTAGTAACGGTTATTATTGTGACATACTTGTAACAATTATAAATGTTACAATAAGTCAAAAACCGTAACTAAAATTCTATTCTATTTTTTATTTCTATTGTTCTATTGTTTGTAAGAGAAAAAACTGTTCACAACTGCGGTCACATGACAGAATGCAAAGGGTTAGAAAGTGTTACAAAGGCAAAAAAAGAGTCCCTAATTTTTTCCGCACACGTTTTTGGTTCCCTCCCCTTCCCCTCTCTCTCTCTCTCTCGATTTCCCCCTTCCCCTCTCTCGAACTTCCTCTTATGAGAAGCTGCCCGAAAAAAATTGTGCTGCGCTCCTCCATCCCCAACGAAGCGAAGAGCAAGAAGGCCTCCATCACCGACAAAGTGGCGAAGGTACGTCCATCTTTTATTTCAGTCTAAGAGTTTCCTTCTCTCCCTTTCTCTCTCACAATCTCAAGATTTTGAGCAGGGCTACCATCACCACACCACGAGCACCGTCGACACGGACACAGACGATCCACCCAAAGGTACTTACCTCATATTTTCTCTATCTGATTTGAGGCTTTGTTGATTTTAGGGTTTTAGATATTACCAATCCACTATATTGTTTTTCATCAAGAACTAATTTAGGTTTTGTTTATTTTGAGGGTTTTCTTGATTTTAGGGTTTTGTTGATTTTAGGCTTTCTTCTCTTTTTTTTAAGATCTTAATGGTGTGCCCCCGACCTAGATGTCCGGCCACCGCCTGAGATCTATGAGGATTTGTCATATTGCAAGAGAAATATAACAGGAAATTATCAAGAACTGGAAATGAATCTAGGGCTTTTATTCATGAAGAAAGTAAAATTGACATGAACATAAATTGCTGCAAGGAATTGGAAAATGCAGGAGAATAAAGTTTTTCTTGGCTACCACTCCACTCTGTGATTGTTGCTATATATAATAAGTACACCATTGTAACCGTTGATTGAAGTTAGCTGCAGAGTTGGCTAATTGGCTGAGCTGGTAATTTAACACTGATCCTCTTAGCTAGAATGCTGACCTGGAAAGGATGAAAGAGCCTAAACGAAAGAGTCCACTGAAACTCCACTCTGATACTCTATTGAAGACTGATACACTAACCAGGATCATATCACTTAACTCCAGATGGATGATAAAAGAACACAATTCAGGTGGATAAGGGAGAAATACTTCAAATCCTAATTCCATCTGGCGCTGGATGGGGAGTTCCTCGCGTCGAGTTCTGAGTGCTCGTCTTCTCTTTGGTGATGTTCTCTTTTAAATTTTTATTGTATTTTTTATCCACATAATGGCATCTTCTTGTGAGGTAAATATTTCTGAAGAATACAAGGTGGATTGAATCCCTTCCCTTCTTCTAGATAGCTGTTATTGTGATGCTCACTCCGATGCCCTTAATATTGACTTTGGGTGATCTTTGCTTTCCTGATAGTTACTGTAATCATCTTTTCTCAACAAAGAAGCTTCTTTTAACATGTTTTTATTGGTCATAGAGGTGCATCAAATAAAAAAAAATGCAGTATTGAAAGGATTTTATGTGGATCTCTAATCCTACCAGGAAACACATTGAAACTTTGGGTCGATTTGGTTTGGTTTGGTTTGCAGAGTTGAACAACGTGCACTAGAGCATCTCTAACCCTATCAGGAAGACAAAAGGACTCTTTCAGTTATCTCAAATCGGTGGAAGAGGAACACTTGTATGTACTTATATATATATATATATATATATATATATAAAAAATATATATATATATATATATATATATATATATATATATATATTTTATATATATATATAAAATATATATATATATATATATATATATATATATATATATATATATATATATATATATATATATATATATATATATAGTTGCATACGTTTAAGTTTCCATTGGATAGGCGATATCTATAATTTTGTCTTTCCTCTGTTGTTTGTACTTTGAACTAATGAGAAAAATCATTAGTTTTATGGAATATATCTCCTTATGGAATGGATAAATTATCAAATATTTGCTAGAGAGTTACTTGGAGTCATTTCTTGTTTCCTATCTTGTTTTTAGAATAAGTTATTTTAGGCATTGACTCTGATAATTAAAAGGCTTATTTATGGAGTGTAGCTTAATATAACTGAAAGGCTTAGTTATTTTTTCATTGTCATGTATAAACTTTAAAAATATTAAAATTCAATTTGCTGACTATATTTTCGATGCAGGTTCTTCTTGCAACCTCTGTCATTAGGAAGTTCTGGAAAAGGTGAGTTTGTACTACCTATAAAATGTATTTCCTTTTCTATTATATCATTCTATTGTATTTTTTGTGCTATCTAGTCTATTGGTTAAGGAAGTATACGTTTATTTTGTTACTAGATTCCTTTTAGGGTTTGTCCCTGTCCCTCTTGTAGAAGGCCTGGACATTCTTGTATTGACAACAAAATGCCACTTTCTTTACCTCTTACCCCCTTTATATTGTGAATTCCACAACTGAAACAATTTTGAATAATTTGGGATAACTTATTCAATAGCATGCTTGATAAATAAAGTAAATATATTATGGCTTTTTACTTTCAGACTGACTTGTCAAGCATTACGGGAAAAATCATTAGTTGGATGACTTTAGTAGTGAGTAAACATTAGAGACCATAATGAGATGAATACTACATAAGAAACCAGCACACTTTTTATAAAGCAGTAGAAAGCCTTTCCTCCTCTCTACCTCTTCATCCTTAATCTTATTAAAACTCTAAAATTTATCAAGTTTCTAAAATTTTGTGTGCTTATCTTAAGAGAATACTATTTAGCACAGAGTTAGAATTGCCAAATTTATCTTGAACTATATAGAGGAAGGCAAAGAACTTACATGCATCAGGGGTGATGATTACAGAATGATGTAGTAATGTTAGCTAACCACTATCCCAATCATTCACATTCTTATGGTATGAATTGTGAAGTTTTTCATAGTTTTCAAGATTATATGTTACTTGTGGTTACTTACTCTCGTTACTCAATTGAATGATATCTATGTTACTTACTTTGTATACTTGTTGTATCGATACCTCTCTTTCAACCAGCTTAATGGTTGTATTCCTGAAAGCCTTAGCCAGTTGACCTCATTGCAGATACTGTAAGAAAAATTACACGAGTGCTCAGATTTTTGTCATTGCTTTTGTAAATTCTGATTCATTGCTTTAAATTCTGATTCATTCCTTAGCCAGCCAATCTTGGAGGGGAAGGCCTCTTCTTAAAGCCAATTTCAAGTAAGAAAACATCCTTACTGATATCAGTTGCTAAGGTTTACATTTTCTATATATCTGTTGATGCCTGCTCTGGGCAACTACAGTTTTACTGGTAACGGTGGTCTCTACGGCATTCCTGGATTGCGTGCATGTGGTACGCACCTCTCGCTTGCAGCCAAGTTTGGCATCGCGTTTACTGGTCTGCTCGTGCTTTTGCTGCTGGTCGTCTAAGTGACGTGCTAGTTGAAGAGGACAGAACATCCTCCGGGTCCAGAAGATTGCCAACTAAGTTTAATACTGCAGATTTATTATGCTCTTACGAAGAAGAGAAGTACTCTTAACGGTTGGTTCCTTTTCAGCAAGAGAAGCCCCATATGCTAAGGCAAAAACCAATTTTGTGAGGGATATGCAGATGGCCAAAAACCAATGGGTTTATGACCAATCTTGATCACCTGTTGGTGAGCATTTACGTCGTTGTCAGTTGGGTGTATGAGGTAATAGTATTGTTCTATTGTATTTCTCTTTTCAATTCTTCTCTTCAATTGCCAAAGTTGTTTTAGTTGTATATTTCACTCATGTGTACTTTTTAGGCCCTTGTGCTGGTGAGCATTTATGTCATTGTCAGTTGGGTGTATCGGGTAATATAATTTTATCCCTCATTTCTCATCTTAATGATATGTTGCCTTTGGTATTGTTTTGAAGTTTAAAGGATATCATTGAAAAGCACATCATGTATTCAAAGAAACTTTCACCAGAGAAGCCAAGCCATCACTTGAACTAAATGTAATCTATTTGCTTCGAATAAGGTCACCTGGTCTACCATGTATATATTTGTATCTAAAGAAACTCTGATTAATTCAAAAAAAATGCATATGGCTAAATATTTTCTTATAAGTGCTGTTACAAACATCATTAACCAATGGGTTTATGACCAATCTTGATCACCTGCTGGTGAGCATTTACGTCGTTGTCAGTTGGGTGTATCAGGTAATAGTATTGTTCTATTGTATTTCTCTTTTCAATTCTTCTACTCAATTGCCAAAGTTGTTTTAGTTGTATATTTCACTCATGAGTACTTTTTAGGCCCTTGTGCTGGTGAGCATTTATGTCATTGTCAGTTGGGTGTATCAGGTAATATAGTTTTATCCCTCATTTCTCATCTTAATGATATGTTGCCTTTGGTATTGTTTTGAAGTTTAAAGGATATCATTGAAAAGCACATCATGTATTCAAAGAAACTTTCACCAGAGAAGCCAAGCCATCACTTGAACTAAATGTAATCTATTTGCTTCGAATAAGGTCACCTGGTCTACCATGTATATATTTGTATCTAAAGAAACTCTGATTAATTCAAAAAAAATGCATATGGCTAAATATTTTCTTATAAGTGCTGTTACAAACATCATTAACCAATGGGTTTATGACCAATCTTGATCACCTGCTGGTGAGCATTTACGTCGTTGTCAGTTGGGTGTATCAGGTAATAGTATTGTTCTATTGTATTTCTCTTTTCAATTCTTCTCCTCAATTGCCAAAGTTGTTTTAGTTGTATATTTCACTCATGAGTACTTTTTAGGCCCTTGTGCTGGTGAGCATTTATGTCATTGTCAGTTGGGTGTATCAGGTAATATAGTTTTATCCCTCATTTCTCATCTTAATGATATGTTGCCTTTGGTATTGTTTTGAAGTTTAAAGGATATCATTGAAAAGCACATCATGTATTCAAAGAAACTTTCACCAGAGAAGCCAAGCCATCACTTGAACTAAATGTAATCTATTTGCTTCGAATAAGGTCACCTGGTCTACCATGTATATATTTGTATCTAATAAAACTCTGATTAATTCAAAAAAAAATGCATATGGCTAAATATTTTCTTATAAGTGATGTTACAAACATCATTAACCAATGGGTTTATGACCAATCTTGATCACCTGCTGGTGAGCATTTACGTCGTTGTCAGTTGGGTGTATCAGGTAATAGTATTGTTCTATTGTATTTCTCTTTTCAATTCTTCTCCTCAATTGCCAAAGTTGTTTTAGTTGTATATTTCACTCATAAGTACTTTTTAGGCCCTTGTGCTGGTGAGCATTTATGTCATTGTCAATTGGGTGTATCAGGTAATATAGTTTTATCCCTCATTTCTCATCTTAATGATATGTTGTCTTTGGTATTGTTTTGAATTTTAAAGGATATCATTGAAAAGCACATCATGTATTCAAAGAAACTTTCACCAGAGAAGCCAAGCCATCACTTGAACTAAATGTAATCTATTTGCTTCGAATAAGATCACCTGGTCTACCATGTATATATTTGTATCTAAAGAAACTCTGATTAATTCAAAAAAAAAATGCATATGGCTAAATATTTTCTTATAAGTGCTGTTACAAACATCATTAACCAATGGGTCTATGACCAATCTTGATCACCTGCTGGTGAGCATTTACGTCGTTGTCAGTTGGGTGTATCAGGTAATAGTATTGTTCTATTGTATTTCTCTTTTCAATTCTTCTCCTCAATTGCCAAAGTTGTTTTAGTTGTATATTTCACTCATGTGTACTTTTTAGGCCCTTGTGCTGGTGAGCATTTATGTCATTGTCAGTTGGGTGTATCAGGTAATATAGTTTTATCCCTCATTTCTCATCTTAATGATATGTTGCCTTTGGTATTGTTTTGAAGTTTAAAGGATATCATTGAAAAGCACATCATGTATTCAAAGAAACTTTCACCAGAGAAGCCAAGCCATCACTTGAACTAAATGTAATCTATTTGCTTCGAATAAGGTCACCTGGTCTACCATGTATATATTTGTATCTAAAGAAACTCTGATTAATTCAAAAAAAAATGCATATGGCTAAATATTTTCTTACAAGTGCTGTTACAAACATCATTGATGACAGGTTAATCGTTTAATATATATGGGAGCAATATTCATGAAGGAAAAGCAAGTTGAAAGGAACAATTGCAGTACTTGGTACAGTCATGTAAGTAGATTTTGATAAAGAAATATTTCCTTAATTGTGTATAAGCTGCTTAAATTGAATAAAAATAATTGGGTTTAATCTTGTATTCAAATAGTTATTTTTTGTCATTATCATTGGGTGTTGGCCCTGTACCTTGGGCATGCACTAGGTAAGTCAAGCTAAAAATTTTGGTTTATTTTCTTTTGCATAAAAATATCAATAATAAAATTTTCTTTTATATAACTCTACCCATATTACTTATGTATATTACTGCTTATTTCTTAAGATACATGCTTATTTATATAAATTTTCTGAATACCCATTAAATAAAGGCCATGCACCTTTGCCATGTCAGTCTTCATATACTGATACAAAATTTTTGTTTCCCGATTTTTGTTCTCTACCTAGGTCATGATAACTTCGATAACTTAAGGCTTGTGGAGCAATTCCAGAAGCGAACACTTGGTGCAGCTGCTACGACTACAACTTAAGAGGATGACGATAATGATGGTCTTTGAGCTTGTTCCTGGAGGGACAATTGAAGCGGCAGCGGGAGAGAAGTGTGATTCTTCAGTCCTTTTTGTGTGTAGTATTTCCTCTTTTCAGTAACCAACCAACTTTGTTTATCCAATCTTTGTTTATTTTTCCCCAAGTCTCTTTGTTAAGATAACTCATCGTATTTTGTGAATTATGTTACGTGGTTTGTTCAGATGAATTGCAAAACAAAAATCTTTTTCTCTATATGATGTTATATGGAAGGAGGTGTTTTGATGTTTTCTGTATCAATTTTGTTAGTTATATTTACTCATGGCAAGGATAGTAACGTCTCTACTTACAGAGCTTAAAGCCATGGGTTGCATGAGTTCATCTTCAAAGGAGATATTGTAGCGAAGTATTCTTTATGGCTTTGGTTTTACCACTCCGTTCTTTTATATATGTTAGATTAGATTGGCAGAAGGATATCGTTGCTTAGAATGCAATTTATTTACTTGTATTAATTACTAGTCACTAGGAAGCTAGCATGCATATTCAAATTATATTTTTTTTCAAAGAAAAGTGCTTTTGTAACGGTTAAAACCGTTACAAAAGTGAAAAATAGCAACAGAAGAACACATTTTGTAATGGTTATAACTGTTATTAAGGTAAATTTAGTCACGGTTATAATCGTGACAACAATCGTTACAAAATTTATTTTTGTCACGGTAATAACCGTGATGAAAAGTGTTACAAAAATTTGTCACGCCTAATTCGTCACGGTTATTATCGTGACAAAAATTATTTGTCACGGTAATAACCGTTGCCAATTGCCTATTTTGGTGTAGTGTATCCTGGATCATTCGGAATTGGTTGTTGGTACCAACCTTTCGTATGAGGAAAGTCCTGTGTCTATATTGGACCGGAGAGAGCAGACACTCAAGAACAAGACTATCAAGTTAGTCCGAGTTGCTTGGTGTCATCACTCTTTGGGTGAGTCAACATGGGAGCGTGAGAATGATATCCGATCGCGATATCCTGACCTGTTCAACTCGTAAGGCATAATGTCCTTCTTATGCCTTACACCCTTAGTTCCTTGCTTGAATGAATGATTGATTGCCCAGTTATAACTTTCTTGTAATTAGTATAGCTTGCTCTTGTCCCTCTAGCCTCTTAATTTAATTCCGAGGACGGAATTTTTTTAAGGTGGGTAGAGTTGTAATGCCTATAGTTCATATTACGTATTTTAGAATACGTGCACGTATTTTATCTTGTATTGCCTGTCTCCTTGCTTGGTTTATTGGGTATTTCTATTGCTTGGCCATGGTTCATCTTGGTTTGGGTTGGCTTGGTTCGGTTTGGGTTTACTTTTGGTTCAATATGGACCAAAGGAGAGAACCCTTACCTACCACCAACATCCCCATTTATTAACCCTCTCTCCTTTCTCTCTCCTCATTACTCTTCTTCCCCACCATTAACTCCTCACCAACCTGTGAGAGAGAGAGAGAGAGAGATCTAGGCAAGTGCATCTTGCTTCATGGAGGAACCCAAATTTTATTGTTCCATTCTCTTCTTCATAGCATTCTAAAGCACTTTAGTTCTTGGCAATTTTAAATTCCATGGCTCATTGCGTGTAGTTCTAAGTTTATGTCATTTTTGGATTTTTTAGGTTTTTATCTATTTAATCTTGTTATTTTCAAGTTTTGATGGTTCCATGTTGCAGAAAATTTTATTCTGCCCTAATTTGACCTATGGAAATTCAGATTTGGACTCTGGATGAAGGTTTTATGGAGCTTGGAAGCATGACTTCATGGTGCTCTTCTTCTCAGAAATTTGGAGAATAAGAACAGTTCCAGCCGCACATAGTTTCCTGCCGCATGAACTTAGCCGCATAGCCTTATGCGACAAGTTCCATTTCTAGCCGCATGCACCAACTCAGCCGCATAAAGGCAGCATGGCATTTTCAGTCGTATGTCTAGGACGAACTCCAGCCGCATAAGCTTTCCTTCATTTGAGCCGCATGGACTTGATTCGAGCCGCATATGCTCCGCTCCCCCACCAACCGCATACGCCTGAAATTCCCCTAGCCGCATAAGCCTCCCTCCAGTCACTCCCAGCCGCATAGGGTCCAACTCATTCCCCGGCCGCATGAACTAAACCCAGCCGTATGAGTTGATCCTGCCGCATAAAAAGATTCAGCCGCATGAGCTTCTGATCGCCCGAGCCGCATGAACTTGGAACTCCTTAGCCCATCATAAAGCCGTGGTAACTTCTGGCCGCATAGGCCCCCGTTTCCCTCCAGCCGCATGGACCTACATCCCCGCCAGCCGCATATGCTCCGCTCCCCCGCCGACCGCATAGGCCTTCTCCCCTGGCCGCATGGGAACTAGTCCTTTCCCAGCCGCATAAGGGTTTATCCCTGCTAGCCGTATGAGAACCCCACTACCTGAGCCGCATGAATTCTGGCCCGCATGGGTCCACATCGATCTGAGCCGCATGGAATCATCTCCCTGAGCCGCATGGCTCCTTTCCGTACCTTGCCTTGTTATTTAATTATTATTATTTTATTATTATTATTAACTCATGCCTTGTAACTCTCAGTGTAACATTGGGTCTCCTGATACATGCTTGTGCTATGTTATTTGTACTTATACCCATGAATACGATAGTGACCCGTAGTGGTGCACTCCTGACAAGTAACATGACATGATAGTGGCCCGCCGTGGCACACTCCTGACAAGTAATCTGACATGATTATCCTGATAGCTGTTGCGACGGCTCCATGACATGACCTGACATGACCAGTATAAATAACCTGGACACCGTGGACGATTGTGCTTGTACAAATAAACCAGTCCTGTCTTGCATCAGGTTTAGGATGGGACTCCTGAGTACCACGGTCAGGAGTACCCACTGAAATGGACTAAGGCTAATAACTAGAATAACATAGTAGTCATGAAGAGATTTCCCAGCTACAGGCAATCCCGTTACCTGGGCGCGCCTGGAATCTGTAGCCTGCCGTCGAGTAGGGCACATTTCTAGCACAATGTCATGTGTTGTACCCATCAAGCTACTTAAGGGTACATGCATTTCCTGGACGATGTACCCACCTGAATTCAATCCCTAATATTCGACCTGGGTAACCTGGATGGTCTACATCTTGTAATATTTACTTACTTGCTTGTGATTGAGACAATAGGCTTGTTCTTGACCATAGGAGACTGATGGCTTGTAGTTAAACTGTAACACCCAGTTTTTCAGATGAGGATAATTTTAAAATTTTGTAATTATAATTATTATTTATTGATAATTATTTCATATTATGATTTTTTGGTAATTTTTAATCATTTTTAAACTATTTAAAATTATGACTTGTGATTTTGACATTTTACTATTGTTTGGTTTTAATTTCGAGAAATTTGTCACCCCCAGTTTTCAGGAACAGGGGTATTTTTGTCATTTTGTATTTTCAAAATATTTTTGGAATTTATTTTATTATTTATGATATTTTTTTGGGGTTATTTGAGTCGGATTCGAATTTCAGCTCAATCCGACTTGAATCGGGGACCCGGGGTAGTTTTGACTCTAGTGGGACCCACACACTAGTTAGCCATGGCCCACATGTTAGTTATTTTAGTTAGTGGTTAGTTTAATTATTTATGGATAGGGTTTGGTTAGATTAGGGATTTAGAATGACTAATTTAGCCTCAACCATAAACCCTTCTCCTAATATTAATTAAATAGGCTAGTGGGAGGTATTTTAGACATTGCAAATAGGGGGAATATTGACCATACATGGCCGGCCCTAGCTAGGGAGAGAGAGTGCCTCTTGTTATTTTTCTACTTCATTTTCCTCTCTCTTGTTCTTCCCCAAATTTCTAGAGAGCAACCTCTATTGATTCATCTCCAAATCCATCATTTCTTCCACAAAATCTTCTTCTTTCCTTCTCTACTCAAGCCAAGGAGGAAGCTAGTCAAGTTTGGGAGGAATCGGAGCTCGTTCGTGTGGAATCTCTACGTGTCGGTGTCGCTTCGGGAAGGCTTTTCTTCGATTCGAGTCACCGGAAGGTATAAATCCCTTCTTCTTCTCATTTCTCTCATGCATATAGGTCTATTTTGAACCCATAGGAATAACCCCCATTGTTGTGTCTCCATTTGTGTCTGTTTTGTGTCCATTTGGACACTTGTAGAGGTGTCCTATGTGTAGGATCGTGTCCTAATAGAAAAACCCTTATTTGGACACATGTGGATTTATTGTATATTGATTTGATGTTGTTCTAGTATTTAATTCCAGATTTTTGAGTGTTTAGAGTTGTGTTTTTCTAAGTATCATATAGTATCATAATTTCTAATATCTAATCTATATATATATATATGGTTATATATATATATATTAATGTCTATATATATATATGTATATATATGGTGTCTTATATATATGTATATATATTGGTGTGATTTTTGTGTCATATTTATCTATGGGGGGTGTGTGAGAAGATTTCGAGCAAGGGGATGAGGGAATGTTGTGTTTTGTGTGTGTGTTGATTTAGAATAGAGGGGGTGAGAGATTAGAGAGTGTGTTTGTATAGAGAGTTTGAGAGAGAGGATTGAGAGAGTGATAGAGGGATAGAGAGAGTGGGATAGAGAGTGTGAAGGGATGGGGGATTAGCTGCTGCTAAAGAGCAGCAGCAGTATCAAATCAGTCCCCACAAGGGGGACTGATTTCAGAGCCTTTGGACAGCCCCCATGGGCTATGTTAGCAGTCACAAAACCAGCCCTTGTTAGCCCATAAACCTGTCATCAACAGCCCCTTTGTTCACCCAATGTTTAGCCCCAAATCAGCCTATTAGTAGCCCCTTTGGACAGTCCATATCAGCTACCTTAACCCCCAAATTGATGACAAACCAGTCTCCATATCACCCCCAATTCAGCCACTTTTGGCCCCTTTGAATCAGTCCTACTTAGCCCTTTGGTAGCAGCCATATACCTCAAACATGTCCCAAAATTCTGCCCTACAAATCAGCCCATGAGTACCCAGCTAATGGCAGTCCCAAATCAGCTATGAAGCCCCTTCCAAGCACCCTGAAACCAGTTACAAAACAGTCCTTAATTAACCCCCATATCAGTCTATACCTGTACCCACATCAGTCCCTACAAACCACTCAAATCAGTCCCCATGGCTGTTCCATTTTCAGCATACAAGCAGCCCATGTTCAGTCCCTTATTAACCCCATGTTGACAGCCTCAAAACCAGCCTTGTACACATCCCAAAATTCAGCCCTACAAAGCCCATAAACCTGTCCCCCATATCACCATTAAGCAGTCCAATTTAGCCCCATATCAGCCCATGTATTTAGCCTATAGGACAGCCATGTTAGCTCCAAAAATCAGTCCTATAAGCCTATATATATGAGTCCTATTTTAGCTATATGGATGTGTGTGTAAGTGCCATATATGTAATTGTGTGAGTGAGCCTATATGTATTTGTGTGAGTGAACCTATATGTGTGAGCTTGTCGTGTGTGAGTTATATTTTTGTGTGTGTGTGTGAGTTCATATATATAAACCTATAGGTGAGCCTAAGGTAGCTATTTGCCTATTGTTTGCCATTGATTGTAAAAGTACAGAACAATTATCGGAGGACAGAACTTAGACTCACAATACAAACTCGCTCGTACAAAGAATGCCTAGGGACGAAAACCTAGGTACAGCAGTCTAAGTACGATTATTTATTTTAGATTCTGGGGGGTGACGATAGAGGCTCGGGAAAGCGACGGCCGCTCTGCCTTACTCCTTGGACGATCGGTACGCAGCCTTGATTCGGGGAAGATCTGCTTGGTCGTTGACGAAGAAACGCCTTCTTGCTCTCTCTCTGATTGCTCTCCTGGCTTCTCTCTCTCTGTGTATATTCTCTCTCTGACTATGGGGGGAGTCTCTCTATGTATACGTATTCTTCTCTCGTTTCTTTTTGTATATCTCTCTATCTCTATGCTACAAGGGAATGGCATCTTGCTATTTATAATAGTGGGATAGGATCGCTAGGGTTGCCAATGATTAGCTCTTGGGGATGGCGGCGGCTTGGGGATTGATCAATCCAGGCCGTTCGTTTCGGATTGTGACGAATCAGAACCATTAAGGGTAGATTACACCAAATCCCCATTAGCAATTAATGCTGATTGGCATAAATCTTCCTTATAATGATTCTCTCATATCTGCGAATAAATCAAATTTATTCTCCTGCCACGTGCCCCAGATCATTGGGATTCGACCCGATCTTGGATTGCCATAAATCTGGGAGACTGATCGGCTGAGGACACGTGTCCTGAGAGCCAGTGGTGAGACTGGAACCGCATGCAGATTGGGCCGCATGAGATTTGGGCCGCATGAATTTTGGGCCGCATAAGAATTGGGACACGTGTCAGGACTGTCTGGGCAGTGGCCCCCTCCTTCAGGCTTCTGAACTATATGATGAGCCGCATGAACCGCATAATGGTGTGTCTGCTTGAGCCGCATGGGCATGATCTTCTTGAGCCGCATAGGGATGATTCCATTCGAGCCGCATGGGATAGCTTCACTCTGAACCGTATGGGAAGTCTTCACTTCGAGCCGCATAAGCACACCCACGTGGCAGGGCCACGTGGCATTTTGTTGTTCTCGGGGGATTGTGTCAGAGATTTCTTTCTCTTTTCTAGAGATTCGTCATCATGACAGAGTCATAATTACCTGCTTTGGTGTCAGGTCTGTCAACTTTTCAGAGGGGTCAGCCGTCAAAGTAGTTAATGCAGCATGGATCGGAGGGGAGCACTTGTCACGCCACGTGTCTTCTGAGCCGCATGAGATGCCTCCGGCCGCATAGCTCCTTATGCCGTATGACTCCCTGAGCCGTATGCATTTCTGAGCCGCATGGGTCAATTTCTTTAGTATTTTCCATGCTTCTACAGGACCCCCTTCAAAGTTTTCAATTTGTAAAATTGAAATACTTTGAATAATAAGCATGGCCGTGCTGGCCGCATATGAAATCCCGACCGCATAAGAGTTCTAGCCGCATGAATATGTTGTTCGCATGACTGTTTCAGCCGCAGGGGGGTGTGTTAACCGCATAGATGGTCCAGTCCACGTGTGCGGGTCTTTATTTATCTCCAAGTTGCTTCAGCGCCGTCTTTGTAGGGGGAATCTCAAGGGTCAGTTCATTAAATCTTTTTGGATTTAATGCCTTGGGTGAATCTTGGAGACGAAACCCAAGGAGTCGGTTTCGCTCTTCAAGAGTCGGTCATTGGCCCACGTGTCCGTCTTCTCCCCTCCTCCTATAAATAGGAGGGGTTCGAAGAGAGAGAAGACTTCTTTATTTTCTTTCTTCTCTTATTCTGCTTGCCTTTCTTTCTTTTCTTCGATAATTGATGGCTCCCAAGAAGATCATGGCAGTGAAGGGCAAGAAGGCGGCCTCCACTTCCACCTTGGGTGCGGTTGCTGCCCCGCCCATCGTCGTGCCCGCTGTTCATTCTGACGTCCATCCCCCCATTGCTGGTAAGGACAATGTATGAATTAAGGAACCCGAACCGCCATGGCTACGTCGCATACTTTATGCACGAGCCTTTGTAAATCGTATGTTCGCCCTACGGCTGAGCTGCGAACCGCATAAGAAAAATCATTGTGTCTGTATGTGCGCCTTATTAATGAAACCGCATAGGTGGGTATAGACTTTTATTATGCGGAGCCGCATAAGCAGTCTTCTGAACTGGAGCCGCATGGGGCTTTTTGGAGCCGCATAAGACTTCTGAGAACTTCATGGGAGGCATGGATATTTTCTTGAGCCGCATGTGGTTTGAAAACACCTAATCAGCTCTTTTTTTTATTCTCTGTTTAACTTATTTTTTTCTTTGTCTGTTCTTCAGTGAATTTGCCGGTTAACGCCGCCGGAGAACTCTTGGTGGGTAGCGCTCAAGCTGCTCTCGGCTATAGGTACGACCAAATTGTTCAGCACGTGGCGGATCAGTTTCCAAGCGATGAGCCTATGGCCAGATTGAATGCCATCAAGAATCAGTCCTTCCATTTCCTTAATGCTATGATGAACTCCGGGAAATTCGAAGGAGAGTTTTTGAAGCCTGCGTTCTTTTTTGGAGACGCCTTGACCGTGGAGAATGATCATGTTCTGGAGGTATCGGAGGATTGGAATTTTGTTTCTAACGGGATGGCGATCCGCATCCCTCAGATGGAGCGACACTTTCCATTATCTTGGTTCAATATGCTCCCTTTGGACCGGAAGATGGAGGGGACTCTAACCCCTACCAGGAGTGGGATGTTCGTGGGGAACATCCGTTATAATAACCATCTGAAGTCCGTGGTTGCTGGCAAGGTGCATACCAGTTGTTCTGTGACAGGGTTGGTCCCAGGTTCTTTCCTGAATGTGGCAGGTCCTAACTTCACGTTTTCTGCCGCCGATACTTTTATAAATCGACTTGCCCGGAAAGGCTCCTATCCCGTTGGTCGGTTGACGTTTCCTGGTTGGATACACCCTATTCCCTCGTGGATCAACTTATCTACCTGGATCCTGCAGAAGTATGAGGCTTTTTTGTGCGAGATTGGCCTGTACCATGCTATCCGAGGTACCAGTCATGGCTTGTTCATAAACAAGAAGCTATTCACGTCCCTGCTGGAAATGTATAATTGTCGTACAGGGACCTTTTACACACCTGTAGGGGAGATGGGACTTGCGCTCCATGAAATGTATGCGGTTTCCAAGCTTCCTTGGGGGGGACGAAGCGTTTGAAGCGTATACTCCCACTAATGAGGAACTCGAAGATTTGGAACGACGGTATCCTGGCTTTGCGGCCCTTTACCAGGAGATATTATGTCATTATAACACATGCCATCAGATAACCCGCAAGGATAACCTGGAAGGGGATGCTCCCTACACCAAGGATTGGGTGCATTATCTCTTCTCAGCAGATGCCTCAGGTCTGGTTACCTCTCGTCGCCCTAGGTCTCGGGAGGCGGTCAAAGAATTGGTGTCATCTACTAGTGGCAGATTCGGGAGCCAAACCGACACTTTCGACTACTTTTACCAGGATACTCGAGAGCTGTCTGAGAAAGTGCTTCTGGCGGGATTTTTAATGATCTGGCTACGAAACTGTGTAGTCTCGGGAGGAACCGGTTCTATTGAGAGAATTAGTTGTAACTTCATTCTTCCGGCTGTGAAATTGGTCTTGCGAATCTGGCTAGCTCTCCTTCCGGCTATGGTGTGTAGCATACACCGTGGCCTTCGTACCTTCACGTCCAAAGTCATTGCCCGCGATGTGACCAAGGATTTTGAACGAACTGAGTTACCTTATCATTATTTGATGGGGTGGCTGCTGATACATTATCCATCTTTGATGAGGTCGGGCTCTGAGAGCGGTGCGACTGATGATGACGCCCTTATCTTCCGTTACCGTGATGAGCCTTGGGAATGTGAGGCCATGCGGGTTTGCCGGATGGTCTTGGCAAGGGCAGATAAGTATCATATTTTCGTATCCGTCCCTCGCTTTTTTGCCAGGGACATAGAGACTGTGCATATAGACGGTATTGTGCCTCCTTAACTTCTGGATAGCCAGATGCTCTTATGGTTGCGTAACATCCGTCCCTCACATCTGGTGTACCGCAACCGCAATACTGTTTTTCTGGAGCCGTATCTGCCTAGCAGGTTTGCCCGGCAGTTCGGGTACAGCCAACTTTGTTTAGACAGCCCCAGCTCTTGTCTGGGTTATGAGGGAAGTCTTCTTGATGGTATCAGAGCTTGGCAATATTATGATTCGTTCCATACTCGCACCATTTTATCGGTCCCTGCTATTAAGGAGTCGGTGGAGATCTTGCATATGGCGGCTCTGTATCATGTCATGGCGAACAAGCCCCCGGTCGGTTTTAACCCAAGTACCAGTTTTATTGCTGGCACTGGTCTGGAGGAAGGCTCTCAAGGGGCCAAGAAAAGAAAGACTAGAGCCGAAGTGCCAGATTTGGATTCCGCTGCTGAACGTGATGAAGGCAACGAGCATAATAAAGATGACTCTATCCTTCCAGTGGTAGGCGCAGAGGTGGGTCAATTGCATGTTTTGTCAGATGAGATGCTGAGGGATCAGTCCCTTGTTGTGCCTGGTCCTATCCCGAAACGTAGCAGGCAGGTTCCTCCTGTAGGCAGTGTTTCTCGATTCCGGAAGCTGGTTGCGACTAGGCACCGTCCGCCAGCCACGAAAGAGAGTGGAGAAGAAGTCAATCCTGCGTCAGAGGTAACAAAACTGCTCTCGATCCCTTCTTTCTTCTTTCCTTTGAGTTTCAATCCTGATTGTCTTCGTTCCCTCTTTTAGGTGTCGGGGGAAGAAGAAGAGTTTCAGGATGTCGAGACGGTGACCCAGGATGACGGGGCCTCCCATGAGCCTGTTCCTATTCAAGAGGACGCAGATCAATCTGTATCCCCCTTCAAGGTGACGGGGTCAGGGGACGTGACTGAGTTTAACTCGGGGATTGCGGGTGGGGGGACCATGCCAGTTGTGGATGAGCCGCGACCTTCATGCCCCTTCCCTGGTAAGATTAGCCGAATCTTAACCCGTGAGGAAGCCTATCTGCTCTATCATCATGTCCTTCGGGTTACGTCGATTGAATGTTAATCTGGACATTCAGGTCCTGCCCCTTCAGTGCCGAGGATGGACGTCGTCGAGACAACCCAACCTAAGAGGCATCGGTGGAAAGGGGTGCACTTTCTCACTGCCCAACTCGTCTTGATGGGCCTTCTGGGGGCCCGAGTTTAACGGGCCCGTTCTCGGGGCAGTCGGGGCAGGGAACAATGGTCCTTGCATCATCCTCTGCTCCAATGGCTTCGAGAATCGACCTTTCTTCCCTGCCGAGCATCCAAGCTCTCCGGGCGGCGGAAGATGAGTTGGCCGCTGTTCATGCATCTTTCTGCTCGAACTCCACTCCCTTGGTGGCGAGCTCTAACGTTACTCCTCCGACGTTGCCGCTCCGGCTTCCTCTGACGCCCTCCTCTGCTGAAGTTTTGAACGACGCGTTGCAGGATGTGATTGCCAGTTTCCATCGTCATTTGAAGAGGGGAATCGAGGCCGCTGTAGAAAGAGGGACCTCTTTTACCTTGGCCCGAAGATGCGCCCATGGTCAAATAAACATCCTTAGGGATCTTCCTGATGATGTAGGAATGGCTTCGCTTCTGGAGGCGAAATTGCTGGAGGCTGATCAGCTGGTGTCCGAGCTTCGAGTAGTGCGGCAGGCTGATCTGCCTGCTGTTATAAACGAGGAGCGGAATTCCCTTATTGCTGTTATAGAGAGGACCAGAGCGGCTCGAGATAAGACCTGACCGACCGTACTGAAGGATCTCAGCGACTTAGCTGATCGGTATGATCAATTGAGTTATGCGACCGAAAACGTTGTGGCTCGGGAGGAGTCTGTCTCTCGTGAGATTACCGAGACGCGGGAGCAGATCCTTGCGCTTCAGAAGAAGTTGACTTTCCTGGAGTCTGAACTCGAGACTGCCCGCAATGACAGGGGGCTAATTGTTCAGGAAGCTGACAGGGTTACTCAAGCTTCGACTGACCTGGAGGCTGTCTTGAAGAAATTGGAAGATGACTGTCAGGCGCTCCTGGATTTGGACAATGAGGAGCGGTTACTCCAGGAGGCCGAGCGTCGCGCTCGGCAACGGATTGAGCGGGAGACCGCCTCCTAGAATTGAGTAACACTAAAATGTAGTCGGCCTTTTCTTTTTCCTTCTTTTTCTTTCTCTTCTCCCTCTCTTTTTTTTGAAAGGGACGTGGTCCCGAAGTATGTAGTACTTCTTTTCTTCCTTTAAATAAAGAGTATTTTCCGTTCTACAATTCATTTGTATTGTCTGTTGTGCCTGTGATATTGTGGTGATGTTCTCCCCCGCATGGGGGATATATTTGTGGACCTGTTACCCATGGCGTACCTTGGTTTTAGGTAGAGATAACAAGTTTCGGTCAGGATACCTGAAGCAGCCATAGCAAAGTGGTCATGGGTGCTCTTGGTATTGAGAAAAGAATTGCCGTAGAGCAGCTGGGCTCCTGGGGCATGATGAGGTGATAGGTTTGTGTTAAGAAATTTAGCTGAGGATATTTGTGGGCCTATTACCCTTGGCATACCCTGGTTTAGGATACGGGTTATAGGATGAAAGAGAGCTGACATACTTGCTCAGAGGTAACGAGGACATGGCAAGTAGGAAAGTTTTTTGAACGTAGAGTCTTCCTACTCAGAGGTAATGAGTACATGGCAGGAGCGAACTCGACGGAGGGTATTGGTGGTCAACAGAGGACATTTGTGGTCAACAGAGGACATTTGTGGTCAACAGAGAACATTTGTGGACCCATTACCCTTGGCGTACTCCGGTTGTGGGTACAGGTAATAGGCCGAAAGGGGATCATCATACTTACTCAGAGGTGATGAGGACATGGCAAGTATAAAGGTTTCTTCGACGAAGCCTTCCCATTCAGAGGTAATGAGGACATGACAGGAGTGGGCTCAATGAAGGGGGGTACGTAGAATAACTCAGAGGTAATGAGGACATGGAAATTCTATGTAGGGGTGATTTGTTTTTGGCGGAAATGTGACGACTCAGAGGTGATGAGGACATGGTCGTCTTGGAAATTTGTGGATCCGTTACCTTTGTTGTGCACTGGGAGTGCAGGTATTAGATCATGAGGGAGGATCTCTTGTAGGAAGAAAGTTCAGCGGTATGATTATACATGACTTTCTTTCAAAAGAGTGACCGGGATGTAAGTTCAGGGGTACCGATGGGCACATAACTCGACAATCCATGAATGTTGGAATCAAAGTGTAAGTTCAGAGGTACCAGCAGGTACATGACTTAGGAATTTGGGATATGTTTATGGAAGAAGGGCATGAGTTCAGCGGTACACGCAGGTATATGACTCGAAAATATGTGAATGTTGGAATCAAAGTGTAAGTTCAGAGGTACCAGCAGGTATATGACTTGGGAATTTGGGATATGAGTTCAGCGGTACAAGAGGGTACGTGACTCGATAAGTTAGAAAATTAGGGGGTTGAGTTCAGTGGTACCAGCGGGCACATGACTCAAAATTCTAGAAAATGTTGTTTAAACATAGTATTTCTTCAGGAACTTGTCGTTGACGGGCAACATGAGCAAGTCTCCGTTCTGCTTGGCGAGGCGGTAAGCACCATTGGAGAACACGGCCTCGATGATAAATGGGCCTTCCCATTTTGGCTGGAACTTGCCGGTGGTCTTGTGAGTCATGACCATTGGCCTCCTGACTGCCAAAACAAGATCGCCCACTTGGAATGTTCTGACTTTGACCTTTTTGTTGAAGGCTCCTGAGATGCGTGCTTGGTATAATTCGATCCTTTGCTGAGCTAGGAGGCGTTTTTCATCTAAGGCCTCTAACTCTTGTAGTCGACGTCGGTAGTTATCATCCGTTTTCAATTGATAAGTGAGGGCGACTCGGAGTGAGGGAATCTGAGTCTCTAATGGGAGAACTGCCTCACTCCCGTACACCAGAAAAAATGGTGTATTCCCGGTGGCTGTTCGAACCGTGGTGCGATAAGCCCATAAGCACTCGCCGAGCTTCTCGTTCCTGTCGCGTTTGTTGGAGGAGACAAATTTCTTGAGGAGTTTGATGATTGTTTTGTTGAATGCCTCTGCTAACCCGTTTGCTGCCGAGTTGTATGGTGTCGAAGCGACATTCTGAATGCGGTGTTTGTCGCAGAATCGGTAGAATACGTGGCTTATAAACTGCGGACCATTATCATGGATGATCCTTCGGGGCAGTCCAAAGCGGTAAATGACGTGGTGCTTCAGGAAGCTGATTACGTTCGAAGTCTTGACTTCGACGTGTGGGACAGCTTCTGCCCACTTTGAGAAGTAATCAGTGATCGCCAGTATGAAGCGATGTCCTCGGGAGAAAGGTGGGGTGATTGGACCAATAATATCCATTCCCCATGCTTCGAATGGCCAGGATGCCACTGTCGGATGTAGGAATTCGGATGGTTGGTGAATGAAGTCTGCGTGGACTTGACAGGCCTTGCATTTTCGGGCATAATCTATTGCATCAGCCACCATCGTGGGCCAGTAGTAGCCCATCCGGCGAAGGCGGTCTTGCAGCTTAGGGCCAGGCTGATGGGCCCCGCAGACACCGTCATGAGCCTTTCGCACGGCTTCTTTGGCTTCTGCGTTCGACAAGCACTGAAGTAGTAATCCGTCGTAGGAGCGGCGATACAGCATTTTCGTCTCTGTATTATAGAAGAATCTGAGAGAACGCCGTCTGATAGAAGTAGCCTCCTTCGGGTTCTTAGGCAGGATGTCGTAGACTACGAAGTCTATGAATGGTTGTCTCCAGTCTGGCACTCCGTCGATCATCTGAGCAGAATAACTCGCCATGGCTTGAACGTTGTTCTTGGGGCAGACCAGCTCATGGCCGATTACATCGACCGAATGATGAGAGTGGTTTGGCACTGCTAGGGAAGCAGCCAGGCCTGCTAGGGCATCAGCTTCGATATTTTGGAGTCTGGGGACGTGTTCGATGAAGAATCCCTCGAATGATGAGATAATGTTGATCGCTATTTGGTGGTAAG
Source organism: Iris pallida (assembly GCA_029216955.1). Classification (NCBI taxonomy): domain Eukaryota; kingdom Viridiplantae; phylum Streptophyta; class Magnoliopsida; order Asparagales; family Iridaceae; genus Iris; species Iris pallida. The sequence continues at coordinate 996,701 of JANAVB010025199.1, read as the reverse complement.
GGATCATGTCTTCATGGCGGACTTCGTACGTCCCCCGGATCTGGTTGACGATTAATTGCGAATCGCCGTATGCTTCAAGGTATTCTACCCCCAGTTCTCTTGCGAGTTGGAGGCCAATGACCAAAGCGTTGTACTCGGCCACATTGTTAGAGCAGGGTTCCGTGAGAGAGTAGACGCGATTGATTACTAGCCCGGTAGGAGAGACCTATACTACTCTGACTCCGACGACGATGTTTCCCTTGGGTCCGGTTCTCGAAGCGCCATCGAAGAACATCCGTCATATGTTATCGTGGGTGGTTGTATTCGAATCGGCGACCTCATCTGGGATTTCTTCATATATTCTGGATGATTCCGATCCTGGATGGGCCGCCAAAAAGTCTGCCTGGGCTTGACCTTTGACAGCCTTCTGCGGGACAAAGACCATATGATAGGGGGACAGCAATATCGCCCATGTAGCGAGGCGGGAGCTGAGTGCCTCTGGTTTGGTCATGAGGACCCTGAGAGGGTTGATTCGTGAGATCACATGTATGGTTTGCCCCGTGACGTAGTGCCGCGTCTTTTGAATGGCGAATACCAGGGCGAGGCACTCTTTCTCCACAGCGGTGTATCGGTGTTCGGGCCCAACCATCATTCGGCTGAGATAGTAAATGGCCTGCTCGTGGCCTGCGTCGTTGTTTTGTGCCAGCAGGGCACCGAGGGAGTGTTCCATTGCTCGTACATAGAGCAGGAATGGTTTTCCAGGGACCAGGGCCACCAGGACTGGAGGATTTGATAAATATTCTTTGATGTCATCGAAAGCGCACTGGCACTCCTCGTCCCATACGAATGAGACTCCCTTCTTCATGAGGTGGGTGAACGGTCGGCATCGCCCGAAGAGGTTGGAAATGAACCTCCTGATATAAGCTAGCCTCCCTTGGAGGCCTCTAAGTTCACGGAGATCTCTCGGGGGACCCATCTCCATGATTGCCCTTGTTTTCTCGGGGTCTACATGGATACCCCGTGCAGTGATGATGAAGCCCAAGAACTTCCCGCTGGATACGCCCAAGAACGATTTTGTAGGATTCATCTTTAGATTGTGGGCTCACATTAAGTTGAACACCGTTCTCAGGTCTTGCAGATGATCCTCCTTACGGCGACTCTTGACGGCGATGTCGTCGACATAGCATTCTATCGTCTTGCACAAATGTTCTCTGAAAATGATACTCATGGCTCGCTGATATGTAGCGCCAGCATTCTTTAGACCGAATGGCATGACTGTGTAGCAGTATGTGCCAATCGGGGTTCGGAATGAAGTGTGCTTTTCGTCGTCGGGAGACATCTTGATTTGATTGTACCCCGAGAATCCATCCATGAATGATATACGTTTAAAGCCGCATGTATTGTCGATCATGATGTCTGTGATAGGAAGGGGAAATTCATCTTTGGGGCATGCCTCGTTCAGGTTGCGGAAGTCGATGCAGATTCGAATCTTCCCATTCTTTTTGAGGACGGGTACTATATTGGCGACCCAATCAGGATGTTGCTCTTTACGAATGAAGCCGCTGGCTATTAACTTGTTGACTTCAGTTTCGATCGCGTCCATGATGCCTGGGCGGAAGCGTCGTTGTTGCTGCTTGACTGGCTTTCCATCTGGCCGTATATTGAGTTTGTGGAGAGCGATGTCAGGATTTAACCCCGGCATGTCTTCATAGCTCCAGGCGAACACATCAATGTATTCTCTGACAAGTACTAACAGCGATTCTCGTTCTTCGTCAGTCAGGCTTTTACTGATAAAGATCGGTTTTGGAGAAGATTCGCTGTCGAGATCCACTTGTATGACCTCATCTTCGGTAGGAGGTTCTCTCAGTTCGAACCGCTTTTCCCCTTGTGTATCTAATTGCTGGGCCCATGGCTCTAGCTCAAGGATTTCGGGGATGTCTTCGTCTTCCTCGTAAGCGTCGGTGAATGCCATGTTGACTGACATGACTCGTCTGAACACATCTCCGATGCTGGTATCTGAGTCGGAAGTCGGTGATCCGGTTGAATGTGACTGCCAGTCGCATTCTTCATCTGAGCTTTCAGGGGTCGTAGTAGGCGTTACATACCCTAAATCGCATCGGGTTTTGTTATAGTAGTTCCGAGGTTTGCCCGCCGGGGCTGGCGTCCTCAAAGGTAATCGTCGTCCAGTGCCGTAGTTCAGTCCTGGCGTTGTCTCTAGATCATACCCCTATTTCTGCATGAGATATTTGGATTGAGGGCTATAGAGATACAGAGGCAGTCTTCCAACATCTGACCCAAAGTTGACTTCTTCCATGGCGAGGGGATGCGGGTTGTTCGTCCGGCCGAAGATGATTGGGTGGTCCCCTCCCTCGATTATTCGATAAGCATCTTCTACTGGAGTAAGTTGGATAGCGGTGTACATATTTGTCACCTGTGTATGTAGGTGAGTGCCTATACCGTGTTCCATAGCATACATTGTACATAGCTTATTGAGCTCGGTGTAGTTCAAAGATAACCCTTTATTGATGAAGTAAGGTATCTTTTCTAGAGGGATTACATCGTCTGCGGAGGGAGCGTCAGTGTGGGCAGCCACATACTTGGCTAGCTCTGGTTCTTCTTCGGCTACCCCCTGTGTGAATGAAGATTGAGAGGGCGTCCTAGTCAGCTTGATCTTCAGAGGCTCAACTGACGGAGCGGAGCGTGGGGTTGTCGGTAGACTAGCAACCCCCAGTCTGGCACTTGATGTGGAGCGAGGGGTGGCTGGTTCGCTTGAAGTGTCAGACCTCGCATCGGGGTGACGACCTTTCTTAGGCAGGCGTATCGTCATAGGCCTATCGGAGGGATTGAGCTTCTCTGTTTAGGATTGACCGACTCTCGGCAATCTGATGGTAAGCGACCCTGTCGTGGGTCTCGATATCTGGCCAGACCTTGGCAGCCGGATTCTCAACTGCTCTTCCTCTGCCGAGAGGCTGATCGCGTCCTTACGCAGTGTGGCCGTAAGGGGTACAGAATTGCCTGGTTTGCGAGCCTGGAGGTGGATTGTTAGAGGTTCTTCTGATCCCGTGGTTGCTTCATCATCAGTTTGTTTATCTCCTCCTTCAAGGTGCCTCTTCGACTTTTCGTATAGGCAGGAGTCCGAGTAATAAGATTCGACCCCTTTGAAGGGATCGATGTCAGCAAATTCTGTTCTCACGAAGCCGTGCTTGTCGACATATTTGAAGCATTGGTGTAGCGTGGAAGGCACGATCATGTAATCGTATATCCAAGGGCGCCCCAAAAGGATGTTGTATGAAGTGTCGGCATCTATGACGTAGCAAGTGACTTCTGATTGGAGATCGCCAATCTGACATTTCAGACGGATCTTCCCGATTGGGTAGCTCCTGCCCGAATTGAACCCGCTGATGGCGGTGTTTGTAGGGGTCAGGCGATGCATCGGAATGCGAAGATGATGCAGTAGTCCTTTTGGAATGATGCTTATGGAAGACCCAGGGTCAATGTGCATCCTGTCCACCTTTATGTCGCCGATGTAGCCTGTGTAGTATAATGGGCGATCGTGTAGATTAGTCTTGATGAGCATGTCTTATGGAGTGAAGACGATGTTGGGCATTGCTCCCGTACAGGCGCTGTCTTGGAGGTCTGCGGGCCGATTTTCTCCCGTGAGGTTGACCTGAGCCAGGTACGCTTCGGCATTTTGAACTGCATCGCTCAAAGCTGTACGGACATCCTTCGAGAGTCTCAGGATTTTATATAAGGACAATTTGGCCGGTGTATTGGCCAATTGCGCCAAGATGTCGAAGTTGTAGGGCCTCTCCAGCCTCTAAGATGTTTCCTTTCGGAGGGATTTGTCGAAGCGAGTCTCCTTCAGCCTAGGCTTGTCGGTCGTCGAAGGCTGAGCTGGTCCCGGAGCATCCGTGGTAATGGGCGGATGATCATCAGTCGAGTTTTCAGCCACAGGTTGAGATTGTGCTCCGGATCGAGTAACAACGGCCGTAACTTCCTCTTCATCTGCTGAGGTGGTACGGCAGGATCTGACTTTTCCACTTTTCTTTTTAGAAGATGGAGTGGACTGAGTTACCTCGTAGACTAGGTCCGGATGGACCCACATAATTTCCCTTCGTGATGTGGTGAGAGGTACTAGACTAGCAGCTTGAGCAGGTGGGAGATTAGCAATCTCCATCGTTGCCAGAGGGATGGGTATAACCCCGTCCTGGGTCTCTGTTGGAGAGAAGCTGTCGAATTGTACGGACACCATGTTGGCTGCCACGGTTACCTTCTCGAAATCGATGGCCAGAGCGTTCGAATCGATGAGGCTCTGGATATATCGTTTCAGTTGGTAGCAGTCGTGCGTAGCATGGTGGACGTAACGGTGGTAATGGCAGAACTTAGGGTTCTCCAGATCAGCCGACCGAGGCTCCCGTCTTGGTGGAGGAAGCTGAATCCTATCTCCTTGTATGAGCATGTCCAAGATAGGCTTGACGTGACCGTCTTCAAAAGAGTAAGTGATTTGAGGCCATTGTTTGTCCGCAGGTTGCGACTCAGGCTTCTGGGCTGTATCGGCCACCATAGCCTGCTTGCCTCTGTTGTCCCGGTTGTTGGAGGGGCTACCCCCATTGTCGTTGGTTGTGCTGGGACGCTTGCTCTTGTTCTCTCCCTCTGAGATATGTAATCCCAATTGGCGAGCCTTCTTTAATCGTTCTTCGGCACTCGTAGCACTAATGATAAAAGTCTTCCAGTCCTTGAATTGACTCTCGCCCATCCAGAGACTGATTGTTGAGAGTAGTCTCTTTTGGCAAATTTCGATCAAGGAGGAGTCCGGGTTGCCAGATGGTAACTTCATTGCGGTTTGACGGAACCGCTCAATGTAATTCCCCGTCAGCTCTTTTTCTCCTTGAATGACGTCCATGAGGGTAGACATCGTGACGTCCTGCCCTACCTCATAGAACCTCTCCAAGAACAGGCGTTTGAAGCCAGCGAAGGAATGGATGCAATTGTCCGGCAGGTTACGGTACCAATCGAAGGCAACTCCTTCCAATGCCCCAATGAATAACCGTGTCAGGATAGCGTCATCATGGGGCAGATGGTCGGTAGTGACCTCGAAGTAAGTGATGTACCGACTTGCTGAGGTCTTGCCATCATAGGGGTTGATATTGAACGGCTTATATCTTGGTGGGAATGGAACATCCCTCCATTCAGCAGGATATGGTTGCCGAATTCTGAAGTCTTAAGAGTTTTCTCTGGCGTGGAACATGGCTCGGAGCTCTTGAACTTTTCTCCTTACTTCTCGGGTCTCATCTGTCGCAGTCGGAGCCGTTACTTCGGGAGGATTATTGCCCGGGTTCGGTGCCACCGAATTTGAATCTACGTTGATTGGGGGACCCGTGCTTGTCTGGCCAGGTGTCACCCCCTGCAGATTAGGAAGCGCTGCTTTGATCTCGTCTACAGATTTGACCAAGGCGTGCAATATGGCCTCCAAAGTGTCGATGCGCTGGCGATCACCGGAACCGCCTTGATTGCTGTCTGTCATGAACACCGTCTTCACATGAGGAGTGACGGAAGGAGTGGTGGAGGATGTACCCTCCGAGTCGTACCCATGCACCGAGAAATCATCAGGATATGTGGGGATGTTCTCTTCAGGTTCAGACTCGGAAGGAACACTACCCCCGGCTTCGGAGCTTGCTTCGTCTAGGATGTCCTTGGGGACATCGGTATCTGTTGTATCCGTCGGAGGATTTGCTTCCTCCAGTCTGTATTCCTGGAATGTCGGATTGTCGTGGATGTTTGGAGGAGTGCTACCCCCAGTTCCGATGACCCCCAATGTTGCAGACGACGAACTTTCTACTGCAGCAGTTTTCGTCTTCGAACGGGTGTGTTGAAATACTCCAGTGGAGGATATCCCTTTAGACGACGGTTTCTTAGCTGTAGTAGTTGACACCTTTGGGCTGGAGATACTCGTTTTCTTCCCTCTTCCCTTGGCGAGAACTTTCTGCGCGGATTTACAGGAGACAACAGGAGGTATCTCGTCTTCTGAGCTCGGGTGATGTAGTCTTTGGAAGACGGATGGCCGGTCTTCCGTCACCGCCGCTTTGCTGCAGCAGCAGTTGACGATGATCTGGGTGCATTGATGCCCGTGTGAGGGCTCTTTACACCCCGAAGCTCTTTCTCTTTCCTTGCGTTTGTGGAGGATAACCTCACGCAGGTCAGAGGAACCACTTTGTCTGTTTGTCGTCGGGGGCTGGACTTGAGTGGTCTTATACAACTTCCCATCAGAGGCCCGCGTGATAATCAGCGGGACGCCCCGATAGTCAAAGGTTGGGGCAGTCGTCTGGACTTGATGAGCCCGTGCTGCCCTAGACTTCCTCCTTTTAGCACTTATGGGTGCGTAATAGGAGGAGTCTAAGTCGAATACCACAGAGTCTGGATTATCATCCAGATAATGATCAGAGTCAGGACCGCATGAGAGCCGGTCGAAGACTGATTGAGAGAAGCGTAGGACGGATGCTATGCGGCTAGCATTGGGTACCGTGCAGGCTGTCTGTATGCGGCTGTCTTTTGTTGTAGGATGAGTCTTTATGCGGTTAGGAGTCACGACCGTGCAGGCTGACCGTATGCGGTTGGCATCTGTGGCCGCATGGGTTTTCTGCAAGCGATTGACTTTAGTAGCCGCATGAGTCTTATCCGTGCGGTTGGCAACTGTAGCCGCATAAGTTATGCGACTGACAGATGTGGCCGCATGAGTTTTCTTTATACGGTCGGCGGTTGTAGCCGCATGGGTTTTCTTCCTGCGGTTAATATTCTTCTGCAGCTCAGAGCGCATAGAGTTCCTCTTTGCCCCTGCAAGTCCAGCATCATAGTGTTTTCTTCTGCCGGACTTGGGGACAGCAGAGTTGTCTACGGTCTGAAGTGGGGCCGCAGGGGAGTCTTTCTCGCCATCTTGAGCAATAGAGAACACCTCATCAAGGGCTTGCGGAGGAGCAAATGATTTTGGCCTCCACTCTTTGCGAGCCTTTTAGGTGCGGGTGTACTTCTGGACCGGTCCAGTGCTACCTTCAGAGAGCATCTCTTCGAACGCCTGTTGGTCGAAGCGTACGACCATCTTCTGTTGTGTAGAGCCAAGTTTGGCTGCGTCCGATTACGTCACCAACTTCTCAACCGTGGAGAAGTTAGTCCCCAGCAGAGTCGCCATCGTGTTTGCCATTGATTGTAAAAGTACAGAACAATTATCGGAGGACTGAACTTAGACTCACAATACAAACTCGCTCGTACAAAGAAAGCCTAGGGACGAAAACCTAGGTACAGCAGTCTAAGTACGATTGTTTATTTTAGATTCTGGGGGGTGACGATAGAGGCTCGGGAAAGCGACGGCCGCTCTGCCTTACTCCTTGGACGATCGGTACGCAGCCTTGATTCGGGGAAGATCTGCTTGGTCGTTGACGAAGAAACGCCTTCTTGCTCTTTCTCTGATTGCTCTCCTGGATTCTCTCTCTCTGTGTATATTCTCTCTCTGACTATGGGGGAAGTCTCTCTGTGTATACGTATTCTTCTCTCGTTTCTTTTTGTATATCTCTCTATCTCTATGCTACAAGGGAATGGCACCTTGCTATTTATAATAGTGGGATGGGATCGCTAGGGTTGCCAATAATTAGCTCTTGGGGATGGCAGCGGCTTGGGGATTGATCAATCCAGGCCGTTCGTTTCGGATTGTGACGAATCAGAACCATTAAGGGTAGATTACACCAAATCCCCATTAGCAATTAATGCTGATTGGCATAAATCTTCCTTATAATGATTCTCTCATATCTGCGAATAAATAAAATTTATTCTCCTGCCACGTGCCCCAGATCATTGGGATTCGACCCGATCTTGGATTGCCATAAATCTGGGAGACTGATCGGCTGAGGACACGTGTCCTGAGAGCCAATGGTGAGACTGGAACCGCATGCAGATTGGGCCGTATGAGATTTGGGTCGCATGAATTTTGGGCCGCATAAGAATTGGAACACGTGTCAGGACTGTCTGGGCAGTGGCCCCCTCCTTCAGGCTTCTGAACCATATGATGAGCCGCATGAACCGCATAATGGTGTGTCTGCTTGAGCCGCATGGGCATGATCTTCTTGAGCCGCATAGGGATGATTCCATTCGAGCCGCATGGGATAGCTTCACTCTGAACCGCATGGGAAGTCTTCACTTCGAGCCGCATAAGCACACCCACGTGGCAGGGCCACGTGGCATTTTGTTGTTCTCGGGGGATTGTGTCAGAGATTTCTTTCTCTTCCCTAGAGATTCGTCATCATGACAGAGTCATAATTACCTGCTTTGGTGTCAGGTCTGTCAACTTTTCAGAGGGGTCAGCCGTCAAAGTAGTTAATGCAGCATGGATCGGAGGGGAGCACTTGTCACGCCACGTGTCTTCTGAGCCGCATGAGATGCCTCCGGCCGCATAGCTCCTTATGCCGCATGACTCCCTGAGCCGCATGCGTTTCTGAGCCGCATGGGTCAATTTCTTTAGTATTTTCCATGCTTCTACACCTATGTGTGTGAGGGCCTAGAAGTGTGGTATCAAGAGTATAGTGAGTGAGTTTAGAGTATGTATGTACAGATAGTATCCTATAGGTGTTAGCCCATATATAAACCTATAGGTATAGCCTATGTGTGACCATGTGTCAGTGAGTGTGTGTGTGAGTGTTGAGGTAAATGTGAGTATGGTACAAGGGTAAAGGTAAGGTAATGGGTAGATGATTAACATGTGTCATAAGATGATCTAGATGACCTAGATACTAGGATTTCTTGGTAGGTAATGTTAGTATAGGATTGTATCTAGCTACCCTTGGAAGCCTAGGCTTGTATCTTGGATATTAGCGGGGTTTTCCTTGTGTTGGACAAGGTATCGGGATTACCTTGGTTAGGGTAATATAGGTATTTGAGTTTGGAGTCTAGGATAGAGTTAGAACTTGGTTCCCTTGGTTGGTAATGATCAAATATAGTGCTCCTAGACTAGTTTTAACGTCGGTTGACCATTTTGACCAAAAGTCAACAAAAGTCAACCGAGAGTCAAACTTAGCCTTTAAGCGACTAGATTTTGACCAAAACCAAACCAGAGTTGACCAGTTGACTGAAAGTCAACAGTTGGTCAACATTAGACTTGTTTGACCTAGGGTTGACTCAGTATTGACCAGAGTTGACTTTTTGACCAAAAGTTAACTGTAAGTCAACCCTTGACCCAAATTGACCTAGTTTGACTTGGATTGATTTCCTGTGACCTTGTTTGACCTTGGTTGTCCTAGTGTGACCCAGTTTGGCTCAGTATGACCTAGTATGATCTAGTTTAGCTTGGTGTGACTTAGGTTTGACCTAGATTGACCTAGATTTATTTAAAATGCATTGTAATGCATCTTATTATCATTTTTTTAGACTCATAGTGACTTGTACTATTCTATAGGAGACAGACACCACTTCTCGGATAGTATATTCTCTTCAGACACTCAGGATATCAGGCGAGTACATTCTCTGACCATTTCATACTTGTCTGAATTTACATTCTTGCTCTAGATTACTGTACTTGATGCTGACACGATTGTTATCACGGATTGTTACTATATGGATCTTCTTTTGAGATGTTATCCCCTTGTATTCACTAAATACATATTGTGATGTGCGTTTCACTTACATATTGTATTTATTGAATACCCTTATCCGTGTATACTCATTGTGCATATTGTACTCTCATTATCACATGAGTTCCAGGGATAGACCATTGTACAACTATTGTATAATATTGTACATCTATTGTATAATATTGTACATCTATTGTATAACATTGTACATCTATTGTATAACATTGTACACTATTGTACAAGATAACGTAACTGGAGTGGATCCTTGTGTATTGATTGGGGAGGGGGAGTAGAATTGGTTATGTACTCAAATCCTATTGTACAACACTGTATAACTATTGTATATGTCTATTGTACACTCACGTACAATGAAGTTGCCATTGCATTGTCCTAGACCATTTACATAACCATATTGTACTCTAAATCACACGTTGCTTATAGTTCTTACGTATCATATATAGATATTTCCTATTATCAAATCTCTGCTATTTTTATATACATTCTCTTTCAGCGTTTCATGTACCTTACTCTATTGCATGCTTTATATTTCCTAACTTGATATGAACTGCGTGAGATGTTTTGTGCTTGCTCCTGTCCTGACTGGACCTGTTGAAAATATTATAGAGGATGAGGATGAGGCCTGCGTAGACATCTATTATGGGACAGCTGTAGATGACTCTTGTGACCCAGATTTTCAGTCGGATCCACTAGCTATAGAGACTGAGGCTCCCTAGTCTAGGTTTTACTATTTCTGTTATTTGAGATCTGGATTGTATATATTCTTTCTTATTCAGTAGTTGAGACTTGTATTCTGGATGTTTGCTGAGATGTTATCTTAGACACTTAGACTCTCTGGTTGTATTCATGTGGATTCTTCCTTTACAGTATTTATCTATCTATCTTTCTATCTTATCATTCTGTCTTAGATGTGATTGAGACTGTATATTGCTATGTCACCTCCATTCAGAGTGTATATACTGTACAGGTACCTTTATATTGTTAGATGATTGACCTAGGACAGCGTTCTACCGCCGACACTGCGGCGTAGTCTGGGCGTTGTTACGTTCTCGTGCCCTCACAGTGGGTGCGGGTCGTGACACGTTTTTAGTGGTAGCCCATGCAGGTCGAGTTTATGTAGTGGTATTCGAACTAGAGTATCACTACAGGCTGCAGTAGGATTAGGATTATCTTTTAGGTACTCAATCACATTAGGAAAAACTCTTAATCAGATCATTTTATCTAAAATTATTGCTTATTGACTTCCCTTGAATATAAACTGTCCTCCTTTGAATTTTTGCTTCATTCTTAGAAATTGCTTCTTGGTTTGATCTGTCCTCATGATGGTTATGAAGACACGATCTCATCGCTCCGGTCTGGGGAATACTATCGAGAGGCTGGCCACCTCTCGTCCTGTTCATCAGGGCCTCGAGACCGCAGCTCCTGTTGTGCCGACACAGGTTGGCATTTTTGCTATATTGGAGGTGCACCTCCGTCTGTACAGAGACCTTTTTTTGTCATTTCCGATTTCTCTCAGCAGCAACGGTTCATGCAGCATCAGCAGCAGACTAGGAAAAACCAGCAGGACGAGCTATCGTCAGGACAGTCGAGGATGCACAGACCATTAGAGATCTTGCTGTAAGTTCCGTTCTTCTCTGTTCCATTCCCGCAATTATCTTTTATAACTACCTTGAAATCTGATTCCATCTGTTCCTTGTTGATTGATTAAGTTTGTAATGTTGCTCTTTTGTTATGTTTATTTTTCTTCTGAGGAAATCATATAGGCTAGGTCACCTCAGTTATGGGATCTGGAATCTTCGATAGTCGTGTTAGCTGGCATAGTGAGGACATATAGTCAGATTTTGGGACGTATTTCTCGGGCGTGGGAATTTAAGGTTTTTGCCGTCGCATACGGCAATGCGGAAATTTAAATACCATGAACTTAGAGGTATGTACCTTAATCAAGGACTCTGTGATTATCATAGCCTTGCTCACTAGCATGACGAAGACTCCGAGTAACATGATTTTGGACAGACGCATATGATTATCAGATTGTATCTTGAAGGTTTTTGAACATCATACCCTTCTGTTGTTGTAAATAACTTAGGGGTAGGGATATTTAGTTTGTAGAGTTTATTCATAGGTAGTTCCTTCATAGAATAATGATATGATGACTTGTAGAGTGTCTGTACCCTAGAGGTGATAGTTAGCATTTGTGTTAGAATAGTAACCCATTGCAGATAATTCTTCTGTTATCTATAATACCAACCAGTTATATATAGGATGTTAGTATGTCCTACAGTCTTGATGATTATTATTACTTTCTCCTACCTTTTCCAGTGAGGCACCCATGACCAGAGCCTGTCCTTGAGTGTAGCTGTAGTTTTACCTAAGACTAAGAGGTCTATATATATAGATGTTATACTTAGGATATATGTGATGGGTTGTTATTCTTGAGCATATATATACGAGGTATTTGGGATTGTTGTGCTTAGCTTGTGGGTATTTAGTTATGGGTGACCTGATAGGATTTGGAAGGTTAAGAGTTAGTCTATTATATAGTTTCTCTTTTGCTAAATTCTAGTTGCCAACACCTAGATAGCTAGCATAGGTAAAACCTTAAGAAATTGACCAGTTGATGACCAAGTACTTGGATGTTGAGAAATTGACTAGTGATTGACCCTTGACTATGTTTGACCTAGAAGGGGGTACGTTCATCTTAATTTCGATGACAAAATTTTTATAAGGTGAGTAGGATTGTAACACCCAGTTTTTCAGATGAGGGTAATTTTGAAATTTTGTAATTATAATTATTATTTATTGATAATTATTTTATATTATAATTTTTGGTGATTTTTAATTATTTTTAAACTATTTAAAATTATGACTTGTGATTTTGACATTTTACTATTGTTTGGTTTTAATTTCGAGGAATTTATCACCCCCAGTTTTCAGAAACAGGGGTATTTTTATTATTTTGTATTTTTGAAATATTTTTGGAATTTATTTTATTATTTATGATATTGTTTTGGGGTTATTTGAGTCGGGTTCGAATTTCAGCTCAATCCGACTTGAATCGGGGACCCGGGATAGTTTTGACTCTAGTGGGACCCACACACTAGTTAGCCATGGCCCATACGTTAGTTATTTTAGTTAGTGGTTAGTTTAATTATTTATGGATAGGGTTTGGTTAGATTAGGGATTTAGAATGACTAATTTAGCCTCAATCATAAACCCTTCTCTTAATATTAATTAAATAGGCTAGTGGGGGGTATTTTAGACATTACAAATAGGGGGAATATTGACCATACATGGCCGGCCCTAGCTAAGGAGAGAGAGAGTGCCTCTTGTTATTTTTCCACTTCATTTTCCTCTCTCTTGTTCTTCCCCAAATTTCTAGAGAGCAACCTCTATTGATTCATCTCCAAATCCATCATTTCTTCCACCAAATCTTCTTCTTTCCTTCTCTACTCAAGCCAAGGAGGAAGCTAGCCAACTTTGGGCGGAATCGGAGCTCGTTCGTGTCCATTTGGAATCTCTACGTGTCGGTGTCGCTTCGGGAAGGCTTTTCTTCGATTCGAGTCACCGGAAGGTATAAATCGCTTCTTCTTCTCATTTCTTTCATGCATATAGGTCTATTTTGAACCCATAGGAATAACCCCCATGGTTGTGTCTCCATTTGTGTCCGTTTCGTGTCCATTTGGACACTTATAGAGGTGTCCTATGTGTAGGATCGTGTCCTAATAGGAAAATCCCTATTTGGACACATGTGGATTTATTGTATATTGATTTGATGTTGTTCTAGTATTTAATTCCAGATTTTTGAGTATTTAGAGTTGTGTTTTTCTAAGTATCATATAGTATCATAATTTCTAATATCTAATCTATATAATTTCAAATATCTAATCTATATATATATATGGTTATATATATATTAATGTCTCTATATATATATATATATGTATATATATATGGTGTCTTATATTTATGTATATATATTGGTGTGATTTTTGTGTCATATTTATCTATGGGGGGTGTGTGAGAAGATTTCGAGCAAGGGGATGAGGGAATGTTGTGTTTTGTGTGTGTGTTGATTTAGAATAGAGGGGGTGAGAGATTAGAGAGTGTGTTTGTATAGAGAGTTTGAGAGAGAGGATCGAGAGAGTGATAGAGGGATAGAGAGAGTGGGATAAAGAGTGTGAAGGGATGGGGGATTAGCTGCTGCTAAAGAGCAGCAGCAGTATCAAATCAGTCCCCACAAGGGGGACTGATTTCAGAGCCTTTGGACAGCCCCCATGGGCTATGTTAGCAGTCACAAAACTAGCCCTTGTTAGCCCATAAACCTGTCATCAACAGCCCCTTTGTTCACCCAATGTTTAGCCCCAAATCAGCCTATTAGTAGCCCCTTTGGACAGTCCATATCAGCCACCTTAACCCCCAAATTGTTGACAAACCAGTCTACATATCACCCCCAATTCAACCACTTTTGGCCCCTTTGAATCAGTCCTACTTAGCCCTTTGGTAGCAGCCATATACCTCAAACTTGTCCCTTAATTCTGCCCTACAAATCAGCCCATGAGTACCCAGCTAATGGCAGTCCCAAATCAGCTATGTAGCCCCTTCCAAGCACCCTGAAACCAGTTACAAAATAGTCCTTAATTAACCCCCATATTAGTCTATAACTGTACCCACATCAGTCCCTACAAACCACTCAAATCAGTCCCCATGGCTGTTCCATTTTCAGCATACAAGCAGCCCATGTTCAGTCCCTTATTAACCCCATGTTGACAGCCTCAAAACCAGCCTTGTATATATCCCAAAATTCAGCCCTACAAAGCCCATAATCCTGTCCCCCATATCACCATTAAGCAGTCCAATTTAGCCCCATATCAGCCCATGTATTTAGCCTATAGGACAGCCATGTTAGCTCCAAAAATCAGTCCTATAAGCCTATATATATGAGTCCTATTTTAGCTATGTGGATGTGTGTGTAAGTGCCATATATGTAATTGTGTGAGTGAGCCTATATATGTATTTGTGTGAGTGAACCTATATGTGTGAGCTTGTAGTGTGTGAGTTATATTTGTGTGTGTGTGTGAGTTCATATATATAAACCTATAGGTGAGCCTAAGGTAGCTATTTGCCTATGTGTGTGAGGGCCTAGAAGTGTGGTATCAAGAGTATAGTGAGTGAGTTTAGAGTATGTATGTATAGATAGTATCCTATAGGTGTTAGCCCATATGTAAACCTATAGGTAGAGCCTATGTGTGACCATGTGTCAGTGAGTGTGTGTGTGTGTGAGTGTTGAGGTAAATGTGTATGGTGCAAGGATAAAGGTAAGTTAATGGGTAGATGATTAACATGTGTCATAAGATAATGTAGATGACCTAGATACCAGGATTTCTTGGTAGGTAATGTTAGTATAGGATAGTATCTAGCTACCCTTGGAAGCCTAGGCTAGTATCTTGGGTATTAGTGGGGTTTCACTTGTGTTGGACAAGGTATCGGGATTACCTTGGTAAGGGTAATATAGGTATTTGAGTTTGGAGTCTAGGATAGAGTTAGAACTTGGTTTCCTTGGTTGGTAATGATCAAATATAGTGCTCCTAGACTAGTTTTGACGTCGGTTGACCATTTTAACCAAAAGTCAACAAAAGTCAACCGAGAGTCAAACTTAGCCTTTAAGCGACTAGATTTTGACCAAAACCAAACCAGAGTTGACAAGTTGACTGAAAGTCAACAGTTGGTCAACATTAGACTTGTCTGACCTAGGGTTGACACAGAGTTGACTCAGTGTTGACCAGAGTTGACTTTTTGACCAAAAGTCAACTGTAAGTCAACCCTTGACCCAAATTGACCTAGTTTGACTTGGATTGATTTCCTGTGACCTTGTTTGACCTTGGTTGTCCTAGTGTGACCCAGTTTGGCTCAGTATGACCTAGTATGACCTAGTTTAGCTTGGTGTGACTTAGGTTTGACCTAGATTGACCTAGATTCATTTAGAATGCATTGTAATGCATCTTATTATCATTTTTTTAGACTCATAGTGACTTGTACTGTTCTATAGGAGACAGACACCACTCCTCGGATAGTATATTCTCTTCAGACACTCAGGATATCAGGCGAGTACATTCTCTGACCGTTTTATACTTGTCTGGATTTATATTCTTGCTCTAGATTACTGTACTTGATGCTGACACGATTGTTATCACGGATTGGTACTATATGGATCTTCTTTTGAGATGTTATCCCTTTGTATTCACTAAATACATATTGTGATGTATGTTTCACTTACATATTGTATTTATTGTATACCCTTATCTTTGTATACTCATTGTGTATATTGTACTCTCATTATCATATGAGTTCCAGGGATAGACCATTGTACAACTATTGTATAACATTATACATCTATTGTATAATATTGTACATCTATTGTATAACATTGTACATCTATTGTATAACATTATACACTATTGTACAAGATAACGTAACTGGAGTGGATCCTTGTGTATTGATTGGGGAGGGAGAGTAGAATTGGTTATGTACTCAAATTCTATTGTATAATATTGTATAACTATTGTATATGTCTATTGTACACTCACGTACAATGGAGTTACCATTGTATTGTCCTAGACCGTTTACATTACCATATTGTACTCTAAATCACACATTGCTTACAGTTCTTACGTATCATATATAGATATTTCCTATTATCAAATCTCTGCTATTTTTCATATACATTCTCTTTCAGCGTTTAATGTACCTTACTCTATTGTATGCTTTATATTTTCTAACTTGATATGAACTGCATGAGATGTTTTGTGCTCGCTCCTGTCCTGACTGGACCTGTTGAAAATATTACAGAGGATGAGGATGAGGCCTGCGTAGACACCTATTATGGGACAGCTGTAGATGACTCTTGTGACCCAAATTTTCAGTCGGATGCACTAGCTATAGAGACTGAGGCTCCCTAGTCTAGGTTTTACTATTTTTGTCATTTGAGATCTGGATTGTATATATTCTTTCATATTCCGTAGTTGAGACTTGTATTCTGGATGTTTGCTGAGATATTATCTTAGACACTTAGACTCTCTGGTTGTATTTATGTGGATTCTTCCTTTTCAGTATTTATCTATCTATCTTTCTATCTTATCATTCTGTCTTAGATGTGATTGAGACTGTATATTGCTATGTCACCTCCATTCGGAGTGTATATACTGTACTGGTACCTTTATATTGTTAGATGATTGACCTAGGACAGCGTTCTACCGTCGACACTGCGGCGTAGGCTGAGCGTTGTTACGTTCTCGTACCCTCACAGTGGGTGCGTGTCACGCCCCGATTCGGTAGAATCGATAGTCGTCCCCTGGGCGTGATGCCGTGCAAGCCTAAGTTGCGCTTGCACAAGGCGGCTCATAAGGTCATCCAATACAACAGCATATATATAAGAGTACACAGAGAAATTGAACACATTCATATAGAAGGAAAACTCAAGCTTTATTGATAATGAACATCATATTACAGACTCGATATAAGGACGCCGCGCGGGCTTTTTACAAACTGACTCCATTACAAAATGAAGGCCGATGAGATAGCCATTCCATACAATTCATTCCTGATTACAACCAGCATTTCAAAACCACCTGGGATGGTGGGCAGTCGCTCCATCTGTCTTCTAGCTTTTCAACAGCGGAGTCTTCAAAAGAGATTGGATCCAAGCTTCGACCGCACGAACGAAGCTTCAAAACACACGAGCGTTTCCTTCCTTTACGTGGCACGCTCCTCCTGATTTATCGTACCTGTGGAGAGAGCGAGGATCAGTACAATCAACATGTACTGGCGAGTGACTAATTAATTTCCAGGCTCTCATTTCGTTCAAGAATAGATAAAACTCATATGACTTCCTTTTTGATGATCTTTCTAGCCACCCTAAACATTTTATACAAAGCATTTTGACGTTACTATTACCTTCCATGTTCATTGTTAACAATTATACCAAGGGTTTGATGTGAAGGTCACTGGCAATAACTAGCCATTTGGACATAGCCTGGTAATACGGGACCCTTGCAACGCAAGTAGCGAGCTCCGATGCAAGTCCCCGTCTTACCGGTTGCTTCATACCCAGCTCGGCTATAACCTATTTCTTCCTAGGCCGAGTCGGTCCCGTGGCCCCGGGTTGCCGCTCGAAGAAACAATCGCCCTTGTCGACAAGTTGTCCAAGACCGCAATCGATTCATTTACTTGTTTGTTTTTCAGGCTTGTAATAATTCTATCTCTTTTCTACGCAACACATCTTTTTCTTGCCTAACCCATAGGACTTGCATTCTTTAAGCAATTCATTCAATTACGATATCATTACCTGAGTTCACATTTTGAAATGGAGGGTCGAGACGAAGGAGGTCAGCCACTCACCTGAGTATTTACTTGAGGCGAGGAACTGGTTGGCCGCGCTAGACGTCGCCTACGCGATTACCTGAAATCGCACAAGCAACCGATTAGAACACTGTGTTATTCAAGGAAATTCAATTCGAATGCGAAGTTCGAAACGTAAGCCATGAAAACCATCGAAAACATTCACGAAAATGCATTCAGGAAACAAAGCCAAAACCAACGCAAGCGGCGTGAAAAGCAGAGCAACGGGAGGTCTCTCCCGACTCAGCCGCAGAGTCAATCCTCGAGGCGCTACCCGCTGAATATGGGACATGGTTCCGAAGAAGCCATTCCATAACGTGGAATGGATCTTAATTCAACCGTTCCCGTTCGATCGATTCGATCGATCCCGACCTATCGGTCCCGACCGAGTCGATAGCGACAGTGTTCCTTTCTCGCGCACCCCGTGGACGGAGGATGGGGCACGATATAGGGACGGGGCACTACACCATAACCAACTAAGAAAAAGTTTCGTCCTCGAAACTTAAGAATAGAGCCTACCTCTATGAAAACAATAAAGGAAACTTTTCCTTCATCTCTGACTCGAGTTCCCATGTCGACTCTTCTGCCGCATGGTTCCTCCAGAGTACGCAGACGAGAGGGATCGCCCTATTCCGCAGTAGGTTATCCTTGCGTTCTAAGATTTGAACGGGCTCTTCGACGTAGGATAAGTCGGACTTTAGCTCCAGCTGGCCAAAATCTACCACGTGGCTAGGGTCGTGCACGTACTTCCGCAGCTGGGAGACGTGGAAGACATTATGCACACCTTCGAGCACCGGCGGTAGGGCAATTTTATAGGCCACTGGGGCGACCCGCTCGAGTATTTCAAACGGCCCAACGAATCTCGGACTCAGCTTCCCCTTCGCGCCAAACCGAGTAACTCCTCGCATAAGCGACACCTTCAGGAACACATGATCGCCCACCTGGAACTCAAGCGGTCTTCGATGGGTATCGGCGTAGCTCTTTTGCCGACTCTGTGCAATCTTCAGTCTTTCCCGAATGAGCTTGACCTTCTCCACAGTCTGTTCCACCAGCTCCGGGCCAAGTATCTGTCGTTCCCCGACTTCATCCCAGCAAATGGGCGATCTGCACTTTCGGCCGTACAAAGCTTCATACGGCGCCATTTGGATGCTGGACTGAAAGCTATTGTTGTATACAAATTCTGCCAACGGTAGGTGGACGTCCCAGCTTGATTTGAAGTCAATTGCGCAGAGTCGTAGCATGTCTTTGAGAATCTGATTAACGCGCTCCGTTTGGCCGTCGGTCTGAGGATGGTAAGCTGAGCTGAACTGCAACTTGGTACCCAGTGCCGACTGAAGGCTACTCTAGAATTGCGACATGAACCGTAAATCCCGATCAGAGACGATGGATACTGGAACTCCGTGCAGCCGTACTATCTCGTCAAGATAAATTCGTGCCAGGCGATCAACGCTCCAAGTAACTTTAATGGCAATGAAGTGCGCTGACTTGGTTAGTCGATCGACGATGACCCAGATAGCGTTGCTCCCCCGTGGTGTCTTCGGCAGGCCAACAATAAAGTCCATCGTGACATGATCCCATTTCCACTCTGGAATGGCAAGGTTCTACATCTCCCCGC
Source organism: Iris pallida (assembly GCA_029216955.1). Classification (NCBI taxonomy): domain Eukaryota; kingdom Viridiplantae; phylum Streptophyta; class Magnoliopsida; order Asparagales; family Iridaceae; genus Iris; species Iris pallida. The sequence goes on along the minus strand of JANAVB010025199.1, from coordinate 977,084 downwards.
CCGGTCGTTGATGCTCAGCTTTCACCTGCTGACAGGCCATGCATTGCGACACGAAGAGCGCCACATCTTTCTTCATCCCGTGCCACCAGAAGGTCGTGCGGAGGTCCTTATACATCTTGGTACTGCCTGGATGCAATGTATATTTCATATAGTGGGCCTCCGACATTATCTCCTTTCGTAGTTCTGAATCATCCAGAACACATAGTCGGCCATTCATTCTCAGCACGCCGGTCTTGTCTTCCGTAAAGTCGGTCGCACTACCTGTTGAAATTCGTTCGCGCATTTTCTTCAGGTACGGATCATCCTTCTGAGCGGTCTTGATCTTTTTCAACAAATTCGGCTCTAACTGCAGCTGCGCCAACCGTATATCCCTGAATCGAACCCGGAGATCGATGCCCATTTCTTCTAAATCTTGTAATAGTCTGCAGTTGATGGATAGCGAGGCAAGATATTTTCGACTCAGAGCGTCCGCTACCATATTTCCCTTGCCCGGAGTGTAGTCGATCGTCAAGTCATAGTCTTTGATCAGTTCGAGCCAGCGCCGCTGTCGCAAGTTCATCTCCTTCTGAGTGAAGAGATACTTGAGGCTCTTGTGGTCGGTATAGATCGCGCACGCCACACCATATAGATAGTGACGCCACAATTTCAATACGAACACAATCGCTGCTAACTCCAAGTCGTGCGTAGGATAGTTCTTCTCGTGCGGCTTTAACTGTCTGGAGGCGAAGGATATCACCTTGTTTCGCTGCATGAGCACACATTCCAAGCCCTGGCCTGAAGCATCGCTGAATATCTGAAAACCCTCTGGCCTATCCGGAAGTGCGAGTATAGGTGCCGAAATTAGTTGCTGTTTTAGCTCCTGGAATGAAGCTTCACAGTCATCCGACCACTCATACACGACTCCCTTCTGAGTGAGGTGAGTCAGTGGCGATGCAATCTTCGCGAAGTCTTTCACGAAGCGTCGATAGTATCCCGCCAAACCAAGAAAGCTTCGAATCTCAATAGAAGATGCAGGCCGCTTCCAATCAGCAACAGCTTCCACTTTCTTCGGGTCGACTGCAATGCCTTCGGACGAAATGATGTGACCAAGAAAGGATACGCTGCTTAGCCAAAATTTGCACTTACTCTGCTTCGCATACAACTCATGTTCTCGAAGTGTCTGGAGCACGGCCCGTAGATGTTCTGCATGCCGCACCCTGTCTTTCGAGTAGACGAGAATATCATCAATAAAGACTACCACAAATTTATCAAGGAAGGGTCGAAATACCCGATTCATCAGATCCATAAAGGCGGCAGGGGCGTTCGTCAGGCCGAATGGCATCACCAGGAACTCGTAGTGGCCGTAACGGGTACGAAAGGCTGACTTTTGCACGTCATCTGACTTGATCTTGAGTTGATGATAGCCCGAGCGGAGATCAATCTTCGAAAATATCGAGGCGCCTTACAGTTGATCGAATAGGTCGTCTATGCGGGGCAATGGATACTTGTTCCGGATGGTGGCCTTATTCAGCTCTCGGTAATCGACGCACAGACGCATGGACCCATCCTTCTTCTTCACGAACAATACGGGCGCTCCCCACGGTGAAACACTAGGCCGAATAAACCCTTTATCGAGTAACTCTTGTAGCTGGACCTTGAGTTCCTTCAGTTCAGCAGGAGCCATTCTGTACGGGGCCTTAGAAATTGGTCGAGTATCGGGAAATGTATCGATGCTGAACTCGATCTCTCGGTCGGGGGGCATGCCGGGTAGCTCGTCCGAAAACACATCGAGGAATTCTGCCACAACGTCGGTCTGACCTACGTTTGCACCATCCTGTCGCATGTCTCGGACGGACGCCAAGTAGCCTTCGCACCCAGAATGCAGCATCCTCCGAGCAGAGATTGCCGAGATCAACATACAGGTCGACGATGCCTCACCACACGAAAAGCAGAATTCAGGCACTCCTGGTATGCAGAAAGTGACCGTCTTCCTAGCGCAGTCTATGGTTGCGTTGCACGGCCCGAGCCAATCCATTCCCAGAATGATATCGAAGTCATTCATGTCTAGGACTATCACGTCCAGACCGATCTTTTGACCGCCGATACAGATAATCCCGTCGGTGCAGGCTGAATTAGTAAGGATAGGTGTGCCCGAAGGTGTACTCACGCTAAGGTCGAGGTCTAATGATACTAACAGAAATTTGTGCTCGGCGATAAAGTCCGCCGCTATAAAACTTTGCGAAGCACCTGAATCAAATAGTACGCGAGCAGGCACATTATTAAAACTAAGTATACCTGTCACGACCGTGTCTGATGCCAGCGCTTCATCTCGAGTCATGGCGTAGACGCGGCCCTGGGCATTAGGGCGACGGTCTTGGCCATTTTGCGGTACAGGTTGCTGGGCTCGAGGCGCTGGAACTTGATTCCCTGGGCGGTTTTGCTGAGGCGCCATTGGGTTCGGCCTTCTGGCTGGACAATCAAAACGAACGCGGCCCTTCTTGCCACAGTGCCAGCATCCATCCTCTGGTATCCGACAATCGATGATAGTGTGACCGTTCCGGCGACAGCGGATGCAGTATGGCCATGGGTTACGCCCTTGGTACCCGCCTTGTTGCCCATTGTTCGGACGCTTGGTTACGTTGTTTCCTCCCACGTGGCTAGGGCGTTTGTGATTGGATGTATGCACAGCGCCGGCAGCACCTGGAGGGTATTGGCTTTCAAGGCGGAGGGCGTGGTTGAGAGACTCCCCCATCATTTTGTATTTAGGAACAGACACATGGGCGGAGATAGATGGTCGTAGGCCCACTTCGAACCGTCGTGCACGACTCGCCATGGAAGGCAGGTATTGTCCAGCGAACTTGGCTAACTTGTTGAACTCTGCTGCATACTGCCGTACCGTCATATTTTCTTGCTTTAGCTGCATGAATTCATTCTCCTTCTCTTGTCGAATAGCATCGGGAAGGTACTCGATCTCAAACGCCTCTCGGAAGGTGGCCCAAGATATTGCTGCCGTCTCGTTGTCGCGTCTGATTGCTCGCTTTTGTACGGCCCACCAGTCATGCACGTTCAATCGAAGTAGAAGTTGAGCGCATGCGACTTTCTTGGACTCATCGACACCCAGAAGCTCGAACCGGTCCTCTAACTCCTCCAGCCAATCGATCGCCAACGAAGGGTCTTCAGTACCGCAAAAGAAAGTACGGAAGCTCTTTGTGAATTTTGACACGTCAAAGTTGGAACTTCTCGGTGCTGCAGGCATAAGCTCGGGTACCTCCGGTTCGATTTCACTTTGTCTGGCCGCAGGCTCGATCACGGCAGGAGTTGTCGCTGAGTTGTTATTGTTGGCCACCACTGTCTGAACAATTTGCTGAAGAGTATCAAGCTGCTTCTGCTGCAACTTGAATTGTGCATCGAAACGGGCCTCTAACTGGGTCTGGCGTGCCTCTACCTCCCGTCGATGTGCCTCAGTCTTCCGTCGATGTTGCTCATTCAGGCGTTAATTCTCCTGAGCTTGTTGTTGTTGCGCTTCCAGCATGCATAACATCCGTTCCATGGCATCATTAGAGGGTCCGGGCCTCGAGCTACTCGAGCCGCTCGAAGCACTTTCTTCGTTCGCCACATTTATCGCCGCACCTTCTAGAATTTTGAAGGTAAAATGCATTAGTAACCAAATTTATAACGGACTTTCTTGTATGGAACGACATATCTCATCGACACGAGACCAACGATTTAAGACTGGAAACTCGACACTAGAGGCCAAGGACGTAAAGCCGTGCTCTGATACCATTATGTCACGCCCCGATTCGGTAGAATCGATAGTCGTCCCCTGGGCGTGATGCCGTGCAAGCCTAAGTTGCGCTTGCACAAGGTGGCTCATAAGGTCATCCGATACAACAGTATATATATAAGAGTACGCAGAGAAATTGAACACATTCATATAGAAGGAAAACTCAAGCTTTATTGATAATGAACATCATATTACAGACTCGATATAAGGACGCCGCGCGGGCTTTTTACAAACTGACTCCATTAGAAAATGAAGGCCGATGAGATAGTCATTCCATACAATTCATTCCTGATTACAACCAGCATTTCAAAACCACCTAGGATGGTGGGCAGTAGCTCCATCTGTCTTCTAGCTTTTCAACAGCGGAGTCTTCAAAAGAGATTGGATCCAAGCTTCGATCGCACGAACGAAGCTTCAAAACACACGAGCGTTTCCTTCCTTTATGTGGCACGCTCCTCCTGATTTATCGTACCTGTGGAGAGAGCGAGGATCAGTACAATCAACATGTACTGGCGAGTGACTAATTAATTTCCAGGCTCTTATTTGGTTCAAGAATAGATAAAAATCATATGACTTCCTTTTTGATGATCTTTCTAGCCACCATAAACATTTTATACAAAGCATTTTGACGTTACTATTACCTTCCATGTTCATTGTTAACAATTATACCAAGGGTTTGATGTGAAGGTCACTGGCAATAACTAGCCATTTGGACATAGCCTGGTAATACGGGACCCTTGCAACGCAAGTAGCGAGCTCCGATGCAAGTCTCCGTCTTACCGGTTGCTTCATACCCAGCTCGGCTATAACCTGTTTCTTCCTAGGCCGAGTCGGTCCCGTGGCCCCGGGTTGCCGCTCGAAGAAACCATCGCCCTTGTCGACAAGTTGTCCAAGACCGCAATCGATTCATTTACTTGTTTGTTTTTCAGGCTTGTAATAATTCTATCTCTTTTCTACGCAACACATCTTTTTCTTGCCTAACCCATAGGACTTGCATTCTTTAAGCAATTCATTCAATTACGATATCATTACCTGAGTTCACATTTTGAAATGGAGGGTCGAGACGAAGGAGGTCAGCCACTCACCTGAGTATTTACTTGAGGCGAGGAACTGGTTGGCCGCACTAGACGTCGTCTACGCGATTACCTGAAATCGCACAAGCAACCGATTAGAACACTGTATTATTCAAGGAAATTCAATTCGAATGCGAAGTTCGAAACGTAAGCCATGAAAACCATCGAAAACATTCACGAAAATGCATTCAGGAAACAAAGCCAAAACCAACGCAAGCGGCGTAAAAAGCAGAGCAACGGGAGGTCTCTCCCGACTCAGCCGCAGAGTCAATCCTCGAGGCGCTACCCGCTGAATATGGGACATGGTTCCGAAGAAGCCAATCCATAACGTGGAATGGATCTTAATTCAACCGTTCCCATTCGATCGATTCGATCGATCCCGACCTATCGGTCCCGACCGAGTCGATAGCGACAGTGTTCCTTTCTCGCGCACCCCGTGGACGGAGGACGGGGCACGGTATAGGGACGGGGCACTACAGTGCGGGTCGTGACATAAACCCTCATGTATCTAGACAGTCGTGACCGTATAACGAGGTGGGTTGCACTTCAATATACGTAGCTGGCTATGTCTGCCCCCGCTCTCCAATATTCTTGTTCTAGGGCGTAACAGAGCGTGAACGCAAGCGTAACACAGCAGCAGCGATTGTCGCAACCACCTCCCGTATGGCAGACATGGGAGCCCGACGACCCTCACGATTAACTCCCAACGTGCCTCCGTCCTTTCCGTCGCACGACACGGGCTATTCGTGCAATTTGCACAAAATTTTGTCATAACGCATGCAAATTTGAGTATAGAACTGTATTTTCACGACCCGCTCCCGAATACTCGGGTACATGTCGGACACACCTAGCCTACTTTGGAAGACTCAATACAGTAAGCTGTACAATACTAAGGAGAAACTCCAAGTCACTAGATATTATAAATATCACAGCTACTATAAACGTCCCAGAAATATCACCACAATCCACCAAGTCAATACAATATCATCCGGAGACAAATCCGGTAACCAGAATAAAATTTACAACTCTAAAATCTCAAAACAATATACAAGGTAAATCTCTAAAACAAAACTTGGAATTGAACTAGACTAGATCTTTGCAAATCCAAAATCCTTCTTGAAATACAACCTATCCTGGCTTCGGGCTCTGGCCCATAGAGGTGGTACAGTATCCTCAAGGGTACCTGCAACGTATCCTGTCAGGAAAAAAGAAAAGTACAACCCCGACAAAAGTACTAAACAAAGTAAACTGAAGTGCTCCACAATAAACTATGATACAAGCACTGGAGCATGAAACTGTAGTACATGAATAACGATGAAACTATAGTACCAGATCCAGAATAATGAACTAGACTATCAGTGTAATATGCATTTGAAATAACTATCAGAATATATGACCGGTTGGGGTAGTACAGGGTACAAGAGCACATGAATAATGGTATGGCTTAGAGTCCCATGTGTACGATGTAAGACCTAAGCTATTAAACAATCCCTAGCTAATTTAGGATTGGTCACATATCTGTAGTATTTCCCCAACCCAATGTACAAGTAAAGAATACTAAACAATAAACGATGAACAATGAACGATGAACGATGAACAATGAACAATGAACAATGAACAATCGTGTGTACAACGTATCAATATAAGAACATGAAGCAAAACAGAAATACAGTGTAAAAGAGTTCGAGTCGATGTACTTGCTTTGCTCTGGAAGATCGAGAATAGAGGAAGGTCTGTATGTCCTCCTAATTTAGGTGCAAGTTGGTTAGGATTCTAATCAATAACCATTAAATCCCTATGTAGGAAATCACGGTGGAGATGAACAACAGTGATCGCGGAGCACTGCCCGCTCGAGGAGGACGACGACTCTTCAGCCCACACCGCCGCCTGCTTGCGGTGGTGCTCTGCTCTGCACATCACCGCCGGCTCGGTTAACAATGGCAGTCACGGGCTCGCCTAGCCTCGTCGCTCACCGAAAATCACAACTGCCATGGCCAGGCTTGAAGAATTTGGGTTAGGGTTTGGAACAATTTGGGAAAAGGAGGGAAAGGAAAGGGAAGGGCTTCGAGCTCTGCTCCCAATTTTATGAGCAAAAATGAGAAGACAGAGAGAGAGTGTGTGTGTTGAGTGATAGAGTTTATATATTGAGGGAATTAATTGGTATTTTACAACTAGGTTCTCAACAATTGGTGTTTTGCAACTTGGCTCAAAAAGTTTGTTATGGGGTTGTTAGGTGGTTAGAGAAAGGGGAAGTTTGTTAGGAATTTGTTGGAAGAATATTCTAGTGTTCTTGATTAATTAAACAGTTAAACAGGTGACCAAAATCTCTAGGCTTCCTCCTCAATAATATTAAACCAACATTTGCTTTCTATAAATCATAAACCATAGTGATGCTAATATAAAATATTATTTTAAATAAATTAAAATAATAATTTTCTAAATTCTAAAATGCCAAAAGAATACCAAAATCCAATATATTAGGGAAAGTGGGGTTACAAATTTCTTCCCCTAGAAAACTTCGTCCTCGAAATTTTAAGGGTTGTGGTAAAGATGAACAAAAATCTAGTAAGAGTTATTAAACAAAATAGCAACAAAGAATTATTATGTACTAACCAAACAAAAATAAAAATTTATGAACCAATAAACAACCAAGGTCCAACAATGAGTTACTAAAATGAAATGATTTCTGAAAAAGGAACCTATGCTAAAATTTTAAATAAGGCCAAAGCAAATCAAGAGAATTTCGGTAAAGTTTTCAATGACGATAAGAAACCAAACATAATCTATTTATGGCATGGATGTAGTCTCAATAGTATCCGAAAACTATACATATGAAATCACCTTGCCTAGAGTTCCTGCCTCACCAGTGTAATGTACATCTGACTGCAGTGAACCTTTGGCTCAATGACTCAAATAATAATAAATTACCGAATTTTCTATCAACTTTATCTATTGTTGTCGGAAAAACTCAAGCGTTCAATATTTTATGATTTTAGGACATAGTTTCAATAATATCCAAGAACCTATAAATACCTGAAATTACTTTGACTTAGAGTTCATGCATCGCCAGTGCGCATCTAGCTGCAGTGAACCCGCGGTCTCCATAACCTAGATAAATGACTACAGTGCGCATCTGCCACGTCATAGTAGGTCATCGAATACTTTCTCAATTTGGGTTAGGGTTTGGTATTTACAACTAGGTTCCCAACAATTGGTGTTTTGCAACTTGGCTCAAAAAGTTTGTTATGGGGTTGTTAGGTGGTTAGAGAAAGGGGAAGTTTGTTAGGAATTTGTTGGAAGAATATTTTGTGGTCTTGATTAATTAAACAGTTAAACAGGTGACCAAAATCTCTAGGCTTCCTCCTCAATAATATTAAACCCAACATTTGTTTTCTATAAATCATAAACCATAGTGATGCTAATATAAAATATTTCTTTAAAATAAATTGAAATAATCATTTTCTAAATTATAAAATGCCAGAAGAATACCAAAATTCAATATATTGGGGAAGTAGGGTTAAAAGTATTTCGGGACAGGAACTTTGGTCATATTTTTTTGGCAATCTTACTATTGGATCGTCTATCTAATTCTTCCATCTCAATCTCAGTATATACCCCTTCTCTCACTTAAATTTTCAACTGTTAATTCAATTGTTTCATAGATCGAAATCGACCACCAAGTTCACCGTTTAAAATACGTTTAATTTGGACAGATTTGTGGAGCCAACTTCGCAGATTCGTTTCTTTCTCGTCGAAGCTCCAGTTAATGAACCACCAACTTCGGTGCGCAGCAGGTCTAACTACCTTCCTGCCATAAAAAATTAGTTTTATAGGATGACGTTTAATTGGTTGAAATCGACGCCAAAGTTGGCATCTCGAAATCATAACTTCCAACATGTAAAATTATATTTTTGAACCCGGGACATCGAATTCCAAATCTGATACCACCATTGGACTCATAGCGTCGTTATGGCTAAGAATGACGTATAATTTGTCAAATTTGGACGACCTTCTTCTTGGCATATTTTTTGTGCAAAGCGGGTCCAACGGTCGGACAACATTTTGACCCAAAAATACTATTTTGCCTCATGTCCAGAATTGGGGGTAGCCTATTCGATCTATTTTGCTTATTCCAAAAATGTTGGTAATGTCTATTTCAGCATCCGAAGATGTTTATGGGAGTTTCACCTTTACTGCTTCATTTGGATTGACGAGTTCGCTTGCAGGGCGTCGTCGAATCATCGTATAACCTTCAGACAAGATACCTGTTGGCCCATTGGCTAATGGTTACACCTGATTTTGATAATCAATGATAACTTTGGTCGATACGCAAAATATATAGACTGCTACAGGTTAACATATTTCGAAGAAGAAGTTTGTCTGCATCCTACTGCTACCGACTACTTCAAGTACAGTACATTGCATTGTCAACAAGAACATATCACAATAGAATCAAAGACCAAGACTTTTTATATTTTCTTCTGTATTTCATTTATTGAGTCTAGGAAATATTGTGAGGTTGATCAAGATTATACTGGCTTAGGTTATTCTCAGTCCACATATCCAAATAAGCCTACATATCTAATCCAAAAACCCACAATTCCAAAAAGCACAAATCTTCAGTCCAAGTATTTTGAAAATTAGTTCCCACCAAATCTGCATCCAATGTTCATTTTTGAGATTCATGCATCCAAACTCTGCCCAAACTTTACCCCTAGTTCGATCAACAAAAATACTATAAACAGAGAAAAATACTCACCATTTAAAATCACTCATTCATTCTCTCTTTTCTATCTCATTTAGTATTTTCAACGATCTAAAGCTTTCAAATCAAGCCTGTAACCACTCTTAGCCAAAGCCAGTATAGTTCTATTCGATCTAGAGTTTTGGTACTAAAGAGTTATATCAGAGACGTCTTTCAAAAAATATTCCAATTTTTGAAATCAAGTTTATAGAGTCGATCATACGCTCGTCACCAAGCATGGTGTTGTAAGAGACTACAAGCACTTATTTAGCTTGTGCATAGTAGATTAACATCGAATAAAAGTACTAGAGAGGAGAGTAGTTCTCTCAAAGGAAGACCAGTATACGTCGTTGTGTCACTGAGTTTGATTCTCTGATCTCTTTACTGTATTTTATTTACCGTCTTTTATCTGTCATAGTTTATAACTGATTAATTTTTAAGTGGTGATTAATTTTGATGCACATACACACACTCTATTCGCCCTCCCTCGAGAGGTGCTCAACGGTCCTACAATACTGTGCTACTGTGATTTTATTTTATTTTCTGTTATACATGGACGTGTTATTGTATGTTAGGATTAGATGTATTAGGAGTGCGTCCAAGTGTGACTTGGGTGTCGTCGATGATGCCATCGATGATATATAGTGGGTGGTGTGTGACCTAGCGTACTATTAGACTTTCTCGTATTGAAGCTATTCTTCAATGACTTCTATGACTTGGACACGACTCATGATACGACACTTGGAGTTAGAGTTTCATTGGTATTGGTACGCATTCTATACTTGGCCGATACAAAGGGTTCGTGTGAGGGATCATATATGATTAGTTGTGTTAGTTAGAGGACTTATATGTGAGATACGAGTCATGTGAGTCGTGGACAAGACCTTGTACTATTCCTGGGTGGAGAAGACTTTCTCGTATTAAAGTTATTCTTCAATGACTTCTATAACTTGGAAACGACACTTGGAGTGAGAGTTTCATTGGTATTGGCACGCACCCTATACTTGGCCGGTACAAGGGGTTCATGTGAGGGATCATATATAACTAATTATATTAGTTAGAGGACTTATATGTGAGATACGAGTCATGTGAGTCATTGATATGACCTTGTACTACTCCTGGGCGGAGAAGACTATTAGTAGGCGTACGGGATTATCCTATCCTCATCAGCTTCAATGTGCCAAGTTATAGGCTATATTAGTAGATATTCCGTTATCTTCTGTGGACTAGTCTCCGGATTGGGCGGGAGTATGCTAGTATATTCATGATATTAGTTGACGCTAATATCACTCCTTACCTACCTGTACGATCCCAAAGTAGTCTTCAAGTGCATTCACTTAGATGGATAGTTTACATTGTCAGTTATATTCTTGTTCATGTATATTACTTTTACTGTTCATATTGTGGCTAGTTGTTGTATCTTGTTACGTCCCTCTGAGGACCTGGTGATCTCTTCAGGTTGTTGCTGATCTTATAGTATAGACAGGTGGATGGGATGATTTTGGTCGCTTGGTTCAGGTATTGCTTGTAGTATTAGTTTATCATTTTTTTCGTACTTTTTATTTCCTTATATGTTATATTTTGCTTATTTAGCCTAGTTTTACTGGATCTCTATTATTCTTTGGGTCTATTCCAAACATATATGCTAATGGACTGCATACTATGACATATATTGTTTGTTCTTGATTTTGTTCATTATTATGGATTGAGACATAGTTATGATACGGTAGATTTAGTTTTTTTTACAGCGTACTATGATTAGGATAAGTCCATTAAATTGGAAATACTTATTCTAGTCGTACAGCTAGCATGCTCAAGCCTTAGGTTCCTATATACTTTGAAACTAGGATGTGGCATATTTTGTTGATGGTGCATGCAGGTTGAGTTAGCCATTTCGGTTACGTTACTGTACCGAGTGGGCCTACGATAGGATAATATAATAGGATCTCAACCCACAACTGCCTTTAAAACTCTTTTGAATTTATCCATCGTCCTTGAAGCTCAAAATTGAAGTCGATCAACTTTCTTGATCCCCTTGTTTTGGATTCTTGTCATTCCCTCTTTTGTAAAGACGAACGCTCATGCTTGGTGAACCATCTCTTCGATTATTAAATAGAACGTAGTTGATAGAGTACTATAAAATTAAGGGGATGATTGTGAAGAAAGGATTGGGTAGGTACCTCTATTAGGTAGACCGAGTAAATCGGATGAGTAATATAGGATTCTCATAGACAACTTGACTCTAGCGAGAGACTTTAGGATCAGTGGATTACAACCCTTCTACCTTTATCTATGTCAGATAAAGATGTTTTGAAGGAACCGGAAGGAACCTATAGTAGCACTTTAGAGATTAGTTGTAGTTCCTACTAGAAGTGATAGTCACATGGGAAAGATTTGTGGAAATGGGCCAAAGGGTCTCGTTATAAATTGAAAGATTCAGCGAGTATCACCTAGCATTAACTTCCACCCTTACTCACTAGAAAGGCATATAGTGGTAGGCGTATTTGTGAGTGCTAGATGGTATATTAGAAAGAGTCAATTATAATATATCATTTAAGTAAGGTTGATAAACGATCTATGAAAGTACGGCTTAGAGTTAAGAAATAGATTTAGTATTTATTTCCTTTGAGATTAGACTAACCTAGAAACTCGAGAGTGAAATTGAAAATCTTACCTTAAGAAGACCAGTGGGTCATACACATTAATATGGGATAGTAGAAATCCCAGAATACCTTGTAGATAGAATAGTAGGGTTGGACTAAGTTATTGTCACGACCCGCACCCATTTTTTTTAACGGATACGAGACGTGTCCAAGCCAGCCTACGCCGCAGTGTAGGCGGTAGAACGCTGTCACGGCCATGAAGATCAAAAATCATAAATAATGCTCATTCACAAAAATTAATTTAACTTACAATGATCACAAGATTTATATTTGCAGAAAAATATAAACTTGTACAAATATTGGAATGACTACAACTCCGCTATCTAGCTAGTTTCTCGGCTTTTGTCTGCAAGTACCCCCGTATCTCCCATGCTAAGTGAATCCACAGCTAACCTGAAAAATGTTGGTTTCCAGTCAGGAATGGAACGAGCACAATTCATTGAATACAATTTCAAATAAAAAAAGACTATAAAACAAAGGTTAGACATCAATCATGAGTTTTGAAAATAAACAGGAAATACAGAAAAACAATAGCAAATAAATAGACACAAAATACTTTCCCCAACTGTTAGAAGTACCTTTGATATGTGATCGGTCTCGGAATAATTATGCGACACTGTCTACAATGTCTAAAGTTATACTGTCTACACTGTCTAAAGTTACACTGTCTACACTGTCTAAAGTTACACGGTCTACAGTTAATATTGCAATAAAGAAACACTGTCTACAAAATAATAATCACGAACTACACAGTTTAAATGTAATAATAATCATGGTCTATACTGTCTACTTTGCAATAAATAAATCACTGTCTACACTTTCTACTTTACAATAATAAATTACTGTCTACACTGTCTAAGGTCAGATCACACATCCTTGGTACTTCTCATTCCCGACTCAATAATTTATAATAGAAAATAATCACATAACCAATGACCAATCAATGAAATATAGTGAAAATCAATATCGAAATGCAGACAATAAACTGTACTCGCATGTGGTCCTCTGTTGGTGAAACCGACAATCTGAACCACTCAATGTGCCACAATAGTCAAAACCCATACAACAGTCCCCGGATGCTGAAATAGATAATACCAACGATCTTAGAATAGTCAAATTAGCTAGGATTGCCTGTCCTTAAGCCCAATTCTGGACACAGGGGCAAAACGGTAATTTCGGGCCAAAACGGTGTCCGTCGTTGGACCCACTTTGCACCGAAAAGTGTGCCAGAGTCAACGGTCTCTAAAGTCATCAAACTATATGTCTACAGATCTAGTTTTTCGATACGAACCCAACCGTATGTCCATAGTTGGATTTCGGCGGGCCGTGCACAAAATCGCCCGTTGAGTGGAACCGCGGGGCCCGCAAAACGGTGATTTTATCAACTGTCTCAGAATTGGACCAAACTTGGCGTACAGGACCAGAAAAATGATACGGTCCTGTTGGCGTAAGTTTTGTCTCGATCTGACGAGTGTGCACAAAGTAATTCAAAAATTTGCACAGAGGCCGATACGGTAAATTTTGACGGATACGTATCAAATTCGTCGCACACACGCGACCAATTTGAATTCCGTCAAAGCCCACACGACCACAAAACCATTACGCAGCTTTTGATTCTTTCGGTTTGCGACCACGTCGCCCGGATTGGCGAGACGCACGTCGTATCGAGCGATTTTCCTATTTTCTATATTTTTGAAAACAGTTTTTTGTCAAACTTTAGAATCGAATATCTTCTTATCCACTTACTGAAATCTGAATCTACGAGAAGGGTTATGATGCCCTACATGTTGTCCAAATAATTGTTCAAACAGAATTCTAAGTTGGTCATTTGTTTGGCCAGAATCGACCTTCCAATATGGGCGTTTGGACTGGGCGTTGTTCTGTTTGCAAGCAAGTTTTTCGTCGACTTCACTTCGATTTATCGGCCAACGTAAACCATCTAAATTTGTTCTACTAGAAAGAAAATAATCTCCTATATATTAGGAACATACCCGAGAAATCGGCTCACGAAACGGTCGAGCGATCGTTGCGAACCGTCGTTGCGAAGTCGCTACCATCAATACCGCGAACTGCTGCTGCGCTCTGTTTGTGCGCGGTTTGGCCGACGGCTCTCCGGCCAGCGGCGATGGCCGGCGAACACTGGAGGTGCGCCCAGGGTAGGAGGGCGGTTCAGGATTAGGGTTTGAGAGATGAATCTCTCCTCTCTCTCGCGTATATAAAGGGTGGAAGTCGGGTTTTCTTCCGCTCGGGTTGACGTATACGCGGCTGATGCTCGTGTGTGAGAGGCGCTCGGTTATGGGCTTGGAGTTGCTGGTTTCTGCTCGGGTTTGGGCCACTTTGGTGTCTCACGAGATATTCACCAATATCTCGTGGTTTAGTGATAGACTGTGGTTTGGCTAATACTTCTCGGGTTGAAGAGTGGTATGCAATTCATGTGGGCTGGGTCAAAGCTGCTACGGGAAAAGGCTTTGGGGCTGAGGAGAGTACTCGGGCCTGGGGGTTAGACTCGGGCTGGGCTCATGGGGAGCTCAGCTGGGTTGGTTTTCCTCTTCTTCTTTTTTTTATTAATATAACTACTCATATATATATATATATATATATATATATATATATATATATATACACTCATATAAATACTTATATAATAATACCCATAAAACTAAATAAAACCCCAATGCATTCTATTCCTAGTGTAGGGCCCTATTTATACAAATAGGACTATATATATAATAATCTTTAGTTGACAAGATAATATAATCAATAATAATAAAACAATAATAACCTCAATATTAATAATAATAATAATAATAATAATAATAGTAGTAATAATAATAACAACAAAATTAATCAATAACTCAATAAGGGTGTATATACCCTGGCGTACAATCTAATAATCTCCGGACTGTACAAGAACCTATTTATTGAATATTAATTAATAATAATATTTATAATATTTAATTTACGAATATTTAGAAATAGTCATTAAATCAAAAACGGAATATAACGCACTCATACCAAATTCTATCAACACGAATGTCATTGGACGTGTCCCATGACCTACATGGGCTCAAGCTCAGTTCGGGTACAGTCTGGCTAAAAAGGTATAACCGATTTCCCTAAAATTCAATAATATAAATAATGAATAAATAAACCATCGGTAAGGGCTAAGTCGTAGCTTGGCTTGGTTTTCTTAGTTAGGATATCGCTATGGCTCGGCCTTGGCCTTCCCTATCAGGGCTAACACACTAGTCAAAGCACGCCATTGTACTATCCGTGCCACGATTCCTAATCGTCTTGTACTCCAAAACTCCACTATGGCTAAAATCATCTACCGTAAAATTAACTAATTAATTATCTATAAAATCTAAAATCACCATTCTAATATAATAATTAATAATAGAAAATATTCCAAATTTCTGGGAAGGGCAGCTACAAATCTACCCACCTTAAAAAAATTTCGTCCTCGAAATTTTAATTCATAACTATTTCTTTAAATTCAACAAGAAAACCTACCATTACCTTAATCTCCTCGAATTTAATTCCTCAAAAATAGTTTATATCATCCTCCTAGCCATTTTGCAATTTCGAAACTCCGAGAACTTCTACCCACCTTTGGTCACACTACTCCCTCAATTCTCATGTCGCTAAACTTTATAATCTTCCTACTAATTGCTAAAATTGCTACCAATAGATATCTACTGTTTATGGCCACTATAATCCTCTCCTATCTATCAAACCACCCAAAATCTAACATGCAACAAATTTACCCAAGTAGCTAAGAAATATTGCTAAATTCTAATAAGTGTGACCATTCGTCACTCTGAAATAGGAAGGACATGATGATACGGAAGAATGATCGAGAGCAATATAAAGTTTCAAGAGCGGTAGGGAGTATCCACTGATGCAGATAAGAAGAAAGTTTATGAACCATTGTCTTATTTGCTAGATTGTGCTACTCTAGTCTAGTCACTTGCTAAATCGAAGGACTCTTCGTTTCCTAGAGGGCTTGCAATCCATGTAATATATAAATTTTGTTCTCAAAATTTTATCTGAACAAGATTTCATAATGGAACGGATTTTGAGAAATCAGGATTTTGACCTTCCCCGTGGTTATTTAAACACACGAGCAAGCGATATAAATGCAATGCAAGATCGTATCTTGACTTCCAGGTAGATGGAATAAAGGTTACGAATGGATTCACATTCTAAGGGATGGAGATTACATAATAGATACAGGGACCGATTTCAAATAGTTCGGTTCTATAGGTAAAATATGGTGGTATGCCTAGATGGGTTTTGCTGGGTCTTAATGGGTTCCCTATTGGACGTAAGTCGTTGGTTGGATGAACATTGGGTCTCAATCAATATGGACTGAACAAGGTCCCAAGATAAAACTATGTCTACTAGGTTAGGGTAACCTAGAATAGGTTTTAACTCAAGTGGTTGAGCTAGTTGCCAGTCAGGTTGGTTAGCTAAGTTCCTAAAGTCCAAAAATGCGTCTTCGGTGACTTTTGTGTTTAAGTAGCACGAGAAGACACAATTGAAATGGCACACTAGTGACATGTGCGTAGTGGACCTCTAGTAGATCACAACTATATATTGGGTCGAAGGAATTGAGTCAAGATTGAGGCTCTAGTCGAAGTCGGGAAGTATACCGTTATTGTGGTAAGGGTTGTAGCTAGTCCTTTTAACCTGAAAGTCGTAACCCAAAAATAGAGTACAAGGGGAAGGTTTTGAGTGGAACATGATATACCTAGATGAAGGTGGACTCGTCTAGATCTTACATATAAAGTTTGCTGGGAGGTAGCAGCTGGTCTCGTGCTCCGAATATTAATGGCACGGCCAGGGCACAAAATGATCTAAATAGAAAGTGGGAGTCCAAGGGACACTAATTATTATCTTAATAAAATTATTCCAATCAATCGGTAATCCTGGTATATCCTAAAAAAATTTAGAAGGTTTACAGTCTACCCACCTTAGAAGCTAGGAGAGGGTTTTAGGAATAATGAGGTTAGAGGGTTCCCAAAATTCGGATACTGTACCTCGACTCTTGTTAATAGAGAATAAGGTACGGCATAACGGAATATGGTAGATGTAAGTCAAGTCAATGATCATTCCTCAATAAATGAGAAACGATGGTGTATAATAACACATGGTCGATAAAATATAGGAACATACACATCCATAGTGTACAAGAGTTATCGACGGGGTAACCAGCTCTAAGGCAAAAATATTTTTAACAACTGAGTCATGAATTTCTATTGGTGTCAAACCTGCCAGACTATTGTTACAAGGGTCCTAGTTAAACCAAGCTTCAAACAATTGATTTGAGGCTCACAACAATCGGTCTCTTGAGAATAGATAGTCTCCTAGGTTGGCATTTGATCAAGGAAAAGACCCTAATCATTCTCGGACTCCAATGACTAGAAGATCAAGATTAGCAGGTTTAGTGTCGAAGGGAGGACGAGTAACTCGAGGCAAGGTCCTAGTCATATGGCTGGCCGATGGTAGTTACCCTTGTGTATACAACCATCATAGCCATGGGGATATACTCTGTATCTATCTATCAATTACGAGCTTTCGTCTTTCTAATCAGTGAAAGACAAAAACAATGAAGAGTTCAAGAGAGATGTCATGAATACAATTACATGATTCAAAGGCGAATGTATAATTCAAGAGGAATTGTCAAAGCAGTCGCGGATGAGATCCTATAGATATCTACATCTCAAACCACGTAGAATAGTTAGTTGAAGAGCGAACCAAATGCATCATGGTTGATCAGACCGTAATACAATGATTCTGATTAGACAATATGTTAGTGGGCGTCCCCAATAAACATATGTCTTGAATCAAGCTCGATAAAGAGTGAGCTTGCAAAACTAGGCTATGATTGCAATATTGGTCAAAATAGTCAAATTACAAGTATACAAGATTTTTGAAAGAAGGCACAAGTAGATCGAGTTTTGTGAGAATCAAAAATTTACAAGGTGTTCTTGCTTACACAGTCATCCTACTATCTTCTTATCCACAAAGCCTTGGTCGACTAATGGGTTATGGACTTCTAGATTCCATATTCTCGGTAAACCTATTAGCGTCAATCAATATCCTCGTCAATAGGTCACAAGGACCACGGAATGCTAGGTCGGGAGACGTGCTATCCAACTTACAAAACTTCCACTAATATTGGCTTCGGGTCTCATGGGACATACTAGTATTGTCCTATCCTCCATAGTATCATAAACCTGTAATCACGTTTGAAGCCATTTCACCGAGAGTTATGCCTCGCCCGTATACTCGGGCTGTGGTAAACCCTTGGATTCGTGATTTCAGGGTGATATGCTATTCGATACTCTACCTTATATTGACACAAGGGTGGCTACGATCCAAAGAGGACCACTAGCCATAGTTTTAGGAATATTCTATAACCTATAATTTCCTTAAAAATTTCAACTCTAGGGTCGTGTCTCGCCAGTGCGCTGCTAGCTGCAGTGAGTCCATAGTCTCCATAATTCAAATAAATGGCGACAGTGCGCTGTTGTCCTGCCATTATGAGTCAACTAATATTCTTTTAACTATATCTGTAAAAAATTCATGAGCTCCTAGAGATTCAAACATGTTGCCTATGAAATAAAGCGTAAGCATTTGTCCTATCAATCACAACCCTTAAGATAAAAGATTAAATGAGGACAAAGAAATACAAACATTCTAACTCTTCCATGTGTATTCAAGCCTTTGAGGGATAAACTTGAATCGAAACTAACTCGAGGTCCGTATATGGATAACAAAATCAGAACTTTATAAAATAATGATTCTTAGGGCAACTAGCAATTATATAGATACTTCGGCTAGGATATGGGGATGATATCTAAGAGACATATAGAATAAATTGAACAATTCATCAAGGTTAGATCATTACTCTAGGAAACTCTGCCTCACCAAGTGAATAATCTATCCATATTGGATCATATTGTCCTATCAAGAGGTAATAGTGTAACTATGGGGATCTGACAAGGTATCAAAATTAATAACCCTCATCCTAATTTGCATGGCCTAGACTACCCATCGGTAAATTTGTATAAGGGACTCCTAGTCCTAGCTATTCTCTTAAATTAAATTAATTCTTAATTCGTGAATGAGTATTTCCTAGTCGCAGGCTCGCAATAGTACAACTAACTTAAGTACTATCACGAGTTCGCAAGATTTGCGAAGACAGACCTGCATGGGCCACCACAAAAACTTGTCACGACTCGCACCCATTTTTTTAAAACGGATACGAGACGTGTCCAAGCCAGCCTACGTCGCAGTGTCGGCGGTAGAACGCTGTCACGGCCATGAAGATCAAAAATCACAAATAATGCTCATTCACAAAAATTAATTTAACTTACAATGATCACAAGATTTATATTTGCAGAAAAATATAAACTTGTACAAATATTGGAATGACTACAACTCCGCTATCTAGCTAGTTTCTAGGCTTTTGTCTGCAAGTACCCCCGTATCTCCCATGCTAAGTGAATCTACGGCTAACCTGAAAAATGTTGGTTTCCAGTCAGGAATAGAACGAGCACAATTCACTGAATGCAATTTCAAATAAAGAAAATGACTATAAAACAAAGGTTAGACATCAATCATGAGTTTTGAAAATAAACAGGAAATACAGAAAATCAATAGCAAATAAATAGACACAAAATACTTTTCCCAACTGTTAGAAGTACCTTTGATATGTGATCGGTCTCGGGACAATTATGCGACACTGTCTACACTGTCTAAAGTTACACTGTCTACACTGTCTAAAGTTACACCGTCTGCACTGTCTAAAGTTACACGGTCTACAGTTAATATTGCAATAAAGAAACACTGTCTACAAAATAATAATCATGAACTACACAGTTTAAATGTAATAATAATCATGGTCTACACTGTCTACTTTGTAATAAATAAATCACTGTCTACACTGTCTACTTTGCAATAATAAATCACTGTCTACACTGTCTAAGGTAAGATCACACATCCTTGGTACTTCTCATTCCCGACTCAATAATTTATAATAGAAAATAATCACATAACCAATGGCCAATCAATGAAATATAGTGAAAATCAATATCGAAATGCAGATAATAAACTGTACTCGTCTGTGGTCCTCTACTGGTGAAACCGACAATCTGAACCACTCAATGTGCCACAATAGTCAAAATCCGTACAACAGTCCCCGGATGCAGAAATAGATAATACCAATGATCTCAGAATAGTCAAATTAGCTAGGATTGCCTGTCCTTAAGCCCAATTCTGGACACAGGAGCAAAACGGTAATTTCGGGCCAAAACGGTGTCCGCTGTTGGACCCGCTTTGCACCGAAAAGCGTGCCAGAGTCAACAGTCTCTAAAGTAGTCAAACTATATGTCTACGGATCCAGTTTTTCGATACGAACCCAACCGTATATCCAGAGTTAGATTTTGGCGGGCCGTGCATAAAATCGCCCATTGAGTAGAACCGCGGGGCCCGCAAAACGGTAATTTTATCAATTATCTCAGAATTGGACCAAACTTGGCGTACATGACCAAAAAAATGATACGGTCCTGTTGGCGCACGTTTCGTCTCGATCTGACGAGCGTGCATAAAGTAATTGAGAAATTTGTACAGAGGCCGATACGATAAATTTTGACGGATACGCATCAAATTCGTCGCGCACACGTGACCAATTTGAATTCCGTCAAAGCCCACACGACCACAAAACTGTTACGTAGCTTTCAATGCTTTCGGTTTGCGACCACGTCGCCTGGATTGGCGGGACGCACGTCGTATCGAGCGATTTTCCTATTTTCTATATTTTTGAAAACAGTTTTTTGTCAAACTTTAGAATCGAATATCTTCTTATCCACTCACTAAAATCTGAATCTACGAGAAGGGTTATGATGCCCTACATGTTGTCCAAATAATTGTTCAAACAGAATTCTAAGTTGGTCATTGGTTTGGCCAGAATTGGCCTTCCAATATGGGCGTTTGGACTGGGTGTTGTTCTGTTTGCAAGCAGGTTTTTCGTCGACTTCACTTCGATTTATCGGCCAACGTAAACCATCTAAATTTGTTCCACTAGAAAGGAAATAATCTCGTATATATTGGGAACATACCCGAGAAATCGGCTCACAAAACGGTCGAGCGATCGTTGCGAACCGTCGTTAAGAAGTCGCTACCATCAATACCGCGAACTGCTGTTGCGCTCTATTTGTGCGCGGTTTGGCCGACGGCTCTTCGACTGTAACACCCAGTTTCCCAGATAAGGGTATTTTTAAAATTTTGTAATTATAATTATTATTCATTGATATTTATTTCACATTATGATTTTTGGTAATTTTTAATAATTTTTAAACTATTTAAAACTGTTTTAAGTCATGACTTGTGATTTTGATGTGCTGCTAGTGAAACCTGAGAGACTGCATGACCTAGAGCCTAACCACGTCATTAGGATGATTTAATTATCATTTTTAGCCTAAGGGTATTTTGGTCATTTTGACTTATTTGATTTATTTGGTCATTTGTTGAATTGGTGAATTTCTAGGTTGACTTGACTTGTTGAGACCTAGTGAGCTAGCCTAGAAGCTAACCCTAGCCATGGTGACCCTAGTCTAACTTAGGGTAACCTACATTTAGTCATTAGAAACTAATTTTAGAATGAGGGGACTTGGTTTAGTGGATTTAAGTCATGGTTCATAGTTTCATGAAATGACTTATGGCTAAATGATTTATTTTGATCATGACTTGGCCCATGGCCCATAACTAGAAGCCCTAACCCTAACCAAACCCTAAATGACCAGCCATAGGGATCCCCACCCTATATAAACACTTATTCTCTAGGGCTTGCCTCCTTCTTTCATTCATTTCAACATTGGAGAAAGAAAGGTATTGTCCCTCTTCCAAAAATCCCCATAAATCCATTTTAATTCCTTTTTGATTCTAGTTTCTTGCATTAGAACCTAATTTCCTCCTATTTTCTGAATGTGAAATTTAATCCCAGCTTTGGGACAATTTGGAGCTTTTGGCATCAAGAGGAGGAATCCCCCATTTGAAGCTTTTCCAAGCTTTTTGCACACATAGGTAAAACCTCTTAAATTGATTTAAACTTCAGTTTTCTTTACATATAGGGCTAGATCTAGGAGTCCCCTAGGTGTCCCTAAAATTTGGGTGGAATTCGTGTCCGTTTGGTGTCCGTATCGGACACGTGTCGTATTGTGTTGGTTTTCGTGTCCAAAACTGGACACGAACGCGTGCACGAGGACACCGTGCAGTGTCCTGCTGCTCGGGCACTGTAGTGGACACGACACTGCACTTCGTGACACGAAACTTTGCACACACCTGCGGGCAATGACTGACAGCACGCTCACCAATTTTGAGACGACTTCGTCGAGTGGTTTATGAGAAATCCCACTCGCACGGGTCGGTGCCTGTCGTGCACGCGCGCAGGAAGTACGTCTGACACGCACGGTTTTCTTGGACACGACGCACTTTGGACACAATGCAGACACTTGTGCACCTAGCCCTACTATGGGCGAACCCACGTGCACGAGCACGAGGCACGTATCGCCTTGTGTCGAGAGCACGAGGGCTCGACACGGCTGCACGAGGCCTGCTGACACTGTCTTTCACTGATACTTGTTTTCTTGCATTTGGACACGTTGTGTCGACTCTTGTGGACACGACACAGCCTGTATAACACCATAGCATGCTCACACACAACTATCAACCATTTATTTGGCATTTTACCATGTTTTCCAATTTGAATGGGGAATTCCCTATATGTTCTGATACTCCCTATTATTTTAAACTGTTTCTTGATACAAATTTACATGTTCAAACTCTTACATGTGTATTAGACTTCCTGATTAATGTGTTAACTGTCAATTGGTTTTTGAATTAACTGTGGAACTATTAGCTAACCTGAGAAATATTTGATATTGTTAAAAACCTGAATTGGTGTACAATGATAACTGAGACTGTGATGATTCCTATTCATCCACTGTTTTTTGAACACATAGTATCACTCACACACCCACATGACTGTAATTAGCATGGTTTCCTATTAAAACCTGAGACACAAACTGTATTGATCCTGTGGGTTCATATAATGTCATGTATATGTTTGGTATTGAGTTCAATTGAACTATTTAACTGTCATAAAATCTGAGATTTGATTTGGGTATTGGGTTTGTTATATGAATATATTGTAATAGTTAACATATATGTTTGATGTATTTGTTAGACTACATTTTTCCTGAGGATGGTTAATGCAGGAAGTTTGAGTTTCAGGAAAACTGAGATAGCTGTATGTGGATTATGAGCCTAGAATATATATAGGTTTGTATATAGGTTAACTCTTTTTCCCTGAAAACAGTGGGCTGGGACCTTGGGTTTAAATTGTGGTTGGGTTTTGTTTGAGTTTTCAAAATGTTTAAATGTGTGCAAGAGAATGCATTGGTAATAATTGTTGTGGTGCAACATGATTTGTCCACACACACATGGTTGATTAATCTGAGAACATTACACCCCCATACACACCACCCTCTGTTTTTCCTGTAACTGATTTCACATTTCACTCACTTACATGCCTTGCACTGTCACACAGTTTAGTCACACACACACAGGTACCCAAGTGCACCTTGCTTTGTTTCTGAAATATGGAATTAATTTTGATTCATACACATATGTTAGTTGGTTTGGATTTGTTGAAAAGGAAAATTGATTTTGGATTGTTATTTTGAACTATCATGTTTCAGCAATTTCTTAAAGTCAGAGATTAGATTTAGTTGTGAATGCTAGTTTAAACAGGGGAATTTGATTTGTTGGGTATGGGATTTGATCCCCATACTGTTTTCTTGAGGGGTATGGGATATTAGATAGAGAGTGAGGGGGAAAAACTGTTGATCGATGCAGACAGTTGACCAGGGCTTACCTTGGCCTCCTTGGCAGTGGTTGGCAGTGCATTTCAGAACAGGCAATGCCTTGCCTTGGCAGTACATTGCATTGCCTGGCTTCACATTGCAGCATGCAGTAGGCAGCAGCTTGCCTTGCTTTGCATTGCATTGCAGCATGCAGTAGGCAGCAGCTTGCCCTGTTTTGCATTGCATTGTAGGTGCAGCAGTTTGCCCTGACTTGCATTGCAGTAGCAGCAGCAGGCAGTACCAGCCTTTACAATGCAGCAGCTGCCTTGGCTTACAATTGTATGGCAGCAGCAGCTTTTACTTGGCCTGTTGCAGCAGGCCATGTTGGCAATAGCATTAGATAAGGTAGCAATAGCAGTAGCCTAGGCAGTAGTGAGATGGGGTGGTGGTTGTATCAGAAGACCATGTGTGTATTTGTAGGTTCATGGATGTATGTATGAGATATGGAGAGAGGGTTAGGCCGCAAATTATGAGTAAAAACTATAGACAATTATACATTAACTTATAGGTATACATGTGTGTAGGAGGTTAATGAGGTGAGGCGCTATGTGGGGCAGCCACTTAGTTAACTGGCCAAAATGGCCATGAGCCTATATACCTACTGTTTAGTGTTTAGGAGGAGAGGGTATCTAGTAGATGAGTGGTGTCTAAGGTTAGGTTTATGTATATAGGCAGTAGAGAATAGATAAGGATACATAGAGGGGGTATGGCTCTAGCCTAGGTATTGAGAGTTCCTTAGCAATGCTAAGGTAAGTGGGGTAACACATGTATTATAGGGATATGCAATATATGTATAAATAGATGCAAATGAAATGTACACATGAATGTATGTAATTATACTTGTATCTATAGGATGTATTTAGGCCTAGTGTATAGAGTGACCCTATAGGTTGTTGTTTAGACTTGAGTTGACTGGCCCTAGACCAAGTTTGACCAGATGTTGACTTGGTTTGACCAGGTTTGACTTAGAGTTGACTTTGACCTAGATTGGCCTAGAAATCATGTAGATTGCATCATAGACTCCATTCATCTTATTTTAAACATATTATAACCTGTACTGCTTTATTTAGGACATTGTGACTCCGGTGCAGACATCTGATATTTCATTACTCTTTTCAGAGTATCAGGCGAGTACATTCTCTGATAGTTCTCTCATTTATTTGTCAATTACTGTATTTCAGTTCTAGTTAGCTGTATGTGATTCTCTGTTACAAACACGTACTGTTATTTCTGGATTCATGTATACGACACACATTTATTTTCTGGCCTCATTTACTGGTATCATCATTTCCGGCTTCTATTACTGGAATCATTTACTGGAATCACCCCGGAATTATTTACTGGTATTATTGTACTTGGCTGGACTCATCTTGAATCATTGTGTCGAAATTCTGGATTCACTTGCTGGGAGGGGAAATACTAGAGTAAGACATGTAGACATACCCCATTACTGGAATCACCCCTACTGGAATCTACTGGAATGATAGCCATCTCACACCCGGCCAGGTGTGTGATGTGCCGGATTACCCATAGCCGTTTACATGTCGATCTCGGTATTTTAAAACACACTGCTAGAGTATAGGCTGGACTCACCCTGGAATCATTGATCACTATGACTGGAATCGTCCCTTGCTGGATTCATCTTGTATGAGATTCATCCTGTACTGGACTTATTGGAGTTACACTGGTCTACATGTTGTCTGGACTTTATATCATATTACCCTGGTTCAGCTAGTTCTATTTTTACAGTCTTTATTGCTATGATTCTTCTCTTGTTTAGTATTTACTTTCCTTGCACTTTATCTGTCTTCTTTACCATCACCTGAATATATAACTGCCATTTTCATCAATACAACTGTCTATAACTGCTCTATAGTTCTCTGTCATTTACTTGGGTTTTCTAGATGAGATGTGCTCGTTCCTGTCCTGACTGGACCTGTTGAAAATTTTACAGATGATTGCCCTGAGGACACATGCCCTATATTTTACTGAGGAGATGGCTTAGCTACCTATGGCCCCGACACTCAGGAGTGATCGGGATTTAGTCTAGTAGACTTGCATTTATTTTTCATTTAGGGCTTGTTGTATAGAGTTGAGACTTGAGATGTGTTTGAGATTATTCAGATGTTATTATTTCAGTATTTATTTTTGTCTTCAAATTCTTAGTTACAATTCTGTGTTATCTTATCGTGCTTAGACTGTGATTGAGATACACCTTA
Source organism: Iris pallida (assembly GCA_029216955.1). NCBI lineage: Eukaryota > Viridiplantae > Streptophyta > Magnoliopsida > Asparagales > Iridaceae > Iris > Iris pallida. Next base: position 950,689 of record JANAVB010025199.1, on the reverse strand, counting down.
TCTTATACTTGTCCTCCGTTCGGAGTTGATCATGATGAGTACATTATATACTGCATGAGTTGATGGTTAGTTAGAGACTTAGAACAGCGTTCTACCGCCGACACTGCGGCGTAGGCTGGGCGTTGTTACGTACTCGTACCCTCACAGTGGGTGCGGGTCGTGACACCGGCCAGCGGCGGTGGCCGGCGAACACTGGGGGTGCGCCCAGGGTAGGAGGGCGGTTCAGGATTAGGGTTTGAGAGATGAATCTCTCCTCTCTCTCGCGTATATAAAGGGTGGAAGTCAGGTTTTCTTTCGCTCGGGTTGACGTATATGCGACTGATGCTCGTGTGTGAGGGGCGCTCGGTTATGGGCTTGGAGTTGCTGGTTTTTGCTCAGGTTTGGGCCACTTTGGTGTCTCACGAGATATTCACCAATATCTCGTGGTTTAGTGATAGACTGTGGTTTGGCTAATACTTCTCGGGTTGAAGAGTGGTATGCAATTCATGTGGGCTGGGTCAAAGCTGCTGCGGGAAAAGGCTTTGGGGCTGAGGAGAGTACTCGGGCCTGGGGGTTTGACTCGGGCTGGGCTCATGGGGAGCTCAGCTGGGTTGGTTTTCCTCTCTTTTTTTTTATTTTTTATTAATATAACTACTCATATATATATATATATATATATATATATATATATATATATATATATATATATATATATATACACTCATATAAATACTTATATAATAATACCCATAAAACTAAATAAAACCCCAATGCATTCATTCCTAGTGTAGGGCCCTATTTATACAAATAGAACTATATATATAATAATCTTTAGTTGACAAGATAATATAATCAATAATAATAAAACAATAATAACCTCAATATTAATGATAATAATAATAATAGTAGTAATAATAATAACAACAAAATTCAATAACTCAATAAGGGTGTATATACCCTGGCGTACAATCTAATAATCTCCGGACTGTACAAGAACCTATTTATTGAATATTAATTAATAATAATATTTATAATATTTAATTTACGAATATTTAGAAATAGTCATTAAATCAAAAACGGAATATAACACACTCATACCAAATTCTATCAACACGAATGTCATTGGACGTGTCGCATGACCTACATGGGCTCAGGCTCAGTTCGGGTCCAGTACGACTAAAATGGTATAACCGATTTCCCTAAAATTCAATAATATAAATAATGAATAAATAAACCATCGGTAAGGGCTAAGTCGTAGCTTGGCTTGGTTTTCTTAGTTAGGACATTGCTATGGCTCGGCCTTCCCTATCAGGGCTAACACACTAGTCAAAGCACGCCATTGCACTATCCGTGCCACGATTCCTAGTCGTCTTGTACTTCAAAACTCCACTATGGCTAAAATCATCTACCGTAAAATTAACTAATTAATTATCTATAAAATCTAAAATCACCATTCTAATAAAATAATTAATAATAGAAAATATTCTAAATTTCTGGGAAGGGCACCTACAGTTATATATAGTGGTTATGAAGAAGGAGGGATCGTAGAAGTAGCACTATGGATAGGCAATAGAGATCAAAGAATGTGAGGATCTAGCAGACTGTATTCTGTTTGCCATTGATTATCGAAAGAAAAGAACAGTTTTATGGGAGGACTGAACTTTGATTCATAATACAAACTCGCTCGTACAAAGAGAGTCTAGGAATAAAACCTAGAAAAAACAATCTAAGTACAATTGTTTAGTTTTTCTGGAGGTGACGGTAGAGGCTCGGAAAAGTGATATCAACTCTGCCTTACTCCTTGGACGACCGGACGTAGCTTCTACTCTGGCGAAGAAATGTTCTTTATGTGTGCAGGAGTTGCTAGTCTCTCTGCTCAGGCTCTGTGCGTATACCTCTGTCTCCTTTGCAAAGGAATAATCCCCTGCTATTTATAGGGCTTTGTGATAAGTAGGGTGTGCAGTAATTGCTCCTTGAAAAGCGGGCGATTGGAGATTGGTTAAGATTAGCCTTGATCTTATTTGTTGGAAATCAATCTGGGCTGTTTATGTTAATTGCAACAAATCTGCATTGTTTGTTGGAAATCGATCTGGGCAGTTATGATGATTGTAATAAATCTGCATTGTTATAATTTGTTGGTTGCTAAATCCGAGTGGATAAGTCTTAGTCAATCTTCTGCCACGTGTCCCAATTGTCATTTATGCTACGAGCCGCATGAACGGGGCATCCTGGCAGAGCGGCGTGAGTGTGGTCTGCTAACTGAGCCGCATAAGGGTGGACTCCAACTGAGCCGTATGAGGATGGCCTCACAATTGAGCCGCATGAGGGTGGCCCCACAACCGAGCCGCATGAGGATGGCCTCCAGCTGAGCCGTATAAGGGTGGCCTCCAACTGAACCGCATAACGATTGCCTCCCACTGAACCGCATAAGGATGGCCTCCAACTGAGCCGCATAAGGATGGCCTCCAACTGAGCCGCATAAGTGTGGCCTCCAACTGAACCGCATAAGGATGGCCTCCAACTGAACCGCATAAGGGTGTCCCCCAACTGAACCGTATAAGGGTGGCCCCCAACTGATCCGCATAAGGATGGCCTCCAACTGAACCGCATAAGGATGGCCTCCAACTGAGCCGCATAAGGGTGGCGAGCCGCATAAGGGTGTCCCCCCATCTGAACTGCATAAAAGTCTTTGAAGCGATCCGCATAAGGAGCTTTAGAATTGGTGGATCGTGCCAGCCATAAAAAATTTTCTCGTCTCTCCAGAAGCACGTCATTATGTCAGAGTCATCATTTTACCTTTATGTCAGAGCTGTCAATCTTTTGTGTCAGAGCTGCCGCATTGCGTCAGAGCATTTAATGAGCCAGCTGCACAGAGCAGTTATGGCCAGCTGTAGAGGCCTATTTTTTGAACCGTATAGGGCCACGTGGCTTTTTCTGAGCCGCATGGAGCTATCAAGGACTTTTCAGCCGCATGAAGATTCTAAGGGACTTTTGAGCCGTATGAGGCTCTAAGGGACTTTTGAGCCGCATGAGACTCCCTCTGTTTTGAGCTGCATGGACTTTTCTGTTTCTTTTCCATGCTTCTACAAGACCCCCTTCAAAGTTTTCAATTTGTAAAATTGAAATACTTTGAATAAGAAGCATGGCTATATCCGCATAAGCTCTTCTTACCGCATAGACTCCTCTGGCCGCATAGGATGTTCTGGCCGCATGGACTGTTCTGGCCGCATAGGATGTTCTGGCCGCATGGATTTGCTCTGGCCGCATAGACTGCTTTGGCCGCATGGATTTGCTCTGGCCGCATGCTGTCTTTCATGCCACGTAGGCGTCTCATTGATTGTTCTTGATTTGTTTTGATTTAAAGCCGTCTTTTGGGTAGGATCCCAAGAGTCGGCATTAAATACTTTAGATTGCCTTGATAATTCTGAGCACTCATTTTTGTATGAGAGGGGATAAAATCCCAAGAGTCAGTTTTGTCTTCTAGGCTGCACGTGGCTCGAAGCGTCCATCGGTCTACGAGCCCCATGCCCGCCTATAAATATGAGTAATTTTTAGAGATAGACTCTTTACTTTCTTCTCTTGTTCAAGCCTTTCTTGCCCTAGTTGCCGTCGTCTTCTCCTTCGATCATCGATGGCTCCCAAAGCTTCCTCTAGCGCCACAGCGAAGGATAAAGGAGCGGCTTTCTCGTCGACTGAGGTGCCCACACTTCATCCCGATGTCCACTCCGCCATTGATGGTAAGGATATTGGAAGAAATTGTATAAACTCAAAGCCCTAACCATCATGGCTACGTCGTATATTTTATGTGCGGGCCTTCTTCATCTTCATTGAACTGTTCAAGTTCATTGTGATGAATTCGCATATTGTGCTGCATGTGCCGCATGTACATCTTATGTCCGAGCCGCATGGGGGTATGCCCTATGTCCGAGCCGTATGAGGGTCGTCTTGTGGTCGCATAAGCACTTTGCAAACTGGGCCGCATAAGCTCCCTTTGAACAGCGTCGCATAAGCTCCCTCGAACTGTGCCGCATAAGACCCCATCAAATCAGAGCAGCATAAGTGCTCTTAAACTGGACCGCATAAGCTCCCTCGAAGTAGAGCCGCATAAGCTCACTTGAACTGGGCCGCATGAGACCCCGCTAAACAGAGCCGCATAAACTCATCTGAACACGGCCGCATGAGACCCCGCTAAATCAGAGCCGCATAAGCGCTCTTAAAATGGACCGCATAAGCTCCCTCAAAGTAGAGCTGCATGAGGCTCCGTTTAAACAGAGCCGCATAAGCCCCATTAAATTGAGCCGCATAAGGACCCGCCTGATCAGAGCCGCATAAGCTCGGAAACACTAAGCAGTTCACCCTGGCCATCTTCTAACTTGTTTCTTTTGTCCTTTTTTTAGTGAATTTGCCAGTCAATCCTGCGGGAGAACCTTTGGTGGGTCGCGCCCAATCTGTCGTGGGCTATAGGATCGACCACATAGTCGAGTATGTGGTAAACCAGCTTCCAAGAGATGAACCTGTGGAGAGGCTGTGAGACATTAAAAAGTAGTCCTACTTCTTTATCTCGTGGATGATGAACTCAGGGCTGCTGGAGGGCAAACACTTGAAGCCTGCGTTCCTCTTCGGGGATGCCTTAACTGTAAAGAACTTCCAAGTTCTAGACATATCGGAGAGTTGGAGTTTTACTTCTGACGGAATGGCGATCCATATTCCTCTGATGGAGCGTCACTTCCCACTATCGTGGTTCAACATGTTGCCCATGGACAGGAAGATGGAGGATTCTTTTACTCTGACCCGGAGCGGGATGATTGTGGGCGAAATTCACTATAACAATAACTTGCGGTCAGTGTACGCGGGCAGGGTACCGGTCAGCCGCTACGTGATGGGGTTGGCCCCGGGCAGTTTCTTGAATATGCAGGGTCCCAACTTCAAGTTCTCTCAAGCTGACACTTTCCTGAACCAGCTTGCTCGGAAGGGGTCCTATCCCGTTGGCCGATTGTCGCTACCGAGTTGGATACACCCCCTCCCTTCATGGACCAACCTGTCCACGTGGATCTCACAGAAATACGAGACTCTCCTGCACGAGATTGGACTCTACCACGCTATTTGGGCACCAGCTATGGCTTGTCCATAAACAAGAAATTGTTCATGGCTCTGCTGGAAATGTACAACCGCCGTACGAGGACCTTTTTTGCACCTGTAGGGGAGATGGGACTTGCTCTGCACGAGATGCATGAGGTGTATACCCCGACGAATGAAGAGTTTGAGGACTTGGAGGAGAAGTTCCCGAGCTTTGTTGCCGTCTACCGGGAATTGTTGTGTCATCACAGCACGTGCCAGCAGCTGTCGAAGAAAAAGAACGACAGCTCGGAAGGGAACCTTCCGCATACAAAGGCCTGGCTCACTTATCTTTTTAAGCTCGGCGCCTCAGGCCGGGTTTCTTTTCGAAGTCCTCGAACTCAGGAGGAGGTACAGGACCAAGTGTCAACCGCCAACAGGGTAAGAACCACCGGGGACAGGTTCGGGAGTAAATCTGACTCTTTTGCTTATTTTTATCAAGACACTCAGCCGTTGTCCGAGAAGGCTCTTCTGGCCGGATTACTGATGGTGTGGCTACGGAATTGCGTAGTTTCAGGAGGAGCTGGTTCTATTGAGAGGATCAGTCGCAACTTTATCCTTCCTGCTGTGAAGCTGGTCTTCGGGGTCAGACTAGCTCTTCTCCCGGCCATGGTGTGCAGCATACATCGTGGCCTTCACACTTTCACGTCCAAGGTTATCGCTCGTGACACGACGAAGGACTTTGAACGCATTGAGCTGCCCTATCATTATCTGATGGGGTGGCTGTTGATACATTGCCGATCTTTGATGAGGCCTGACCCCGAAGATGGCGTAACTGCTGATGATGCTTTTATCTTCCAGTATTATCGCATGCCTTGGGACTGCAAGACTCTGCGTGCCTGTCGAATGGCACTGGCGAGAGTGGACAGATACACTTTTTTTGTGTCTGTTCCTTAATTTACTACTGAGGAAGTGAGGTCCGTACATCTTGATAGTATTGGGCCTCCCCACTTCTTATCAGGCAAGATGCTCCTTTGGCTGCACAACATTCGTCCTTCCCACCTGGTATACCGTAACCGCAACACTGTCTACTTGGAGCCTTACTTTTCCAGTAGGTTCTTCCGACGGTTTGGGTATAGCCAGCTATTCTTGGACAGTCCCAGCTCTTGCCTGGGCTTTGAAGGTAGCGTCCTTGACGGTATCAGAGCCTGGCACTATTATAACACGGTTCACACCCGTACCAGCTTCTCAGCTACTGATGCTAGGGAATCCGAGGAAATCTTGTATTTGGCGCCTCTATACTACGTCATGGCGAACAAGCCTCCTGTTGGTTTTGACCCGAGTACCAGCTTCATTATTGGTACTGGCTTGGAAGAGAATCCCAAGGGGTCTAGGCGAGAAAGAAGAGGGAGAACACGGTTGCTGCGTCGGACTCGGAGTCTGCCAACACGGACGAAGAGGATGACAAGTATAACCCCGATAACTTTCTTCCTCCCACAGAAAATGTGGTGGCGGATCAGCCGCCTGTCGTACCTGGTCCTTCGCGCAAGCAAAGCAGGCATGAGCCCGCCGTTGGCGGCAGAACTTACTCTATAAAACGGGCTACGTTTAAGCCTCGCAGGCTGCTCATCAAGGAGAGAGGCGAGGATGACGCCGTTTTGGAGGTGAATTGAATTACAACCATCTTCTTCTTTAGCTCTTCTTTTTTCCTGAACTATGACTTAATCATTTTTCTTTTCTCTGTAGGTGTCAGGAGAAGGGGACTTTCCAGAGCCGGATGCTGCTTCTGAGGTCGACCCGGCTCTAACTACTCTAGTTAGAGATATGAGTGCCGGGATTATTACCGCCGGGATTCTTCCAGCGATGGCTGGGATTCCTCCAGTTGTTGACGTCCCATCCCAGGGCGACGTGGGCTCTGCTGAACCCGTCCCCGAGACCGCTGAACTTCAACCGGGTGACGCTGACCTAGTTGTATCTTCTTCTGGGACAGCTGGGGCAGATGAACCAGCTGTCTTTGGGTCGGATGTTGCTGGTGAAGAGACTACGGTGGCTGAGAGCGAACCTCAGTCCCAACAACTCTTCCCTGGTAAGCTAAGTCAAATTTTGACCAGTGAGGAGATTCATTTGCTCTATCATCACATCCTTCGGGTTGAGCTAATTGATAGTTGCTCTGGACATACAGGTCATGCTCCTTCACTGCCAACCACGGACATTATCGAGGGAGAGTTCGCCAGAGGGGATCTGACGGAAGAGAATATGCCTCCTCCTCCTCCAGCTTACATTGAGGGGCCTCCTGCTGGATCAAATTCAGGAGAGCAAGCGGTGGAACGGCCGGAGCAGAGAGAACTGGTCCCTGCACCCTCCTTTGTTCATGTGGCTCCGAAGATCAACCTTTTCGCCCTGCCGAGTCTCCAGATCCTTCGGGCTGCGGAGGAGGAATTGGCCGCTATTCAAGCGTCTTTTCAGTTGGAACTTGTTTCCCTTGTGGCAGGGGCATCAAGTTCCAGTGCCTCTTCTTCGACACTTCCAGCTACTCTTTCTTTGACGTCGTCTTCTTCAAAAATCCTGGATGAATCGTCAAAGGATGTGGTTGACAGTTTCTACCGCCACCTGACGCGAGGGGTTGAGGCCGCCGTGGAGAGGGGGACTTCTTTTGCCTTGGCCCGTCAATGTGCCCGTGGCCAAATTGAACTCCTTAGAACCCTCCCCGGTGGGGCAGGGATAGTTGAGCTTCTGGAGCCCAAATTGCTAGAGGCGGATCAGCTTGTGGCCCAGTTTCAAGTACTGCGGCAAGTTGATCTGTCTTCAGCAATAGATCAGGAGCGGGCCTTCCTCATCACTGCCATGGAGAAGGTAAGGGCTGCACGAGAAACATCCAAACCGACTATAATGAAGGACCTCCGCGATCTCTCTCTGCAATATGATCAGTTGAGCCGCCGGAGAGAGGATTGCTTGGCTCGGAAAGCGGCAGCCTCTCGCAGGATAATCGACACGAAGGAGCAGATCCTCGAGCTCCAGAGAAAATTGGCTTTCTTAGAATCTGAGCTCGAGGCCTCCCGCACAGATAAGGAGGTAATTGTTCAGGAGGCCGACAAAGTCACCCGAACTTCTGCTATCTTAGAGCGTGCTCCGAAGAAGCTTGAGGATGGCTGGCAGGCTCATGCGCATCTGGAGGATGCGGAGCGGTTGACTCAGGAGGCCGAGCACCGAGCCAAGCAGCGGTTTGAGCGATCGACGATCATACTGAGGGACCGTCTCATAGAATTATGTATCGCCGAACCATAGTCGGCCTTTTCTTTTCTTTCTCTCTTTATGTTTCTTCATCTTTTTGGCAGGGACGTGATCCCAAAGAATGTAGTACTTTTGATTTGATTTGAATAAATGACTTTGCTTGCATCATCCTTTATCTGTCGTGTTTGTACTGCATTTATGTATTTGCCCCACTGGGGGCTTTTCTGTGGACCTATTACCCTTGGCGTACCTTGGTTTTAGGTACGGATAATAAGTTTGATAGGGATACAAAGAACAACTCCGCGATAAGGTGGATATGGAAGTTCTTGGTATCGGGTGAAAGAGTGCCATGGAACAGCTGGGTTCCAGAGGCATGTGATAATGAGAAAAAAGGCGCATGTACTAGGGGACCTAGTACAGCATTTGTGGTCAACTGCGGACATTTGTGGTCAACTGTGGATATTTGTGGGCCTATTATCCTTGGCGTACCCTGGTTTTGGGTACGAATAATAAGTCGAGAGAAAACTAACATACTTACTCAGAGGTAATGAGGACGTGGTAAATATGAGGGTTTCTTCAATGGAGTCTTCCTACTCAGAGGTAATAAGGACGTAGCAGGAGTGCACACCATGAAGGGTACATAGAACAACTCAGAGGTAATATGGACGTGGAAGTTCTACGTGAGGGGTGGTTTATTTTTTATGGAAGTGAAACAACTCAGAGGTGACATCGACATAGTTTTTTGGGGAAATTTGTGGATCTCTTACCCTGTTTATGCACTGAAAATACAGGCACTAGATCATAAAAAAGATGCTCTTTTGGGAAGGAAGTTCAGAGGTATGATCATACATGACTTACTACCCAGAAGATGCGATATAGATTCATTTGGGATGACCAGAGTGTAAGTTCAGCGGTACCTAAGGGCACATAACTTAACAGTCCGATAGATTTGGAGGATATCGTTTAGACATAATACTTCTTCAGGAACTTGCCGTTGACGGGCAACATGAGCAAGTCTCCGTTTTGTTTTGCGAGGCGGTAAGCACCATTAGAGAATACAGCCTCGATGACAAATGGGCCTTCCCACTTTGGCTGAAATTTGCCGGCAGTTTTGTGAGTCATAACCATCGGCCTCCGAACTACCAGAATGAGATCGCCCACTTGGAATGTTCTGAGTTTAACCTTTTTGTTGAAGGCTCCCGAGATGCGTGCTTGATACAGCTCGATTCGTTGTTGAGCTAGCAGGTGCTTCTCATCTAAGGCCTCCAACTCTTGTAGCCGACGACGGTAATTATCATCCGTCATCAATCGATAGGTGAGGGCGACGCGGAGCGAAGGGATTTGGTTCTCCAGTGGGAGAACTGCCTCACTCCCATACAACAGAGAGAATGGTGTATTTCCAGTGGCCGTTCGGACTGTAGCATAGTACGCCCATAAGCATTCGCCAAGCTTTTCATTCCAGTCGCGTTTGTTGGAAGACACGAACTTCTTGCGCAGCTTGATTATAGTTTGGTTGAACGCTTCTGCCAAACCATTCGCCGTCGGATTGTACGGTATTGAGGAAACATTTTGGATCCGATGTTTGTCGCAAAACCGATAGAAGACGTGGCTTGTGAACTACGGACCGTTGTCGTGGATAAACCTTCGAGGCAGTCCAAAGCGATAGATGACGTGATACTTGAGGAAGCTGATCACGTTCGATGTCTTTACTTCTGAAAGCGGGACAGCTTTCGCCCATTTGGAGAAGTAATCTGTAATTGCCAGTATGAAGCGGTACCCTCTGGACGAAGGTGGGATGATAGGATCGATGATATCCATTCCCCATGCCTCAAATGGCCAGGATACCACCGTTGGGTGTAGGAATTCAGATGGTTGATGTATAAAATCTGCGTGGACTTGACTGGCATTGTACTTTCTTGCGTAGTCTATCGCGTCTGCCACCATCGTAGGCCAGTAGTAGCCCATCCGGCGAAGGCAATCTTACAATTTTGGGCCAGGTTGATGGGCCCCGCAGACGCCATCATGAGCTTCGCGTACCGCTTCTTTGGCCTCTGTATTTGACAAACACCGAAGCAGTAATACATCGTATGATCGTCGATACAGCATCTTTGTTTTTGTATCATAGAAGAATCTGAGAGAACGTCTTCTAATAGAGGTGGCTTCTTTCAGGTTCTCCGGCAAGATGCCGTAAACTGTAAAGTCGATAAATGGGAGCCTCCAATCCTATGTCTCGTCGACCGTCAAGGCAGAATAGCTCTCAGCAAATTGGACGATATTCTTGGGACAGACTAATTCATGGCCTATTACGTCTACCAAATGATGAGTATATTTTAGGACCTCCAGGGAAGCGGCCAATCCTGCTAAGGCGTCGGCTTCAATGTTCTGGAGTCTCGGAACATATTCTATGAAGAACCCTTTCAGAGACGTAATGATGGCGATCGCTACCTGATGATAGGGGATCATGTCTTCATGACGAACTTCATATGAACCCCGGATCTGATTGACGATTAGCTGTAAATTGCCATACGCCTCTAGGTACTCTACCCCCAGTTCTTTTGCAAGTCGGAGGCCGATACCCAAGGCGTTATACTCGGCTACGTTGTTCGAGCAGGGTTCTGTAAGAGAATATGCCCGGTTGATCACCAAGCCAGAAGGAGAAATTAGTACCACTCTGACCCCAACGACAATGTTGCCCTTGGGCCCGGTTCTTGAAGCACCGTCGAAGAACATTCGCCAGACGGAATCATCGAAAGCCATGTTTGAATTGGCGACCTCGTCTGGAATCTCTTCATATATTTTGGTTGACTCCGAACTTGGATGGGCTGCTAAAAAGTCCACCAGAGCTTGACCTTTGACAGCCTTTTGCGGGACGAAGATCATGTGGTAGGGAGACAATAATATCGCCCAGGTAGCAAGGCAAGAGCTGAGTGCACCCGGCTTGGTCATGAGAACCCTGGGGGGTTAACTCGAGATATGACATGGATGGTTTATCCTGTAACATAGTGTCGCATCTTCTGGATAGCGAACACCAGAGCAAGACATTCCTTCTCCACGACGGTGTATCTATGTTCAGGCCCAATCATCATTCGGCTGGGATAATAGATAGCTTGTTCATGTCCCGTGTCATTGTTCTGTGCTAGTAGAGCACCGAGGGAATGCTCCATCGCTCGTACGTAAAGCAAGAATGGCTTTCCAACAACCGGGGCCACCAGAACCGGAGGGTTTGACAGATATTATTTGATGTTGTCGAACGCGCGTTGGCACTCTTCATCCCATACGAATGAGACGCCCTTCTTCATGAGGTGGGTGAATGGTTGACATCGCCCGGAGAGGTTAAAGATGAACCTCCTGATGTAAGCTAGCCTCCCTTGAAGGCCTCGGAGTTCACGGAGATTTCTCGGGGGACCCATCTCCATGATTGCCTTCGTATTCTCAGGGTCTATGTGGATTCCCTGGGCAGTAATGATAAAACCCAAGAATTTTCCACTAGATACGCCCAAAAAGGATTTGGTAGGATTCATCTTCAAGTTGTGCGCTTGTATCAGGTCGAATACCGTCCTCAGATCCTACAGATGGTCTTCCTTAGAACGGCTTTTGACAGCTATGTCGTCGATGTAACACTCCACGATCTTACGCAGGTGACCTCTGAAAATGACGCTCATAGCTCATTGGTATGTGGCACAGGCATTCTTTAAACCGAAGGGCATGACGGTGTAACAGTACACGCCAATCGGTGTTTGGAATAATGTATGCTTCTCGTCGTCAGGAAACATCTTAATTTAGTTGTATCCTGAAAACCATCCATGAATGACATGCGCTCAAAGCCACATGTGTTTTCGATCATGATGTCCGTGATGGGAAGAGGGAACTCATCTTTAGGACATGCTTCGTTTAGATTTCGGAAGTCGATGCAAATTCGAATCTTCCCATTCTTCTTAGGGAATGATACTATGTTGGCGACCCAGTCTGGATGTTGTTCCTTCCGGATGAAGCCGCTGGCTATCAGTTTATTAACCTCAGCTTCGATGGAGTTCATGATGTCTAGACGGAACAGTTGTTGCTGTTGCTTGACCGGCTTTGCTTTCGGATGAATGTTGAGTTTATGAAGTGCAACCTCGGGGTTTAGCCCTGGCATGTCTTCATATCTCCAGGCGAACACGTCAATGTACTCTCTGACGAGTTAAAAAAGTGCCTCCCACTCTTCGTCTGTCAGGCTTTTACTGACGAAGATTGGCTTTGGAGAGGACTCATCGTCGAGGTCAACTTGCATCACCTCATCTTCAGTGGAAGGTTCACGAAGTTCGAAGCATTTCTCCTACTGTGTATCTAGTTGCTGGACCCAAGGTTCTAACTCAAGAAATTTGGGTACATTTTCATCTTCTTCGTAGGCATCAGCAAATACCATATTGACAGACAGAGCTTGCCTGAATACGTCCCCAAAGCTGACATCCGAATCAGAAGTTGGAGATCCGGTTGAATGTGAATGCCAGTCACATTCCATATCTGAGCTTTCAGGAGTTGTTGTAGGTGTAACATAACCTAGCCCATATCTGGTCTTGTTGTAAAAATCTCGTAGTTTTCCAGCCGGGACTGGCAACTGCAAAGGTAACCGCCGACCAGTACCGTAGTTTAAGCCTGGCATAGTCTCCAGATCATACCCCTGTTTTTGTATGAGGTACTTGGATTGGGAGCTATACAGATAAAGAGGCAGTCTTCCGGTGTCGGGTTCGAGATCAACTTCTTCTATCCTGAAGGGCTGTGGGTCATTCTTCCGACCGAAGATGATTAGATGATCCTCTCCCTCGACTATGAAACAAGCATCTTCTACGGAAGTAAGTTGGTTTACGGTGTAGAATTTGTCACTAGTGCGTGTAGGTGGGTGCCTATACCGTGTTCCATAGCATACATTGTATAAAGCTTATTAAGCTCGAGGTAGTTCAAAGATAGCCCTTTATTGATGAAGTAAGATATCTTTTCTGTTGGAATTACATCATCTGCGGACGGAACATCAGTGTAAGCAGCCACATACTTGGCCAGCTCTAACCCTTCTTCGGTCACCCCCTGTGTCAATGAAGACTGGAAGGACGACCTGGGCAGCTTAATCATCAGGGGCTCCACTGGTGGAGTAGAACTTGGAGTCGTTGGCGCACTAGCGACCCCCAGTTTGGTGTTTGGTGCTGGGCGGAGAGTTGTTGGCTCGCTAGCATTCCCCGGCTTAGTGCTCGGCTGTCGACTCATTCTGGAAAGACGAATCGTCATCGGCTTGAAGTTGGATTGAGCTCCTCTGTTTGTTGCTGGCCAGCTCTCGGCAGCCTGATTGTCAATGGCTCTGTAGTGGGTCTCGACACTTGGCCAGACCTTGGCAGTCGAATTATCATCTGCTCCTTTTGTGCAGTGAGCACCGGGAGACTCGTTGTTTCTCTACGCAGAGTAGCTGTGAGAGGTGTCATCTTTTCTGGTTTGCGGGGTTGGAGATGAATTCTCAAGGGTTCCTTCGGCCCCGTAATTGCCTCTGTCTGCTCTTGAGCATCCTCCTTGATTAGGTGCCTCCTCGAGTTCTCGTACAAGCAGAAATTCGAATAGTAGGATTCGACCCCTTTGAAGGGATCGATGTCAGCGAATTCTGTTCTGACGAAGCCGTGCTTGTCGACGTACTTGAAGCACTGGTGCAATATGGAGGGCATGATTATGTAATCGTGTATCCATAGATGCCCCAGAAGAATGTTGTAGGAGGTGTCTGTGTCGATGACATAGCAGGTTACTTCCGACTGAAGGTCGCCGATTTGGTACTTCAGGCGAATCTTCCCGATGGGATAGCTTCTTCCGGAATTGAAGTCGCTGATGGCGATGCTTGTAGGAGTCAACCGATACATAGAAATGTGCAGATGGTGAATCAAGCTCTTCGGAATAATGCTTATCGAAGAGCCGGGATCAATTTGTATCCGATCCACCTTGACGTCGTCGACGTATCCAGTGTAATACAGAGGGCGATCGTGTAAGTTAGTCTTGATAAGCATGTCTTGCGGAGTGAAGACAATATTGGGCATTGCACCGGTACAAGCACTGTCCTGGGCATCTGCTGGCGAGCTCTCCCCTGGGAGCTTGACTTGAGCCAGATAAGCATCAGCATTTTAAAGTGCGTCACTCAAGGCGACACGAACATCCTTGGAGAGCCTCAAGAGCTCGTATAATGATAACTTGGCCGGTGTGTTGGCCAACTGTGCCAAGATGTCAAAGTTGTAGGGCCTCTCCAGCCCATGAGGCGCCTCTTTTCGGAGCGGCTTGTCAAAACGAGTCTCCTTCGGCCTAGGCTTGTCGGTCGTCGAAGGCTGAGCAGGTCTTGGAACATCAGTAACCGCCGGCTGATGATCTTCAGTTGAGTTACCCGGTGGTGGTTGAGTTTGTGCACCGGATCGGGTAACGACAACTGTCGCTTCTTCGATGTCAACCGAGATTGTACGGCATGACTTGACTTTTCCACCCTTCTTCTTACCAGTAGAGGGTGATGCGGACTGAGTCACTTCAGATACCAGGTTCGGATGGACCCACATGACCTCCCCTCGTGATGTGGTGAGGGGTACTAGACCAGCAGCCTGGTCTCGGGGAGGTGAAAGATTAGCAACCTCCATTTTTTCCCAGGGGACGAGTACTACTCTATCTTGAGTCTTCGTCGGAGGGAAGCTACCGAATTGGACAGACACCATGTTGGCTGCCACAGTTTCCTCCTCGAAGTCAATAGCCAGAGTCTTAGAGTCGATCAGGTTCTAGATATACCGCTTCAATTGGAAGCAGTCTTGAGTAGCATGATGGACGTAGCGGAGGTAGTGGCAGTACTTTGGGCTTTCCATCTCTGCAGGACGAGGTTCACGCCTTGGAGGAGGGAGCTGAATTCGATCTCCTTGTCTGAGCATGTCAAGGATGGGCTTGACATGGCTGTCTTCGAAGGAGAAAGTTATCTGCGGCCACTGCTTCTCTGTCGGCTTCGGTTCGAGCTTCGGGGCTGTATCGGCCACCATAGTCTATTTGCCCTTGTTGTCTCGATTGTTGGAGGGATTACCACCATTGTTGCTGTTGGCATTAGGGCGTTTGTCCTTGTCGTCTCCCTCCGTGATGTGCAATCCCAGTTGGCGAACTTTTTTCAACTTGTCTTCTATGCTAGTGGCGCTGATGATGAAAGTCTTCCAGTCCTTGAATTGACTTTCGCCCATCCAGAGGCTGATTATGGGAAGCAGCCTCTTTTGGCAGATTTCAATCAAGGAAGAATCTGGATTGCCAGAGGGCAATTTCATCGCGGTTTGGCGAAACCGCTCAATGTAGATCCTTGTCAGCTCCTTCTCACCTTGAACAACATCCATGAGGGTGGACAATGTCATATCTTGTCCTACCTCGTAGAACCTTTTAAGGAACATGTTTTTGAAGCCGACAAAGGAATAGATGCAGTTGTCCGGCAGATTGCGGTACCAATCAAATGCTACCCCCTCCAATGCCCCGATGAACGACCGCGTGAGGATGGCGTCGTCATGAGGCAGATGGTCGGTTGTGAATTCAAAGTAGGTGATGTACCGGCTCGCAGATGTCTTTCCATCATATGGATTGATGTTGAATGGCTTATATCTTGGTGGGAAGGGGACATCTCTCCATGCAGCAGGATACGGTTGTCGTATCCTGAGGTCTTGGAAGGTTTTTCGGGCGTGAAACATGGCCCGAAGCTCATGGACCTCTCGTCTTGCCTTTCTGGCCTCGTCTGCAGCAGTGGGAGCCGACATTGTAGGAGGATTGTTGCTCGGGTTTGGCGCAGTTGAGTTTGAGTCTGCATTAACCGCGGAACCCAAGCTTGTTTGACCAGGCGTCCTTCCTTGCAGAGTCAGTAGGGCCGCTTTGATCTCGTCCACGGACTTGACCAAGATATGAAGTATGGCCTCCAGAGTGTCGATGCGTTGGCGATCACTGGGACCGTCTTGGTCGTTGTTCGTCATGAATACCGTCCTCACATGAAGAGAAATAGAAGGAACGGTGGAGGATGTGCCCTCTGAATCATACCCTTGTACCGAGAAATTATCGGGGTATGTAGGGATGTTCTCCTCTGGTTCGGACTCAGAGGAAGTGCTACCCCCTATATAGGAGGCTGCCTCGTCTTGGGACCCGTGGACGTCCCCAGGGATGTCCGGATCCACTGCATCTGTGGGGGGACTGTTTCTCCTGGTGCATCTTCTTGGAACACCGGATTGTTGTGGACGTTCGGAAGGGTGCTACCCCCAGCTTCGGCTACCCCGTGAGGTGCAGTCGACGAATCTCCAAGTGTTGAAGATTTTATTTTAGAGCGGGTGCCTTGAAAAACTCCTCCTGTGGTGGTTGTGGACAACTGCTTGGATGAGAGTTTCTTGGCCATGATGGTTGAGATCGTCGGGCTGGAAACATTTATCTTCTTTTCTACCTTGCCGGTAGGGATCTTCTTAGTAGAATTGAAGGAGGCGACATGAAGTGCCTCGTCTTTCGAGCTTCAGGACCGGTCCTGGCTGCTGTAGTCGTTGGAAGACGGACTGCCGGTCCTCTTGTACTGCCGTATTGCTGCAGCAGCAGTTGACGATGACTTGAGTGCAGTGATGTCCATGAAAGGACTCTCTACACACCAAGCTCTCTTTTCTTTTCTTGCGTTTGTGAAGAATCATATCACGCAAGTCATTCGTTTTGTGGGCCAGGGAGTCCCGAGCACACGAGTGTGTTGGCACCATGTTTGCTCCCTGATTGGGAGACTTTTGGAAACCACTCTGTCCGTTTGCCGCCGGGGGCTGGACACGGTTGGTTCTGTACAACTTCCCATCAGAGATCCGCTTAACAGTAAGCGGAGCTCTCTGATGATCAGAGGTTGGGGCAGCTGACTGAGGTCGACGAGCCCACGCTTCCCTAGACTTCTTTCCTTTAGCACCCAAGGGCACATAGTAGGAAGAGTCCAAATTATGCCGCACAGAGTCTGGCACATTCTTATTAGAGCATCCGAGATCAGGACCGTATGAGAGGCGGTCAAAGACAGAACCCGAACCGTATGGAGCAGATGGTCTGCGGCTGGGATTGGTGGCCGTATGAGCATACATACGGCTGGCATTTGTGGCCGCATCAGCATTCATGCGGCTAGCATTTGTGACCGCATAAGAATTCATACGGTTGGATTTGGCTACCGTATGGGCATTCATACGACTGGCATTTGTAGCCACATCAGCATTCATGCGGCTGGCATTTGTGGCGACATCAGCATTCATGCGGCTGGATTTGGCTGCTGTAGGAATATTCATGCAGCTGGATTTAGTGGCCGCATGAGCCTTCATGCGGCTGGAATTGTTGGCCGCATGAGCCTTCTTCATGCGGCTGGCACCCTTATGCGGCTGGCACCCTTATGCGGCTTCTTCCTGGACCGCATAGAGTCCCCATTTGCTTCCTCAAGTCTAGCATCGTAGTGCTTTTCTCTGTCGAACTTGAGAACAACAGGGATCTCTGTGGCCTGAAGTGGGGCCGCATGGGAGTCTTCTCCGCCGTCTTGGGCAGTAGAGAATGCCTCTTCCAGAGCTTGGGGAGGAGCAAAAGTCTTGGGCCTCCACCCCTTGTGGGCTTTCTTCGTGCGGGCTCGCTTCTGGATCGGGCCAGCGCTCCCGTCGGAGAGCATTTTTTCAAACGCCTACTGGTCGAAGCGGATGACCAACATCTGTTGTGTGGAGCCAAGCTTGGCTGCGTCCGATTGCGTCACCAACTTCTCAGCAGTGGAGAAGTTAGTTCCCAGCAGAGTCACCATCGTGTTTGCTATTGATTATCGAAAGAACAGAACAGTTTTATGGGAGGACTGGACTTTGATTCACAATATAAACTCGTTCGTACAAAGAGAGTCTAGGAATAAAACCTAGGAAAAATAATCTAACTACAATTGTTTAGTTTTTCTGGGCGGTGACGGTAGAGGCTCGGAAAAATGATATCAACTCCGCCTTACTCCTCGGACGACCGGACGTAGCTTCTGCTCTGCGAAGAAATGCTCTTTGTGTCTGCGGGAGTTGGTAGTCTTTCTGCTCGGGCTCTGTGCGTATATCTCTGTCTCCTTTGCAAAGGAATAATCCCCTGCTATTTATAGGGCTTTGTGATAAGTAGGGTGTGCAGTAATTGCTCCTTGAAAAGCGGGCGGTTGGGGATTGGTTAAGATTAGCCTTGAACTTATTTGTTGGAAATCAATCTGGGCTGTTTATGTTGATTGCAACAAATCTGTATTGTTTGTTGGAAATCGATATGGGCAGTTATGATGATTGCAATAAATCTGCATTGTTATGATTTGTTGGTTGCTAAATTCGAGTGGATAAGTCTTAGTCAATCTTTTGCCACGTGTCCCAATTGTCATTTATGCTGCGAGCCGTATAAACGGGGCATCTTGGCAGAGCCGCATGAGTGTGGTCTGCTAATTGAGCCGCATAAGGGTGGCCTCCAACTGAGCTGCATGAGGATGGCCTCACAACTGAGCCGCATGAGGGTGGCCGCACAACCGAGCCGCATGAGGATGGCCTCCAACTGAGCCGCATAAGGGTGGCCTCCAACTGAACCGCATAAGGATGGCCTCCAACTGAGCTGCATAAGGATGGCCTCCAACTGAGCCGCATAAGGATAGCCTCCAACTGAGCCGCATAAGGGTGGCCTCCAACTGAACCGCATAAGGATGGCCTCCAACTGAACCGCATAAGGATGGCCTCCAACTGAGCCGCATAAGGGTGGCGAGCCGCATAAGGGTGGCCCCCAACTGAATCGCATAAGGGTGGCCCCCAACTGAACCGCATAAGGATGGCCTCCAATTGAACCGCATAAGGATGGCCTCCAACTGAGCCGCATAAGGGTGGCGAGCCGCATAAGGGTGGCCCCCTATCTGAACCGCATAAAAGTCTTTGAAGCGATCCGCATAAGGAGCTTTGGAATTGGTGGATCGTGCCAGCCATAAAAATTTTTCTCGTCTCTCTAGGAGCACGTCATTATGTCAGAGTCATTATTTTACCTTTATGTCAGAGCTGTCAATCTTTTGTGTCAGAGCTGCCGCATTGCGTCAGAGCATTTAATGAGCCAGCTGCACAGAGCAGTTATGGCCAGCTCTAGAGGCCTATTTTTTTGAAACGCATAGGGCCACGTGGCTTTTTTCGAGCCGTATGGAGCTATCGGGGACTTTCCAGCCGTATGAAGCTTCTAAGGGACTTTTGAGTCGCATGAGGCTCTAAGGGACTTTTGAGCCGCATGAGACTCCCTCTGTTTTGAGCCGTATGGACTTTCCTGTTTCTTTTCCATGCTTCTACACATTCTTAGTGTGTAATATCTTGTTAGGAAGGTAACATTTAGGAAGACTGTGGCATTGCAGTGAGCAAAAGGGATTAGAGTAAAAACTTCTAGGGTGTTATAAGTTAGGTCATGACCTTCAATGATTAGTTAGCCATAGCCTCCAGAATCAACTTATATCTTAGGAAACCTTGTTAGAAAAGCCGACATTCTAGTAGGAGTAGAAGCTCGACATCCTTCATCTGAATAATTATCCAAAGCTCAGGATTATTCTAGAACCTGAGGTAGGGTTCGTCCTTGATCATGCCACTACCCCTTCAATCACGAATACATTTTGTGAATTTTTATCCCAATATTTTGGTCATAACTAGTCGTCTCATTTAGATAAATGAGTGTGGCCTAAATTCCTATCCTAAGTCGAGCCACAGTAAGGATAAATCTTTACTTCTCTGTACCTCCATAAATATAACATCCATATTATGGTAGGTACATGGCCCTACCTACTCAAAATTTTCTTGATCAAGTCACTATGAATTAATGCTTCTTACATATAGTCATCTTGACTTCTTCCAAGAATTAATTACTAATTCTTTTATGTAGTACTACCATTTAGTTCTGATAACCAGGGTTCCATGGTAGCGAGATTGTAGGGCCTCACAAATTTTAGGGTTTTCCTATATTTGCAAGTGATTGGGAGAATCTTCGTTCCAAATAAGCTAATAAGTCAGTAGTTCATGACACCCACTTTCTAATCAGACCATTTGGTTTCTGCTAACTTGACTTTGATATTTGAAGGGCAAGACTAGTTGTTACCTTCAAACAATTTTCATTTACCGGACCTAGACGAGTCCACCTTCAATTATGCCTATCATGTCTCACTCAATATGTCTTCTTGTGCACTATTTTTAAGGCACAACATTCAGGCCTATGGTCTCAATCTTAGCCATTCCCACGATACCGTTGACCATTCCAACCTAAACAGGAGGCTTGACCTCGAGCCAACCCTTTCGACACACTATACGATATCAAAGGCCAGGCCGTTAGACTTGGTGTTAGTTGTAGCGCCTTAAGAAAATAGGGCCACTTTGTAGTATATTTTAGGGAGTTTGTTAGGAATAGAATGGCTTGGTAAGCTATGTATTTAAGGCTGGACCTAAGATTGTGAAGAACCATTATTTATGGAATTTTTTAAGATATAATTCTATGCTTCACGAGAGTAGGTAAATAGCTAAGGTGGGTAGAAATTTCGTGGATACTTCTCCAAGGAATAAGTTAGGTATAGTACAACAAGAAGCCAAATCCTAACCAGCAACCCTAGAAATTAATAGACTAAATCTTGCTACCTTTGGCCTAAGATAGGGCTTAGATTAGAAATACTAAAGGAATATATTATCTGAAGATAGTGTCAATATGGTTAGTAACTTAAGAGTGTTAGATCGAGTAAGAAGATCTAAGTAGAAAGGAAGATCATATCCATACATGATAAGACTTGCCTTGAAATGACCTACGACAGGTCAGGACTAGAAGGATGACCAATAGGTCTATGTAGTTGTCTAGTTCAGTCTCGCCCCTTACGCAGATAGGCATACTTACAAGAATTGTTTAGATTGATTATAGGTAGAAAGGAGTGGATCGTTAGGGACCTATTATAAAAGTTGAGGAGTTAACTTATAGGAATATAGTGAGTTAACTTATAGGAATATAGTATATGGTTTAAGGATTTATCAAGTTGCAGAGGATATGTGAACTTTCTATAGATAAAGCAATAGAAACCAAGATAGAAGCCTTACCTATAGGATTGTAACCCATCGGTAATATAGAAAGTGTTGGAGAAGCGACATATCGTCTTGCATCGACCTATTCTTAGAGGGAGTATAAGATGTATTCCACGTCTCACAATTGAGGAAGTATGCGAATGATCCCAGTCATGTGATCGACCATTCCGAGAGCACAATGGGACCCAGTCTATCATACAAGGATCAGTCAGTTGGTATCTAGGATACTAGTGAGGAAATGCTTAGAGGAAAGATGATTAGATTGGTTCAGGTTGCACGAAAGCACCATTCTCCAAGAGAATCTACTTGGGAGCAAGAAAGTTCCATGCAAAACGTTATTCCCATCTATTTGTGGATTCCGGTGAGTTTTAGCTTAATTATTTTATGATATAGATTTTTGTATGGTAGTGTTATTTTAATTTTGAGACAAAATTTTATAAGGTTGGGTAGGTTGTAAGCCCCCTGATTTTTTGATATTATTTTAATTTTTATTTTTATTTATTTAAATTAGATATTTAATTTAAAACTAGATTTTTATATCAATATCACTATAGACGTATTTTTTCGTAGCTTTGATTTTTGGAGCACAAGACATGACCATATCTCGAAACGTCCTTCATGATTTTTGTAGTAGACAGGTTTACCTTCAATTTGGTACATCATGTCTAATCCATACTTGTCCCTAACATTCCTTTGACTTCGCACAACTTCGGACTAATTTAGGTCAATTAACTGTTTACTGTGATCCCAGGCTTAACTTCCAACTTGAGTTCGGAATTGGACTTAGATCAAAATCATTTAACCCAATATATAGTTTTGACCCATTTTGAGCCTATGACACACATGTCGCGGGTGTGCTACTCAGACGAATTTCCATGTGCTATTTATTTGCGAATGGCACAGGAGACTCAATTGGATAATTTTTGGATTCGATTTGACTAAAAAATTTGTATGGATCCTAACCTAGCCAGCCCTGCTTGGTAGAGCCATGTTAGATTGTCATGACCCAATAGAATCATTTTGTATTTGTTTTACGGGAATTGAATAGTAAAATAGGTTAAATACAATTTTGTATGTATTTGATTATTATTTTTATTTTATTTTATTGAGTTATAAATGTATTTGCTTACAATGGATTTTATATATATTGATGTACAAGGTTTATTATATATTTTAAATGGTGTTATATAAGGCTTAGTATATAATTATTGTGAATTATGAATTATATTTTTATACATATAAATAAATATATATACGATTTCTTATTTTCATATATGATTATATATATATATAATATATATATATATATATATATATATATATATATATATAAACCTCTCTCATTTGAACTCCACAGAATCCGACCACTCCCCTCTTCTCATCAGGATCAGCGACAACCACACCAGCACTAAAAAAGCTTTCCGTTTCCTTGATTTCTAGCGTCATCATCCTCAATTCCTCAACGTCGTCAACGCCGCCTGGAACTCTGTTACGATTCTTGACCCCCTGGCTCGGATGGCGGCTAAACTTAAAGCCACTCGTCATGCTTTAACGTCCTGGAGCAAGCAGGCTTTTGGAGACATCTTTCAGGCAATTAAGGAGGCGGAGGACGACGTCACTCACACGGAGAACGTGTTCGCCATCCTTGGTTCTCCGGCGGCCCGTGCATCGCTCAACCTTGCTAGAGCTCTCCTCAAATCCAGGCTTAAAGTAGAAACAGAATTCTGGAGGCAAAAAGCCAGATCGACCTGGGACACCGACGGCGACCGGAATACCAGTTTCTTTCATGCTTGTGTCAAAGGTCGTAGAAACAAATTAAAATTACACCAGATATACGACGACAATAGAAACCTGGTGGACGACCAAGATGGAATTCAGGCCATAGCGGACTACTTCTACTCCAACCTGTTCACTAAAGAGCCGGTCGTTAAAGTCGATGCGCTTTTGTCCGAGATCCCAGCACTCATCGGTGATACGGATAATGAGGCCCTGTTGGAGACTCCTTCGGAGGAGGAAGTACAGGCGGCTGTCTGGTCCATCAAAGAATACAGCGCTCCTGGGCCCGATGGCTTCAACGGCGTCTTCTTCCGGTCTTGTTGGGACATCTTAAAATCAGATCTACTGGAGGACACCATAGCCTTTTTCCAAGGGGCGAGATATCCCAATTCCATTTCCTGTGCCAACATCATCCTTATCCACAAGAAAGACAACCCAAAAACCTTTAAAACCTGTCGTCCTATCAGCTTATGTACCTTCACCAACAAGATTATCTCGAAGATCGTCGCCAACCGGATGTCCAATCTCCTTCCCAAGATCATCTCTGACGAGCAAAGCAGTTTTGTTAAAGGCCGGAACATCACTGACAACATTCTCCTTATGCAGGAGATGATCACATGTATGAAGTTTCCGTCTAGAGGGGGAACGTCGCCATCAAACTGGATATGGAGATGGCTTACGACCGTCTGGACTGGCAACTCATGATCTGGGTCCTCAGAGCCTTCGGCTTCTCTGAACCCTGGATTGACATTATCTTCAGATCCGTCAACAATGCTTGGTTTTCCACGGTCATCAACGGCCAGGCGGCGGGGTTCTTCCGGTCCACTCACGGGATTAGACAGGGGGACCCACTATCTTCCACCATTTTCATCATTGCGGCAGAAGCCTCAACAGCATGCCCCGCACGCTCGGTTTCCATCACTTTCATACCACTACTGGTTGTCCGCTTATCACTCATCTTGCGTACGCGGATGACATTCTCATCTACTCCTCTGGCAACTTTGGGTCGATCGAAGTGGTTCTCAGTACGCTTGCTCGATACACCAGATGCTCCGGTCAGTACGTCAATAACAACAAGAGCGTCATATATACCCATCACAAGGCGGACAGATCCCGCTCAGCTGTCCTCTCCAATATGACCTCGTTTGCCACTGCCTACCCGCCTTTCCTGTACTTAGGTTGTCCACTAGTATATGGTAAGACGAACTTCGGTATATACGAGCACCTGGTTGACAAGATCCGTAAACTGATCGCGGGATGGCACAACGCTAAACTATCGCCCGAGGGCAAGATGATCCTTATCAAACACGTCCTTTCCTCCATCCCGCTGTACACCCTAGCCGTCTGCTCCCCGCCCAAGAAGGTCCTCCACTCTCTTGAATCCATTTTTGCCAAGTTCTTCTGGGATCACAGCGACGGTAAAGACAAACACCACTAGGCCAGTTGGGACACCATGGCCAAACCTACTGATGATGGAGGCCTATGATTCAGTAGACTTGCCCACATCGTGGATGCATGTTTCATGAAGCTGTGGTGGAAGTTGCGATCGGAGAGCTCGCTGTGGATGAGGTTCATGAGAGCTAGATACTCCAGATTCTCTCATCTGTCGGAGGCAGAGACTAACAGCAGAAGACTTGCTTACCTAGCCGAGCCCTCTAGGCAAGTATCCCTTGCTCATCGACGGCTCTTGCCCTCTCTCCTGGATTTTATTGTATTTAATTAATTTGTATTTGTAAATTGTATAACCATGATTAGTGTAGCCTAGTAGTAGAACTTCCATAATGATAACTTAGGATAGCTGGGTTCGATACCGGTTTACGATCGTATCGGACAACTCGGGCAGGTCATCCATACCTCCGAGGACACGAGCACGACTCACGAGTATGGATTGACCCCATATGCCCCGTATCCAACTCGTAGTCGGGTAAAGGCTTGGCTAACTGTTTCTATGACCTTGCTTGTGGCTTGGATATGACTGTGGGTCTTGGTGCGCCCTACATGGCGATTCTTGTTGAATGTGTTGGCTTGGCATCCACTACGCATCGTAGTGCTGCTGGAGGCCAAGACTTAGTGTTCTCGGCTATGGTTTGGTTTCCAGAAAATATGGTAGCGCTGCTGGAAGCTGAGACTTAGTGTTCTCAGCCTGCGATTCTGCGGCGGATTGTGCCGAGTAGATTTAGTCCCAATTCGCTGGGAGCTCCCGTCCAGAATATAAAGGAGACTGTCGAATTTTTCTAGAATTCGCGATCGGGAATTTGGTTCGAAGAATTAGGTAGAACCATTCCTTTGGTTTGCTAATCTAGACTCGTGCTTACTTGTTTTGGATATAGTGGTCTGATCCAGTACTTGCTAGGTAGACTCTTGACTAGATTAGTCGCCTAGTTCTTGACCTGTCTTGTCCGTCGGATAGCATAAGGAGCGCAGTTCCACCCGGGAGACGGTCTGCAACCTTGGTCCTTATTTGGTTTAAGGGTTGTGGATCTGCTCCAGAGCGGTTCACGCAATCCTTGCCATTCTTCGACAATATTTAATTAATATATTCTTGTCCCCTGACCATTCATTCTAGGAGTTATCCTAGTCTAGCCCGCCAGGACTGATAGTTATCCTATGTGTCGGGATTTATGATTTTGGATATATTTGAGGGTTGAGTATTATGGAGAATATGATCTCGAGAATATTGATTGATAGACTCACGTGGACTCTTGGATAGTATTGCTATTCCTTTTGAGGATGTTCTAATTCGACCGGACATGACTGTGAATTCTTGGATTTTGATGATCACGAATATTTTGCGGAACGAGAAGAATATCGAGGGTATTATTATATAATTTTTACTCGACTTCCTAAGCGCCCAAAACCTGGTTTGTTTGCTATATCTTGGTAGTAGTGAGACTTGTTTGCTGATAGCTTGTGATCATTGATTCATGGGATTCTTGTGAGCCAGAGGGCCTAGCATTGTTTATAGTGATGAGCTTGGTATTTGGCGATTATCTTTATTGACGTGATATTCACTCCATCGTAGATGGAAGACTCTTGATAGATTTGATCCGGTGGATAGACCGACTTGATGATTAGAGCTGTAGTCTCACTTGTATACTTGTTAGGATATTATAGTAGAGATCCCGACCATGTACTTGACCTGATATCCATACCACGATGTGGGCAGATTACTTCTTATGACTGACAGATTTGTCCTTGTCCCTGACATGACTACTTGTATCCGTGCTATAAGTCCAACTTACCCTTCGAGGAACTGGCCCTGACTTTGTACTGCGGTGCCCCTTGTCTACTGGCACTTTGAGGTGCTACTTCCATGATTATATGGCATTACAATGCCATCCTGATATTCTAGCTATATTATATGATTACCTGCACGGGTACCTTGGTAGTTAGCCTTTAGTCTTAGCGTGGTCAGGATTGCTTGCTTGCTTGTTGCATAACACTAAGGATGGATCACAACTGGGACTATAGGTGCCGAGGTTGATTCTTACTTAGCGTTCTCGTACCGAGGTACGATATCTAGGAGGATGATTGTGTGACCACGGTATGTGATTTTCGATAAATGTATGGTTATTCTAGGTAACTTAAACTGGTAGAAGTATTGGAAGGGAACGAAATTCCGAGATCGTGCATTACCAGCCTTATCCCAGATATTAGTCATGACCTGCAGGCTGGCCGCCACGGATGTTGTTACCATTTGCACTAGCGGATGGCTAGATCCGGCTACTACTTATGTACTATGTACTTCTCTTGCTCGTACGGTGGCCTTACGAGGGATCGGTGCTTATCTTGTCTTGCTATACTTGGCTCCAGTAGCCCTGTTGGGACAGCACGATCTAAGGATTCCCATACTTGTATTGTTAGGATAACCCAACCTCCACATAGAGAGCCGTAGGCATTTTGAGTGGTCGCTTATTCTTCTAAATTGTTTGGCTTGTTGCTTGCCCAGACGACTGATATCGAGTCCCAGTTAGCGATGCAGGTATTATTGGATGTTAGGGAGATTGTGATGATTGTTGGTTATTTAGCTACTTTAGTTTTGGATTGTTATCGTGCGTTGGGACCGCACGACCCCTACCCTTATTTACTGTTTATATATATTCTGCTTTCTATTTTATCCTGCTGGCTTTTTCGCCCGTCCTTGAGCCTTCCTTTCTGGTACTTGCTACGGTTGACCAGACCAACCCTAGATTATTTCCAGATTGTCTGTGACCGACCCTGTGGATCTTCCAGACTCGATTTGGAGGATGTGCTTCAGTTTTCGACCATGCTAGGAACTGTGGGAAGGTATACTCATCTACATTACTATCTTGTACTGTAGATTTCTCGATTATCATATGTGTATTTCCTGCTTTCCATATGATTATCTCTCTTGCTTAGTATTTTATTGTTATTGTCTGTGGATATAAGATCAGATTTAGGCTATAGAATGATTGCATGCTAGGATACCCAGCGAGATTGACAGTCGTCATCGTCGTATAACGTATTCATACCTTATACGGTGTAGCTGGCCGACGTCCATCCCCGTATTTTGGTACTGGGGCGTGACACGGTTTTAGTGGTGGCCCATGCCGGTCTCATTTTAAGATTTTATTGGGTATCACATGATTATTGATCTCAGTCCACTATTCCTTGCTATTCCCACTTGTTATACTTGTCCTTCGCTCCCTTGAACCTGTGAACTGGTCCTCATCTCTACTTGGACCTATCTTGCTTGGCCATGTCTTATTCGTGTTATCTACCTCTGATCCTTGTTTGATAGATATGATCCTATAGTTGGTCATGTCGATCACCTTATTTGATGAGATGTTATCTTATCTCCATCATTTGGGTTACATAATTATTTATCTTGGGTTCTGTACTCTCTATCGGTGTTTCACCCTGGTTGATTTTTTGTATCCCTTTCATGCGTTGACTTTGTGTTGACTTAGTATCATTATCGCCCTCTTCGAGCGTTGGCTGGATTGCTGCGGAATGAAGATTTCATCTGGACTCTGAGATTGGATATTTCAGCATTTGTTGAGTGTCCAATGGGTATTCTTGTATCAATTTAGCTTCTTTGATTCTGGACAGTTCTACAATTATGATTATTTGTTTTAAATGTTATCTTGGTTATAGATATACTTTCTATGTAGTATAATTTGCATGGATTTTGGATTTGGAGTATTTCCTAAGAAACTGTCTGGTTTATTGAATGTGTCTTTGGATGCATAATTATGGTTTGACATGGATTATGAGTGTTGATTATTTTGTAGAATTATCATGTTGTGTTATTAGATATTTTATGGTTTTAGTGACTTGAACATTTGAGTTATGGATTTTATTTGTTTTGGGTATTTGTCAAGAGTAACCGGGTGACCCTAGTATACATTGAAGGCGTGGTAACAAAAGTTGCAGCCGCTCGATTATAGTGCCCTGGTGCATCTTTTGCAGCCATTACGGATGGCGTGGCAAGGAACAATCATGACACATTTTTCGGATATTAGGAACTACGGTCATCGGTTCGAGACAGATATCCTGTATTTTATGATTTATGAGGATTTTTATGCAGTTGGGATTTTACGTTTTCGGACATTGTTTTTGATATTTTGTACTTGTTTTGACTTATAGAGTTATTTCGAGCAGGTGAGATTTTAATTTTTGAGATTTCTTAGTAGTTTGGATTTACCCTGAGAGTTGACTTGTGTAGCTAGACATTGTTTTTCTTGATGTTTTTATATCGAGATTTTATTAATTTCTTGATTGTATTACTTGATTTCTGTAAGGTGGATAGAGTTTTCATGGCAGATATATATGTACTAGTTTTGAAAACCCTATTTTGATAATTTTGAAATTTCAAGAACAAAATTTTTGTAAGGTGGATAGGATGTCAAATCCCTATTTTTGAAATAGGTATCTGACTGTATTTTGTATTTTTGGTAAATTTAAATTTGGATATTGTTAAAATTTTATTGATAATTTCTTGAGGGTGTATTTTATCCATAATATTATTCTTGCCACTATTGTTACTATCATTTTTATTATCATTATTATTATTATTATTATTATTTTATTCCTACTCCTCCCTTTTACCTAACCCTAACCCCAACCCATGCTCTCACTCTCATCTCTCTCTCCCCCTCACTTTTCACTCAGCCGACACCCCCTTACCTAACCCCCTCACCTCTCTCTTCACTCTTTCTCTCTCCCGCTCATCTCTCTCCCGATCCCTCTCTCTTCTCCTCCTCACGGGACCAGCCCGAGCCTCCTCTCTCCTCCCTCAACTCTCTCTCTCCCTTCTCTCGAGCTCTCCTCCTCCTCCCTCTCGGCCTCCTCCCCATGGCCGCGGCCGCCACCATCTCCCACCACTGCAGCCGCCGCCACCACTTCAGCCACCACCGCCATAGCGACCACCCCCATCGTCGCCGTCGTCTCCATCGCCACCACCACCTCCATCTCCGGCGCCACCGCCATGGCCGCCCCCTTCAGCCACCACCGTCACTCCACCGTGGCTGCAACCACCCTCACCACCGGCGTCGTCGCCGTCTCCTTCGACGGCTGCCACCATCGCCACCAACACTTCCAGCCACCGCCTCTTCTCCTTCCTCTCATCGTCGCGAGTCGCAGCCACCGGTTCCCTCCTCGTCGTCGCCATCTTCTCCGGCCAGCGGGCGCGGTGCCGCCGCTGCTGTCCTTCCTTCTTCGTCGCGAAGCCCGACCCGACCTGACCTGGCCGACGACTCCTCCAGCTTTCCCCCTTCTCTGTCTTCTCCGACAGCCAGAGCCTCCGCCGCGAGCGCAGGGCTGCCTTGGGCTATGAGCTCCTCGGGGAGCGAGCCCCCTCGATCTGTGCGTGCATTAAATTACGTACTGCCTCGAGCAGTACGCTGCCTCGTGTATCGTGCTATCTCGAGCAGCGCACACTCGTTCTGCGTGTGCCTCGATCTGTGTACTTCGTTCCCTATGCACCTCGGTGTGCGTGTCGGCCTCGGGGTACGTGCTGCTTCGGTTTCGTGCACCTAGATTCACGTGTTGCCTCGAGCAGAGGGACGCCTCGAGCCCCGTGTTGCCTTAGGCACCGTGCCATCTTGATTTGTGCATTGTCTCATTTTTCGTGTCCCGGCCTTTGTGCCTATCTCAATTTTTGTGCTGCTCCGATTTGCGTACATGTATCGATTTGCGTGCTGTATTGGTATACATACCACCTTGGACTTCATGTCACTCCAATTTGTGTGCCGTATTGAATTGCATGCCTCCTTGAGTCTTGTGCTGTCTCGATTTGCGTACATGTCTCGATTTGCGTATCGCGATGATTCGTACGCCATCGTGATATTCGCTATCTTTTGATCTATGTGTGTATCTCGATTTACGTGCACGTTGTCTCATGTTCATCTCGATCTTCGAGTTATCTCGATTCTCGTGCATGTCTCGATATATGTGCACGTCTCGGTTTGCATGTCTATATCGATCCGTGTGCCTCAGTTTTTATGCCAGATCTATGTACTACTTGCGGGACCCGTACGGTATAGCCTCATGCCATTCTTCGTGATTTTTGTCATTATTTTATTATTTAATTCTAATGATTGTTTATTGTGTGTTCTGAGGATCTCGATGAACGTGCTAGCCTGGATCCTGATCGCCGAAGACTTGCTTACCTAGACGAGCCCTCTAGGCAAGTATCCCTTGCTCATCGACGGCTCTTGACCTCTCTCCTGGATTTTATTCTATTTAATTAATTTGTACTTGTAAATTGTATAACCATGATTAGTGTAGCCTAGTAGTAGAACTGCCATGATGATAACTTAGGATAGCTGGGTTCGATACCAGTTTACGACCGTATCGGACAACTCGGGCGGGTCATCCACACCTCCGAGGACACAAGCACGACTCACGAGTATGGATTGTCCCCATATACCCCGTGTCCGACTCGTGGTCGGGTAATGGCTTGGCTAACTGTGTCTATGACCTTGCTTGTGGCTTGGATATGACTGTGGGTCTTGGTGCGCCCTGCATGGCGATTCTTGTTGAATGTGTTGGCTTGGCATCCACTACGCATCGTAGTGCTGCTGGAGGCCAAGACTTAGTGTTCTCGGCTATGGTTTGGTTTCCAGAAAACATGGTAGCGCTGCTGGAAGCTGAGACTTAGTGTTCTCAGCCTGCGATTCTGCGGCGGATTGTGCCGAGTAGATTTAGTCCCAATTCGCTGGAAGCTCCCGTCCAGAATACAAAGGAGACTCTGCCGAATTTTTCCAGAATTTTCGGTCGGGAATTTGGTTAGAAGAATTAGGCAGAACCATTCCTTTGGCTTTCTAATCTAGACTCGTGCTTACTTGTTCTGGATATAGTGGTCTGATTCCAGTACTTGCTAGGTAGACTCTTGACTAGATTAGTCACCTAGTTCTTGACCTGTCTTGTCCGTCGGATAGCGTAAGGAGCACGGTTCCACCCGGGAGACGGTCTGTAACCCTGGTCCATGTTTGGTTTAAGGGTTATGGATCTGCTCCAGAGCGGTTCATGCAATCCTTGCCATTTTTTGGCGGCATTTAATTAATATATTCTTGTCCCCTGACCATTCATTCTAGGAGTTATCCTAGTCTAGTCCGCCAGGACTGATAGTTATCCTATGTGTCGGGATTTGTGATTTTGGATATATTTGAGGGTTGAGTATTATGGAGAGTATGATCTCGAGAATATTGATTGATAGACTCACGTGGACTCTTGGATAGTATTGCTATTCTTTTTGAGGATGTTCTAATTCGACCGGACATGACTGTGAATTCTTAGATTTTGATGATCACGAATATTTTGCGGAACGAGGAAAATATCGAGGGTATTATTATATGATTTTTACTCGACTTCCCAAGCGCCCAAAACCTGGTTTGTTTGCTATATCTTGGTAGTAGTGAGACTTGTTTGATGATAGCTTGTGATCATTGATTCATGGGATTCTTGTGAGCCAGAGGGCCTAGTATTGTTTATAGTGATGAGCTTGGTATTTGGCAATTATCTTTCTTGACGTGATATTTACTCCATCGTGGATGGGAGACTCTTGATAGATTTGATCCGATGGATAGACCGACTTGATGATTAGAGCTGTAGGCTTCCTTGTATAGTTGATAGGTTATTATAGTAGAGATTCTGACCATGTACTTGACCTGATATCCATGCTACGATGTGGGCAGATGACTTTTTGTGACTGACAGATTTGTCCTTATCCCTGACATGACTACTTGTATCCGTACTATAAGTCCAGCTTACCCTTCGAGGAACTGGCCCTGACTTTGCACTGCGGTGCCCCTTGTCTACTGGCACTTTGAGGTGCTACTTCCATGATTATATGGCATTGCGATGCCATCCTGATATTCTAGCTATATTATATGATTACCTACACGGGTACCTTGGTAGTTAGCCTTTAGTCTTAGCGTGGTCAGGATTGCTTGCTTACTTGTTGCATAACACTAAGGATGGATCACAACTGGGACTATAGGTGTCGAGGTTGATTCTTACTTAGCATTCTTGTACCGAGGTACGACATCTAGGAGGATGATTGTGTGACCACGGCATGTGATTCCCGATAAATGTATGGTTATTCTAGGTAACTTAAACTGGTAGAAGCATTGGGAGGGAACGGAATCCCTAGATCGTGCACTACCAGCCTTATCCCAGACATTAGTCATGACCTGCAGGCTGGCCGCCACGGATGTTGTTACCATTCGCACTAGCGGATGGCTAGATCCGGCTACTACTTATGTACTATGTACTTCTCTTGCTCGCACGGTGGCCTTACGAGGGATCGGTGCTTATCTTGTCTTGTTATACTTGGCCCCGCTAGCCCTGCTGGGACGGCACGATCTGAGAATTCCCATACTTGCATTGTTGGGGTAACCCAACCTCCACATAGAGAGCCGTAGGCATTTTGAGTGGCCGTTTATTCTTCTAAATTATTTGGCTTGGCTTGGCCAGTCGACTGATATCGAGTCCCAGTTGGCGATGCAGGTATTATTGGATGTTAGGGAGATTGTGATGATTGTTGATTATTTAGCTACATTAGTTTTGGATTGTTATCGTGCATTGGTACCGTACGACCCCTACCCTTATTTACTATTCATATATGTTCTGCTTTATATTTTATCCTGCTGGCTTTCTTCGCCCGTCCTTGAGCCTTTCTTTCTAGTACTTGCTACGGTTGGCCTAACCAACCCTAGATTGTTCCCAGATTGCCTGTGACCGACCCTGTGGATCTTCCAGACTCGACTTGGAGGATGTGCTTTAGTTCCCAACCATGCTAGAAACTGTGGGAAGGTATACTCATCTACATTACTATCTTGTACTGTAGATTTCTCGATTATGATATGTGTATTTCCTGCTTTCC
This sequence comes from Iris pallida, assembly GCA_029216955.1. NCBI lineage: Eukaryota > Viridiplantae > Streptophyta > Magnoliopsida > Asparagales > Iridaceae > Iris > Iris pallida. The sequence goes on along the minus strand of JANAVB010025199.1, from coordinate 917,233 downwards.
ATATGATTATCTCTCTTGCTTAGTATTTTATTGTTATTGTCTGTGGATATGAGATCGGATTTAGGCCATAGAATGATTGCATGCTAGGATATCCAGCGAGATTGACAGCCGTCATCGCCGTATAACGTATTCGTACCTTATACGGTGTAGCTGGTCGACATCCGTCCCCGTATTTAGTTACTGGGGCGTGACAGATATAGGGCTACGAACTGAGCCTGTGTGGGGCAGAATGAGACGTCCGTGTAGCAAACTCAGTACACGATCGTCGTGCGACGGATCGGGGAATCGGCACCATTCGCCTACGGGTATAAGCGACAGGACGACCACGCGGCCCATCGTGCGGCGCTGCTGAGGGCGACGAGAAGACATCCGCCATAAACGATCGCAGGCTCGATCGTAAGGACGTAGACGATCGTCGGTAATATGTGCGTCGTGCGCATAGAACGGGCGGCTGGGCGGAATCGGTAGTCGCAGTCGGCAGGGAATCAGTGGCCGTCATACGGGCGGTCACCCTTAGTCGTCGAGGGTGTCTCTTCTGCGTCGTAGGCAAAGCGAGGTGTTGAGTAACTGTCATCGAAAGACGGTGTACTTCCAAGCGGAGCTCTGGAGCGCACGGAGTGCACGGGGTGCGTGTGCACGGCGATGACGACAATGCCAACGGACTACATCCGCACTCCAACGGACAACGGCCTCAGGACACACACACACATATATATATATATATATATATATATATATATATATATAAACCAAAAACCTAACCTAACTTCTTTCCCCTTGATTCGAAGCGGCAGTAGCCATCACCGCACCTGTGGCCGGGAACCATTGCATGGCCACCCACCGCTGGGCCCCCGTCATGTGCGCACCAGACCGGGATAGCAGCACAGCGTGTATGCCAACAACAACGATGGCAGCGATGGCTACCGTGGCTCAGATCGTCGCGGTGTCGTACGACCACCACCCCTTGGTCGTCGGACCACCACGCGACGCCAGACGCAGGTGGCAGCCATTGTAGCGGCGAGTTAGCAGTGCCGGGTAGCGGCACGCGAACACGAGCGCAACACAGCAGCAGCGGCCATCGCAACCACTGCCTGCACAGTGGCTATGGGACCCCGACAACCCTCACGAGTAACCCCTGATGTGCCTCCTTCCTCCCCGTTGCACGGCACGGGCTGTTCGTGCATTTTGCACAAAATCCTGTCGTGACGCATGCGAATTCGAGTCCATAATCGTATTTCAGGACAGCAACTTTGGACGCATTTTCTGGATAATTCTACAACTGGATCGTCGATCTGATTCTTCTGTCTAAATCTCAATCTCAGTATATAACCCTCTGCACACCTAAATTTTTAACCGTCAATTCGAACGTTTTATAGATCAAAACCGGCCACCAAGTTGACCGTTTAAAACATGTTTAGTTTGGACAGATTCGTGGAGCCAACTTCGCTGATTCGTTTCTCTCTCGTCGAAGCTCTGGTTGACTAACCACCAACTCCAGTGCGTAGTAGGTATATATAACCACTTTCATGCCATAAAAATTTTAGTTTCCTAGGATATCGTTTGGTTAGTTTAAATCGACGCCAAAGTTAGCCTCTCGAAATCATAATTTTCAACATATAAAATTATGTTTTTGAACCCAGAACATCGAATTCCAAATTTGACACCACCATTGGACTCATGGCGTCAATCTGGCAAGATTGACATATAATTTGTCAAATTTGGACAACCTTTATCTTGGTGTAAAGCGAGTCCAATGGCGGACACAGTTTTGACCCAAAAATTAATATTTTGTCCCTATGTTCAGAATTGGACTTATGGGTAGCCTATCCTAGCTATTTTGCTTATTTCAAAAATATTAGTAATATCTGTTTCAGCATCCAGAGATGTTTATGGGAGTTCCACCTTTACTGCTTTATTTGGATTGACGAGTTCGCTTGTAGGGCGTCGTCGAATCATCGTACAACCTTCAGAAAAGATACCGTGCCACTGTGATCTTATTTTATTTTCTGTTATACATGGACGTGTTGTTGTATGTTAGAATTAAATGTGTTCGGAGTACGTCCAAGTATGACTAGGGTGTCGTCAATGATGTCATCGATGATATATATTAGGTATGTGTGTGACCTAGCGTGCTAGTAGACTTCCTCGTATTGAAATTATTCTTCAATGACTTCTATGACTTGGACACGACTCATGACACAATATTTGGAGTAAAAGTTTTATTGGTATTGGCACACACCCTGTACTTGGCCGGTATAAAGGGTTCGTGTGATGGATCATATATGACTAGTTATGTTAGTTAGAGGACTTACATTTGAGATACAAGTCGTACAAGTCGTGGACATAACCTTGTACTACTCCTAGGATGGAAAGACTATTAGTAGGCGTACGGGATTACCCTATCCTCATCAGCCTTCGTATGCCAAATTATAGGCTATACTAGTGGATATTCCATTATCGTCTGCGGACTAGTCTCCGATTTGGGCGGGAGTATGCTAGTATATTTGTGATATTAATTGACGCTAATATCACTCCTCACCTATCTGTACAATCCCAAAGTAGTCTTCAAGTGCATTCACTTAGATGGATAGTTTACATTGTCTGTTATTTTCATGTTAATGTATATTACTTTTACTTTTCATATTGTGACTAGTTGTTGTATCTTGTTACGTCCCTCTGAGGACCTCGTGATCTCTACAGGTTGTTGCTGAGCTTATAGTATAGACAGGCAGATGGGATTATTTTGGCCGCATCGTTCAGGTATTACTTGTAGTGTTAGTTTATCATTTTCTCGTGCTTTCTATTTTCTTTCATGTTATATCTTGCTTATTTAGCCTAGTTTTACCGGATCTCTATTATTCTTTGGGTCCAGTCCAAATATATATATGCTAATGGACTGCAGACCATGACATATATTATTTGTTCTTTATTTTGTTCATTATTATGAATTCGGACATAGTTGGGATAGAGTAGATTTAGTTTACTTTACAGCATACTACGATTAGGATAAGTCCATTAAATTGGGAATACTTATTCTAGTCGTACAGCTGGCATACTCATGCCTTGAATTTCTATATATTTTAGAACTAGGGCGTGACACGAGCAGCATCCTTCGCCAGCTTCACTCTGAACACACATCGATTCTTCAAAGCCTTACTACCCTTTGGCAATCATACCAACTCATAAGGGGAGTTTTCCTGCAAGCAACTCATCTCCTCATGCATGGCCTGTATCCTCTTCTGCTTATGTATGTCTTCCATTGCCTCTATGAAGCTTTCAGGCTCTATTCCGTTATTCATTAGAACGTACTCATCTGGTGAGGACCACATGGATGGCCAACGCTGTCTCATGCTCCTCCTCAATAGAATCTCTGGTGCTAGTTGTGTACAAATAGCCTTATTTCCTTCAGGAACTGCCTCCTCGGTATGCTTATTCTTCTGAGGGTTACCCTAACCACCGTTAGTAGGTTGACGATCAAGGTTGGGATCATCTCCATGTATTGGCTCTTCCGTAACTAGATCATCTATAGTGTCCTCTAGAAATAGCTTGAAATGTGATGACTCTAACTTAGGCAATTCCTCCCCCTCAGAAGGAATCTCAAAATCCTGAGTGTTGGTCATGGTTTGATCCTCGATGAATACCATGTCCCTGCTTCAATGGATCTTCTTTTCCACTAGGTCGTAGAGTCTATAGCCAAACTCATCCCGACCATAGGCGACAAAGATTCACTTCTTCGTCTTTGGCTCAAGTTTGGATCTCTTATATTGGTACATGCATGATGTAATACCCTGTCCCGCTCAGGTCAACTGGATGAATAGAAATGCAATAGCATTTGGACTTGGCTATACAACATCTTATTCAAAGTCCCGTTCGATCGAGGTAACTCCTCGCTCAGGTGGCTGCCTTCGATGAACTTGCCTCAGCATGGATTTCACATTAATAAGATGGAGTTTTTAAATGCACTAATTAGGCTTGATAATAAAATGAGTTGAATCCACATAAGTAAAGGAATAATCCAACTTTGGGTCGGATTGAGTTAGAATATGAAAAGGTCCCATGGTTGGCTTAGAAATGTTGTATGACGTGCTTTCAACTTAACACTCGATCCTTCGTCCCGCGGCTTGGGAGAAGGGAAAGCTTGTTTATGTTGTCATAAGGCTATTGACTTAGTATAGTCACAGGAGTCGCATGGTATAGATGCTTGGTAAAGTACACAATGTCCCACTATTCCATTATCCCTTGCCTGGTATAGCAAAATTGTCCCACACTCTCAATCCACATTCCCACGGTCATAAGGCTTGGCATAACTTTTGCTCGTCCTCCGGTTTAAGTTGTATCACATGGTTTATGGCATGGTCTTGGCACTAAAATAGAACACGGTTGGTTCAAGTTACGCTGGAAGGCTATCAATTAGTTATTTCTGAGCTTGAGTCAGAAGGGTATGGAAGCACTAAAAATTCTCGGGGGTATAGGTCGGTTGTCGAGGCAATCCCTGGTTTAGGCTCCGCAAGGAAGTATAAAGAGTAAAGAAATGAAACAAAGGTTTAAGTTGTACTATCGGTTAGGCCATGCATTTACGTTGAGTCTAGAAGTTATCGTAGGTGCGTGGTCATGGACAACTTGTGCACAAAGTTTTGCATCCTCGATTCGGTAGCCTGGGACCACAGGTTCATTTCGGCCTAGGAGGAAAGCAAGATAGCAGAGCAAGAACACGCTCAGGTGATTCGAGAACTTCAGCGGGACTAGTTGTCACGCCCCGATTTCAAAGAATAGATAGTCGTCCCCCGGGCGTGATGTCGTGCGAACCTAGATTACGGTCGCACAAGGCACAGTCATAAGGTTATCTGAAACACAACATCTAAGAGAGTAAGCAGAGAAATTAAACACATCTTGAGACAGATAAATTTGTATTTTATTGATAATAGACATTATTTTACAAGATTTATTACAATCATGCCACGCGGGCTTACAACATGACTCGATTATAAAATGGGCGCCGATGAGATAGTCGTTCCATACATGCATTCCTCAATTTACTACAAAAGTATTCCATCCACATGGAATGGAGGAAGTCGAGACATCTTCTTGGACTGTTTGCATAGAGTCTTCAAAAGTTGAGCAGCGAGAGTCTTCGATACGCAGTTAAAGCTTTAAAATACGAACATCGCCTTAGCTAGTTGGCGCATTTCTCTTGATTTGTAGCACCTATAGAGGGCGAGGGTCAGTACGATCACATGTACTATCGAGTGCCTAATTTAAACCCAAGCTCTCATTTGTTTAAGTAGTTTTATAAAACATGTTAGCTATTTTGTGATCTTTCTAACCATCCTGATTGATTTGTATGTTAACATGTTAAGAGGCAAGCATATGAAAATCCTATACATTGAGCAGCTATCCATATTCATCCCATGTCAAGAATATTAGTTCAAGCAGTGAAAGGGTGTGAAGGTCACTGGCAATGTCAAGCCATCATGGACTATAGCTGGGTTAGACGGCGATCCTTTTGCGGCAGGTAGCGACCCATGCTAGTCTTGCTGGCACTTGATATACTCATTCCTCCCGGGCCGAATTGGTTCCTTGGCCTAGGCAACCATTCGAGAAAACTATAACTTGTGCACAAGTTGTCCAATGACCGTACTATTCTTCTTTGAAACTTAGCTATTTTATGCAGTTAGCCTTATCGTTACGATATTCGTTAATCGATTCAATCCATCATTTGCATAGGACTAAGTAAATAGGGCATAAGAGAGTATACATCAGTTTCATGTTAGTAATTCTATAGCAAGTGTTTCGTGAAAAATTGTGCCACGATTTATTGATTCTATACTACGACTACGAACATGCATTTTGTGTTTCATGTTTGATTTGAAAACAGGGGGTTGAGTTGAAGGGGGTCAGCCACTCACCTTAGTATTGCTTGAGGCAAAAAATTGGTTAGTCGCGCTTAGACTATAACCACCACTTTTCAAAAATAGGGGTATTTATGACTTTTCCTATTTTGTACCGATTTAAAATTTATTTTATATTAATTGTAATGACCTTATTTTTAAATTTTCCATGATTGACATTATTTCATATAATTAAATATAAGATATAGTTAGTTGTTAGTTGTTAGTTGTTAGCTACTAGTTAGACCTATGTTAGTGGACCAGTTAGCCTAGACACTAAAGTAGAGACCAACAATTAGCAAAACATGACTCGTAAACCAACTCATTAGACTAGTCCCATTAGGGTAATTATTCATGGCTAATTAGTTCATTTAGAGATTAGATTTTTGTCCAAAATAAACCTAAATCTTCACATGTAATTAATTACCCAAATGATAATTTAGAGGGCATGATTGACATTTTGGTTAGGCTCCAACCTAGGCTATATATGGTCGGCCACTTGAGGAGCCTCTCCTCACTTCATTCATTTCATCTCTAGCCTCCATCTTTCCAATTTGGAGTTCTTCCCAAAGAAGGAGCCTTCCCACCATTAATTTCTCCCAATCCCACTCTTTTTCCTCCATCATTCCTCTCATTCTCTCTAGAAGGAAGTGCCTACAAGGAGTTTGGAGCTAGGATCAAGGAGAAGAGTCCATTTGTTAAGGAATTTTGTGTCGGATTCGTGTCCATCGGATTGTTCATTGGGAATCCATCTCCCAATAGGTATAACACCCTCTAACCTTGTCATTTAAATTCTAATTATGATATTTGACCCTTAGTAACTCACCCGTGTATAATGACAACCCTTAGAAAGAGTTTTGAGGCTCTAGTGAGTCCTCATTTGAAAGTTAGAATGGGTTTTGTGTCACTTTTAGAAGAAATCCGGGAGTGGCACACCAAGTGTTTGTTGAAATGTCCCATAGGCTAAAATAGACTTATGGATAGTGTTTGAGACTAGTATCGTGTCTACAAATGGATACAAATAGGATGTGTCTTGATGTACTAGGACACGGAGCCAATTTGGGAATTTTTGGACCTCGACACATTGGTGCACACACTATCATGACAAGTGACACTAGCAATGGCTCACTATGTATCCCACTATTTCTTATATACAAATCTCTATTTGAGAAGTGTACACATTGCATACATATAGATATACATTCATGAATTGTGTGTATCTATATATATATATATATATATATATATATATATATATATATATATAGCATAGTGTAATAAAAAAATATAGCATAGTGTAATATAGTTAGCTGCTATATAGGCTATTATACTATTATAGATATGATAAGGGAGTGAGATGGGTACTGTAGCAGTAGGTTGGAGTTTGGGATACATGGGGAATATTCTATATTGTATATGTATAACATTTAGCTATATATTTTTTAGCTATATATATATATATATATATATATATATATATATATATATATAAAATATGGGTCCGACTATTGACACCCCATGTATTTCTAAGGACACCCCAATTTCTAAGTACACCCCACATGTAGTTGATTAAGCTTATAAAAATACTAAGTACACCCCAATATTTGACAAAAATACCCTTACCTATTCTACACCCCCATCTCAAAGCTTTCTAAGTACACCCCTAAAATTCCACTCCACTCTCCTCCCTCACAAAACCCTAACATTCACTCTCCTCCCTCACAAAACCCTAACATTCACTCTCCTCCCTCACAAAACCCTAACATTCACTCTCTGGTCCCTCCAGTCGCTGCCCGGTCGCCTCCCCTTCGTCGAAGAGTTCTCCCTTGTTCGGCTTCGCAATGGATAGAGGAAAACAAGTTCAATCGGAAGGTAAATTTTCGCAAATCGACCTGTAGATGAGTAATCTTGTTCGAAATTAGTATCTATCTTCGTTTAGGATCTCTGTGTATGTTTCAAAACCGATCGATTGTCACAACAACGAGACAATCGTTCGAATTTTTTTTGGAATTCGCGACACTGTTCGACCCTGGTCGGTCGGGCAAAAAGCAAATATTCGACCTGTAATGGTCGAACAATTTGCAATTGTTCGACCTGTTGTGGTCGAACAGTTTGCGATTGTTCGACCTGTTGTGGTCGAACAGTATGTGGTTGTACGACAAGTATTGGTCGAACAGTACATTTTTAAGGCAAAACATATATTTTCTCCTTAATGTATGGTTGTTGATTAAATTTACAGGAAACACTAGGCGGAGGGAAGCCACTCATGCTTCTGCTAGGAGACGTCGTGCCGAAGAACAAGAACGTGCACGTCTTGAAGAACAAGAACGTGCACGTCTTGAAGAAGCTACGGTCGTTGCTCCGACTCAACCGACCGGCCAATTAGACGAAGAAGAAGGCCACGCAGACGAAGAGCGGCGCACAGATGAAGAAGAGGAAGAAGACGCTGATATTTTGATGGGCCCTTGTCCCGGTGGACCTGAGGATCCCCGACTTATTCCAAGTTTCAAAACTCATGTGGCGTACGAGATTTGGAACGGAATTGAGAGGCCCGTATTGAGGTGTTGGTGCCACACAACCAAGATGGATACATGAAATTTAGAGGGCAATATAAGCGAGTTGCTTCGGAACTCTCGAGTTGCGAAATTAAGGTCGGTTTCGTACAAGACGCCAAATAAGAATCTAATTTGTGCGTTTCTCGAGCGTTGGCAACCAGAGACTAACACTTTCCACATGCCATTCGGTGAGATGACAATTACACTGGATGATATTTTTTGTCTCATCGGACTCCCGGTCAGTGGGCTACCAGTGGTTGAACCATTGTCAGCAAGGGGACGGGAGGAGCCAAAGAAGATGATTAATAGGTTGTTGGGGGTGTCAGAAAGGGATGCACATACTGAGCTTCTGGGCCAGAGAGGTAGCTCGGTCCGGATGGAGTGGCTCCGGTCTGAATTTGAGTCAGACGTCAGTAGCACGGATAATGTGAAAAGAAGGCGTGCTGTCCGTGCCTATTTATGGTTCGTACTTGGATGCACAATATTTTCTGACAAAAGTGGGACACGTGTTGATACAAAAGTTCTCAGCCTTTTAGAGAATTTGAACAACGTCAATGACTATGCCTGGGGAGCTGCTGCTTTAGCTTTCTTATACCGACAGCTTGGAGTAGCATCTCGGAGTGGGGTCCGCCAAATATGTGGATACTTGACTTTACTGGAGGTATCTATATCTCAGCCCGTGATATGCATTTTTTTAATGTTATACAACGACCAATATGCTTCATATTTTCGTATTGTAGGCATGGATATTCGAGTATTTTCCCTTCACGAGGCCTACACATAACGTCAACTATCAGATGGGGGACCCACTTGCTATGAGGTGGGCCAATAGACCCCATGCTGGACCAGGTACCAACATGGTCTCATCCATCAGGGAGGTATTGGACAATCTTCAAGTCCACAATGTGAGTGTTAATTTATCCATTTACTCATAACTTTTGTTCTACCCATAACTAATTGTTTCAATTTATGATGTAGGTGAATTGGACTCCCTACCACGGAATGAGGAACAGTTTTCCTCGCGACGATGTGACTTTCTTTCATGGATGTATACGTGCCTTCGATATTGTAGAGCCGTATCATCCCGACCGTGTCCTTCGGCAATTTGGGCTACGACAAAAAATTCCTTACGATCCTTTGTTTCCAAGTGAGGTCCGTCGGGGAAGCACGAGCCAGCAGTACAAGCTGGCGTTCAATGTTCTAGGAGGCTACTTCCAATACTGGCGCAGCCATGTACTGTCTCCTGAAGCCCGTGGGAGAGCTGCCAACCCTGCATGGGAGTGTACAAATGATTATATGGTTTGGTATAGGAAGTTTTCACACCCTATCGTCCAAATCCAGATAACGTCTCTAGCGCCGCTGGTACTACATCTACCCAGACTGGGCCAGACCCATGGGCCATGATCGAAAATGCATTGGAATATCTACAACCGGAGTACCAGCAATTGATGGACAGTCAAGAGCCACTAGACCCGTCGATCGTCGAGTCAACCATAATTGGCGCATATGGCGCACTAAAGCTCCAGCCCCAAGATCAACCTGAATCTTCTAGGAGGGAAACTAGTCGTAGGTGTCGTCGTAGGTCATAGACTATGACTACAACCAACATTGACTTTGTTATTATGTTGTTTTTTGATGTGGTTTTTGTTATTTTGTGGTTGTTTAGAAAAATTGTGGTGAATCTTGATTACAACCAACATTGACTTTGGTTAAATGTTACTTTGAAATTCTTGCCAAAAGTTGGCGGTTAAATTTGGTGAAATTCTTGCTAAAAGTTGGTTGCTAAATGTGGCTTGGATTTTGTGGTGAAACCCTAGCAATGTCCTTATAACTGCTGAAAGTCCACACTAGTTGGTTGCACATGGAATACAATTAATCGTCCTCGCTAATTGGCCAAAGTCTCAACATGTGAGCTACTGGATGGAACAATTTCCTTATACTTTTCGATCCGTTCTTTGTAGATATCCTCCCAACCGGATGCACATGGAAGACGCAGAATAGACCACCTGGTGATAATGGATGGTAGCGGTGCGTCTTCGGCCAAATTTACCTGCATACAATTAATAACATGTCACTATAATTTACGTTAACAAATGATTTACCAAGATGAAATGATGTTCGTACTAAAAATTACCAAGATGAAATAATTTTCGTTAACAAATGCCATGCATACAAGCTGAGGAAGTGTTGAAACTTCAGTCCTCATAGGTAGAAACAACGAGGAACCGTTCTTGTGCATGTGGACGATGGCCATATTGTAGGCCGACGCCGCCAAGTAGTACATATCTGGGTATGACCACCAGTACTTACTGTCATAAATGGGTGTTGTAAAATAATTCAAAGCTGCTCGTACATCTTCGGGAGACCCCTTAAGCAAGTTACATCTGGCGTATAAATCTCCCAAGTTTGTTACTTCTTGAATCAGGTCAGTACGAACTTTCGGCCAGGATTCCTCCCCCAACCCAAGTGCATGGGCTATGCATCGAAAACCACAATGTCCATCCCCTAGTACATTTTTCGTACTCAACACATAGGGATGGAAATGAGATGGAACTTGTTGTATGTATGCAAAATCGGAGTCGTTGCGTGATGACTTGCGTTGGACCGGATCCTTTTTCCTTCGGATGAAAGAAAACATTGGTTTTGCCGAAGGGTGAGCACCGACAATGATAGTTTCATCCAAAGGAGAACAACTATCGTGAGCAGACTCTACAATTTCGAATTTGCTTGGGTTCCGTTTCGTCGAATTTGCATGGCGGATTTTCGTTTTGCTTGGCCTACCATGAGCTCGTTTATGGACCACCGGTTCAAGCAACGAAGATGTTGAAGGAACAACTATCTCCCGAAGTTTTTTCAGCAACAACAACCTTTGAGAATCGGTAGCCGCCTCAAACTTAGAATTAATATCAGTCATGGTCTCCACCCAACGGCTTCGGATATCTTCATCAGCTACACTGTCTGTTTTGTAGGGTTCAGAATCCAACTTCCGCCAAAATCTGTCAACCATATCGAGCTGAATTACCTGACCATCCCGATTCAACTGTGCAAGTTCATGTGCACAAGGTAACCCGCAAGTCCTCCGTAACACACAACCACAAAGGAGAGGATCTACTCCGGTAGTTTCTATACCCTTCATCTCTTCATAAATCTTACCAAGAGCATGATGAGACACCAATCCTCGGATAATCTTGAATAGCGGAGAACTATAACGATGTGGTGCAACATTAAGACACATCTCAAATGAGGCTTTTATTTGGTTGTGTGACGTTGTCAGCAAGTCGTGTATCCTTGTCCATGAGATCTCAAAAGTTGATTGACTCGTGCCCAATTATTTTTTCAATTTTGAATGTGCACTCTCCGCCCTGTGAATATGAAAATTATAGAGTGAGAATCATACTTTGTAAGATAATTAACATTTACATATGCAAAGTATTGTTTCAAGTCACGTACCTGCTACTTGTCGTGTTCTCAAAATGCATGACATTGTTTGTCCAACACGAAACAAATCTTTCTTTATAGGGCTCTATCCAATTATTGATGGCATACTCAACTGCTTTCGGATAATCGGAGAAATCTTGCTTCAATCTTCTAAGCAACTCATTGAATCTAGGTTGGTCTTCAGCAAGAACCAACGAATTCCATGAATTATTGAAACTATCCCACTTCTCCTTGGTACGAAACATCTTTTTGCAATTGGCCAAAATATTTTTGCTAATATGCCACCGACAAAGCAAGTGAGTGGAGCTGGGGAAAGTAACGCTTATGGCATTCATTAGTGCTAACTCACGATCGGTCACAATCACCTTGGGTAAGAATGATTGATCAACTAATCCTTTAAGCGTACTAAGTGCCCATATATAATTGTCTTCCCGCTCTGCCTCCATATAAACACATGCCACTGAAAATGTAATATTTGTGGACGTAACGCCTACCACTTCCAAAAGTGGTATCTTATATCTGTTAGTCTTGTATGTACAATTCATCAATATAATATATGGAAATGCACGTAACAAGTCCATACTAGTCGGGTGAGCATAAAAAAGATCCTTCATTCGATCGGTTTGCTCACATCTCCTAGTCAGATAGTAGTACTTTTCTGACTCCAATTTTCCCAACAAATATTGCATCTGAGAAAGTCCTCCATGCTCGACAACTCTATGCTTATGTCGAGCATTGTAAATAGTCTTCAGTGTTGACTCATTCCCACTAAAACTATCTTTCAACGTGCTCAGTATATCTTTTGGCCTTGTATTGTTCTTCGTCAGGTCTTTAACAAGTTGATCTTCTGCAGGGGTCAGTCGACCGGCATATGAGTGTCCAACCAAATTTTGTCCCAGTGGGTGATTATGTGACCCGCATATAACCCTCAATGACCATTGTCCTACGTTATTGGCTTGCACTCCCTTCAACTGAAATGGACAATCACATTTCTTCGTGCCCGTAAGCCTTTCACGTCTTCGCTTCTTGGCAATGTTAGTCGAATTTTTTTTCATCGACTTTTGGCTTCTTCTGCCGATATTTACCACCGCGCTCACAACCCAAAATTACTCGAGCTCGCCTTCCATCTCCGCTATCCGATCGTTTAACCAAAATAACCATATTATGACGGTTTCCTATCGTACGTACCCAATTCACCAAACATTCACGATTCTCAAATAAAGCATCCGTATGAAATTCGTCTACGAAATTAGGTTGTTCTTCAAACATTGGATGCCTGATAATGCTCATTTCAGTGTTAATTTCATTGTCATTTGAGGTATTTTCCTACAGTGAAAAAATTTAACAACTGAATAAGGTGAAAAAAGCAAACTAATATTGTTCGACCAGAGCAGGTCGTGCTAACTTAAACTGTTCGGCCTGCAATAGTCGAACAAAGCCATACTGTTCGACCAGAGCAGGTCGTGCGAACCCCTACTGTTCGGCTCTTACAGGTCGAACATCTCTTCATCTGTTCGACTTGTACAGGTCGAACAGATCACGAATTCTGAAAAAAAATTCGAAAAAAATCGAATCACACGATTACAAACGAAAAAAATCAACATAAGAGGAACGTACCTTGGAAGATTCATGTGCATTTTGTCCCTCCATCATGATTTCTTCAACTTCCTTCAAAGTAAGAAGAATTTAGGGTTTTTGGCTTGGGGAGGGGAAATGGAGGGTTTTTGGGTTGGGGAGAGAAAGTAGGGTGTACTAAGAAGACCAAATAATGAAGGAGGCTGATGGAATGTGCTATAATAGATGAGGGGGTATTAAGTCTTTACACATTAATCTATTTTTTCACTTAAGTTACATGGGGTGTCCTTAGAAATACATGGGGTGTCAATAGTCGGACCCATAAAATATATATATGTATATATATATATATATATATATATATATATATATATATATATATATATATATATGAAAGAAAAAAAAAATATATATATATATATATGAAAGAAAAAAAAAATATATATATATATAGGAAAGAGTATGATGTGCATATGGAGATAATGTGTTGAGGTATCAGTTAGAGGAGGGTGGCTTGAGAGTATCAGTTGTAAACTGATTCGAATGGAAAGCTTAGGAGCATAGGCTGAACCTTGTAATTAGTGAAAACTGATTAGGAGATTAGTTGGGACTGATCTCTGTATAGTAAACTGATATGAGGGAAAGGAAGTTCAGTTCATTTGAGGAACTGGACTTTACAGCAGAGATGAGAGCCGAGTCAAATGAGGATATGTTGGAACTGATATAGAGTGATCAGTCCCTAAGGACTGATGTGATCAGTCACTTGGACTGATCTGTGAGATCAATAAAGAAAAGGGAAGGTGGTCATCAGTCAAATAGACTGTGAGACGGGGGATTTGAAGAGGGTTTGTAAGGATATGAGAAGAGTTGGAATTTGATAGACTGTTACAGGTGGGGGTCTGGTAAGCAGGGCTGAACTTATGATCAGTGTAGGACTGATCTTATGATCAGTGTAGGAATGGTCTTGCATCAGTGAAAACTGATGTGGGGACTGCCTAGACAAGGAGAACAGGGGATTGGATAGAGGACTGATGTGGAGTTCAGTCCACATGACTGAAAGGGGAGTGATTCGAGAGTATCAATTTTAAAAACTGATATTTGTGAATCTGTTCACAACTAATTAGGACTTGGGGGCTGTCCTTACTAGAGCTTGTTCATTTACTGCCAGTTATCGGGATTTATCAATGTGGTATAAATGAACAATGAAATGGGGGCTCCGTTTTCAGTTAGTGAGGACTGACTGAATGTATCAGTCCAAAGGGATGTTTGAGTGTATCAATTTCAAAGAACTGAGTTTGAATATCAGTTTCAAAACTGATATTTAGATCAGTCCTTAGATTGATTGAGGAAGGGAATATAGACAGTTGGGGTTTAGGGGATCAGTCCTCAGAACTGATATGTGGTGATACATTTGAGATGGAATTTAGGAGAGTTTGGAATGAGGATTGTAAGAAGAAGGTTGATTAGTCCATCAACTGATGTTTGTATCAGTTGTTCAAACTGATTGTGAGGTCAGTCGCTTGACTGAACTATAGGACAGCGTGTTTGGACAGCCTTGAAAAATTGAATGGGGAAAACCTTAGTATCAGTCCATGGGGCACTGAGTTGGATGTTATCTATAATTCATATAACTTGAATGTGTCTATATATTTTTTTCTATAACTTGAATGTCTATATATATATATTTTTTTTTTTTTTTTTTTTTTTTTTTTTGGATGTTATCTATAATTCATATAACTTGAATGTCTATATATATATATATATATATATATATATATATATATATATATATATATATTGTGTATCCTATAATCTAGTAGGGTATCCTATAGGTACTATATGTAATAGGTGCACATGACACTATTATATGTAAATATATGGGATACCTATCTAACTAAATGGATGTAGGAGCTAGTGTATTCCTAATACATGGGTTAAACATTTGGTTGGGTGAGGGTATGTAATATATAGGAAATTGGGGTATTGGGTGACATATAGGATAGATGACATATAGGGTATCATAGTATCCTATATTTTAGATATTAGTATTAGATAGCTAGGCTAGTTAGACTTGACTAAGTATTGACTAGTTGATAGCTAATGTTGACTTGGTTTAACCATTGATCTAGAATTGACCATTTGACCTAGAATTGGACTAGTATGACTTATTTTCAATTTTATACTTGATATTGATACAACATTCTATTTTTAGGTCTTCGAGGCACCGTATCGGACGTCGCTGTTATTTCATATTTGATCTCAGGCGAGTACATTCTCTGATAGTTTCTATTATTTGATTTCTGTTATGATTCTCGTATTTAGCGATGATATATTTGATTCTCGACACGTTGGTCACACAAATTGGTATTTCTGGATTTCGTCATGAGATGTTACCATGGTTATCGTATTGACATCGTACACGACATATTCATTAGACATTGTACATGATAGTATTATAAAAACATTGCTCGTGTATAGTAATATGTCATGGTTGGATCCACTGTACTAGTTGGGGCAGAAGAAATTCTAGTAAGAGATGTGATCAAATTCCTATTATAATTGTAGACATTGTAAGTGTTAATCGTATACCTCACGCATGATTAACCAGGCCACTTAGCTATTGTACAAGTTCCCAAGCCGATCACATCTCGAGACTAGTATTTTAAACACATTATTTATAGTATTTATTGTTCCCATCATATTTTTTGGACTGTACCTACATGTTGTCTATTTATTTCCATTCATGTACATTGTGCTCTTCATATCTTTTATTTTTCATAATACCAATTGCTAGATTACGTTTTCATATTGGTAGCTCTATTCTTTATCATTTATCGTACTCTCTACTTATAGTTTTATAGTTTTTGTCAATTAACTAGAACTGCTGTTAGTGGTGTGCTCGCTCCAATAATGATTAGATAATATTTTTCAGATGACTGTTGTCCTACCTTTTACGGCCATGGGATGTAGTAGGCATGGGTCGGGAGACTAAGTTTCAGGAGGATTTATAGCTCAGGCTGAGGAGGCTTATTTGGCAACTCTGTTAGGATAGATTTTGTTGTGGATATGTCTCCAGCTATACTCTTGGTTTGTTATTTATTTATAGACTTATTCTGTGTTAGATAACTCCTAGACTCTTCTGGACTTGTATTATTTATATTAGATTTTTTAGATATTTTATATCTTGTTATCTTTATCTTTTCGTACCATTTATCTTCCTTATAGTTTTATGATTGAGTATGATAAATTATCATTACTTGTCCTCCGTTTGGGGTTGACCATCTCAACAGAATATGATATTTATATTGCTTGTTAGTTTAGTAAACCTAGAACCGTTGATGCTGCGACATAGGCTGGACGCTGTCACGCACTCGTACCCCTAAATCGGATACGAGTCGTGACATAGACATCGCCTACGCAATCGCATAAGAAACTGATTAGAACGCTGTGCCATTCAAGGAGTTTGATACGAATACGAAGTTCGAAAACGCAAGCCATGAAAACCATTGAAAATATTCAAGAAAATATATTCACGAAAATCAAAGCCAAAGAGTAAGTGCGGCATGAAAAGCAGAGCAATGAGAGGTCTCTCCCGACTTAGCCGCAGAGTCTATCCTCGAGGCACAACTTGCTGAATGTGGGACTTGATTCCGAAGAAGACTTTCCATAACGAGAAAATGATCTTAATTCAATCATTCCCGTTCGGTCGATTCAACCGATCCCGATCTATCAGTTCCGACTAAATCGATAGCGACAGTGTTCCTTTCTCGTACACCCCTGGACGAAAACGAGACACGATGTAGGGACGGGGCACTACACGAGCTACCTGTACTGCAAGGGCCTCGTCTGCACCATGCTATAAACGTCCAAGATGGCTTGAATTGACAGTGACCTTGCATATAGATGAGTCGGTGTGCTGAACGACAATCCGCATGCACGATATCAGTTGAGTCACAAGAATTGTAAGCACGGCACGAGTGATGCAAGAAATGGGTGTACGTTATACAACACAAATATGGAGCCTAAGATTTGACTATAGTAAAGACACGTGCTTCGGCACGAAGTATGGTGTATTGGTCTAGTATTTAACACTTATTTCCCATATTTTGGGCTACGTCACTGAGTTCCACGTTTTGGGTTATATTGCAAGTATAAACAAGTATGTACGATAAGGCAAGAATAGGTCGAAGGGCTAGCACGAGTCGATACGTTACTGTTGTTGGCACAGAAATGGTCTAGGCGTAAGATAAGTAATTGGTACAAGGCACGGTGATGGTTTAGAGACACAAATACGGCTAGTAGTCCATGCTATTGAATTGAACCTAAGGCAAGACTAGAAAGACAACTAAATGCATAGGTCACACTCACTAAATAAAAACGTGTTGGTTTTGTTTGGGTGGACAAGGGGCTCACTCACCAGTACAATTGTATACTGATACCCTACCAGTTTTCATGTGTATGTTCAGGTATTAGTACGCTCGGGATGGAGCTCGCTAGGACGCGCTGAGGCATGGAGTTTCTTGGCATTTCGAGGCGTGCGGCCGCATTGGAGTCTTCATCTATAGGGGACATAATGTATGGACATAGTCTTCTGAAGCATCCGCAAGTGGCAGGCCATCAACCTTTGTATTGAGAGATGAGAGAGAGCTGAGTGGTTGTATTCATAGAGATTGTGAGCTTGAGTGATTGTACTCTTGGCTCATGCCTTTGAAAATTTTGCTAGTTATCAATAAAGTTTTGATTTTGTTTGAATACTTGTGTTTTCTCCATTATTCAATGCTTCTGCTTTAGGATTTCTGTGCGACGATTCAGTCGCTTAGCCTATAATCGGACATTATGGAAATCGTCTCGCGCGAGCACAACCTAGGCTCGCACGGCATCACGTCCTAGCGAGGACGATCGATTCTGCGGAACTGGGACGTGACACATGAAGGCCTTACAAACAAACACTTGAAGGTGACTGTATGACGGTTCCTTATCGTACTATACTTTGTCAGGCACATCACCCTACAAAGGAGTACTAGGAGATAAATTAATAGTATAAAGAACAGTGTTAAGAGCCTTATCCTAGTAATTGCCTGACAAGTTTGCTTCTGACAACAAATATTGTGTCCTCTACATTAGTGTCCTATTCTTACGCTCAGCTACACCCTTGAGATGAGGTGCCTTTAGTGGAGTCTTCTGTGTGGAACCATTTGCTCTCTAAGTATCAAAAGGACTAATGTATTCGCTATTATAGTCGGATTGAACACTCTTCAACTTCTTGTTTGTCTCCCTTTCAATATAGGCCTGAAACTCTCTGAAAGTTGGTAGCACCTGATCCTTGGTCTTTAAAGCATAGACCCAATTGTTTTTGGAACAGTCATCAATAAAAGTCACAAAGTAAGTAACACCACCAATAGATTGTACCTTCTTTAGACTACAGATATCCGAGTGAACTAACTCGAGCAATGTCGGCTTCCATGAAGATTGGTGACTTTGAAAAGATACTATATTTTTATTTTTGCCAAACAGTGCATGCATATTTCCAACTTTGTAGACTTGAGCTCCGGAATCACTTTCTTGTTCACCAAGTAGCTCATTCCTTTCTTGCTGATGTGGCTGAGCCGCGTGTTCCACAACTTGGTAGACACATCACTGATTGTGTTCATCTCATGTGCCTCCCGTGCGCTCCCTTCCATATAGAGACCGGACTTCTTGCTTCCTTTGACAATCATCATTGAGCCTATAAAAAGCTTCCATTGACAATTTCCAAAGAGATTGAAGGATCCTTCCTCATCCAACCTTCCAATCGACACTAGGTTAAAACAGGTATTAGGGACATGCGAACACCTTTGAGAACAAGAATTGCACATGTCTTAGTTCTCAAATGCACATCTCCAATAGCAATAGATCTTGGCACGTCTTCATTGCCCATTTTCAACACTGTACGGTCTTCTGTTGTGTAGGTAATAAACAGTGTCTTGTTGTAAGATATGTGCGCTGAAGCCCTTGAGTCAACCAGCCAAGAATTGTCATCACATGCGAGGGTTATGATCACTACCTCATCACCCATATGATCTTACTACCTCCACGCGTTGAGGCAGCCGTTATTGCGTTCTTACTCTGCTTCCCCTTGTTTCCCTTCTTACCTATCTTCCAAGCAAAGCAATTTTGCTTGATGTGGCCCTTCTTGCCACAATGGCAGCACTCGGAGTTCTCGAACCAACCCTTGGACTTCCCTCTTCTCTTGTCTCTGCCACCTCTCGGACATCGATTTTTACTTCTGTCGTAGCTCTCTGAAATGAGTGCCTCTTTGTGGGATGTGGATGAAGTATCCTAATATCTCCTTTGTATCTCTTCATTCAGTACCCCGCTCTCAATGAACTCCAGACTTATAACGCCTTTTGGAGCAGAAGCGATCGTGGACACTTGTTTGGTCTCCCACGAGTCTGGCAACATTCAAAGCAGCCACAACCTTGAACTTCATCATCGAGCTTGACTTCCGCAGAGGATAATTGGTCAACCATGCCATGGAACTCACTAAGGTGACACGTAAGGGATGTACCATCTTTGTACCTCAAACCCATCATTTGTCGGATCAGGAACAACTTGTTTACCCAATCTTCTTCACATACAAAAATTCTAACTTCTTCCAAAGTGTTCCTGCATGCTCTATATTGGCAACGTGATTGTACAATCGTCAACGAACTACCGCATATACCCACACACTTGTATGTGCTTGAATTTTCAGTCCTCCTCGAATTTATCACTGGGTTCTCGGAAGCAAATACCGGAAGGTGCATCTTCTTGACAAACATTAAATCTTTCATCTTGCTCCGCCAATTGTGGTAATTTGCATCATTTATGTTTACCAAGCGCACCCGATGCACATTCATCTCTTCTCCTTAGCTTGATTGTCAACGCTAACACTTTTTGAAACAAAAGCTCTGATAGAACAAAATGTGGAAACAGTTTTCCCAAACCAAAGAGTTGTAAGAGAACCGAGCAAAAACACAATATCCGAATCATCAAAATCACAAAAAACCAAACAACGCGAACACAATATTTTTTACGTAAAAACCCCAGATGATGAAAATAATCACAGGACGATCAGAGTCCAACCCTGAAAAGTCTCTACTATTGGAATAAAGAGATACATACTTCTCACTGATCCAAAACGGATCATCACAAGTCCTTAAAACAAAAAATAGATTACAGACTCACGAAGAACAAAAACGACGAGAAAAGATTACCCCAAAACGTTCTCCTCTTCGAAGTAGCCGTCAATCCCTCTTTCTCTCTTCAATAGTTGTAAACTCCTCCTTACTATGGATTAGGGTTAGAAAATACCTATATAAATCCCCTAATCCCGCAACAAATCTGGACTACTTGATTTGATCCAACGATGTATAAAACACCTCAAATCCCACACAACCCGTCCACGACATCAAACTCGGGCCAAGTTGGAATTTACGAGCCAGCAAATCGAGCAACATATTGTCCCCCAGCAATCGAACTCGGGTCGAGTTCCCACTGGGATCGAACTCGGCCGAGTTCGCCTAGCTCTAGGACAACAGCTCTTGCTCCGAATTTTTGAGTTTCTCTAATACTCCGAATGGCACTCACTGCACTCTCTGAACTTCTTCGACACACGAATGATGCTCGTCGCATTCTGAAATATCTCCACATAGATTGAGAATTCCACCCAACACCAACAACAGATAGCATAAAATCCTGAAACGGAAAAACCCTAGAACATCACAAACGAGTATGTTCTTTTATTTGCTAGTGACCCAAATAATGCCGTACATCGGTGTCCGATTCTTCAACATTTTGCACTCATCTCCAAGCAAAAAAAAAAAAAAAAAATCATGGAAACCACTTGCAGCTTTCTCGATTTTCTCAACTACTTCAAGGCAATCAACCTCCCATCAATGGCAGATTTAGTCCATAATTTTGTAGCTAATCGGCACATCATATTCATTCGGCAAGCAGAACCATCCTAGCATAAACCTAGGTGATTCATGCATATCCCTTCAACCCCAAACTAAATCAATGTTACCCTCTTTTATCTTTTCTTTTTTCTTTTTTTTTAGATATTATTTTCTCCGGACCGACGAGCAATGCCTGGAGGATTTGAACCGTGCCCATCCCACAGGACCTCCCCGTTTATCCAACGGACTACACCCCCTACGGACAATCAATGTTACTCTAACACTCCCATCAACATTGATTTTCATCCACCATTTCGGGTGAGGAACAAGTTGATTTAAGATATTTTCTTTCATCAATCAAATTAACAGGAGCTTTAGTAACATCAAATTTCGTCTCAATTCTCTTTTTTCATGCACTTACTTGTTAAGCCAAGCCCATAGGTGCCATAAAGTGCAGAGCAATACTACTAAGCACCATTGATCTTTCTTCATGGTGTTGGGAATGATGTCACCTCATATTTGCCAATTATCCATGTCTGAAGATCTAAATCCTCTTAGAAAAATTTATAAGTCCTTCCACATGTGTTGCATCATAATAGACTCGAACACATGATAAATGTCTTCAACAACTCCGCCACAAAACATGACTAATATCTTCAACCGCTCCTCCACAATTCTGGCAAGTCGAATCATTTTGGATGTGTCTTGAATGTGTCTTTGGTTCACAAATCTTATAGTAACGCAAAAGGGCACATTGTGGTCAAAATACTAGGAAAGTCTTGATTCCTCAACACTCAATAATGTACAGTTTCCTTACCCAAGTCAAGTTCACAGCCCGGTAATATACATACAATCCTGCCAAGACCTGACTGCAAATTGAGCAGCAGTAATAAATCTGGGAAATAACATATTAAGATGAAAGCTGAACTGTGATGCAACCTAAGAGGAGATCAGTCCATCAAAAGCATGTTACTTCTAATACAGATAAGCTTCTCTCCAACAACATAATATACAAGAAAATGCAGCAGAGTGATTAATACATTTACCAACAGAGTACATCTGCACGACTTAACTAAAGATCCATCGGCAACAAAAGAAAATAGATACAACAATCCTGCATAGAGCTGATGTAATTAGCCACCTGAAAGTGCTGCCAACACTTTTATAATGAAAGCATATAGAACTCGCTGGATTAGGGGTGGCGATGGGTAGGGTAGGGTAGGGTAAGGGCAGGAAGAGGGCAGGGCAGGGTAGGGTATTGACATTTTTTTGATACCCTAGGGGAGTCATGAGGGTAGGGTAGGGTAGCCCTCTTCCAAAAAACCAATACCCATTACCCGTCCTTGCCCTTTACCCTCACAGGGTAGCTGAGGGTCAGGATAGGGAGGGTAAGGGTATTACCCTTGCCATTTCAGTTTTTTTTAACTTTGAAAATCATTTTTTTTGCTAGTAACCACCTTGATACTTAAGATTTTTACAACATTCAAAAATCATAACAACTTAACAAGAAATAACAGGGAGAATATTTTTTTTTTTACTAAAGGTGATGAACCCAGTTATATAGTGGAACCTTGGCTGCCTACATACCCAAGGAGGAGGCTAGACCTGACTCCTTAGGATCAAGCACTATGTAGTTCTCCTAATCCTAAGTACTAACTAATTACAAAAAACTACAAATATGTAGTAGTAATTCAGGGTAGGGTAGGGTAGGGTTACAGGGCAAAGGGAGTGTAGGACTATACAAGTATGTAGTAGTAACTACAGTGGGAGTGTGGGACTATACAAAATTACAAAGCACATATTTACAGGGTAGTAGATAGAGTAGTGATTCAGGGTAGAGTAGGGTTCAGGATAGGGTTACAGGACAGAGGGTAGGACGGGTACCCGGATAATTGCACTAGGGTAACAGAATAAAACCCTTACCCTACCCTAATTCCAAGAGAATAAGGGTAGGGCTTGCCCTCCTAGGGTAGAGGGTACCCGTGGGCACCTGAGGGTACAGGGTACCCGGCTAGGGTAGAGGGTACCAGGACAAAATCGCCAGCCCTACGCGGGATAATACATCAAACTGCACAACAATAATTACGGGAGAAGACTATAATCCCTGGTTTAAAAACTCAAAACAGTTTAGGGTGCTATGAGCTTCTGCAAATAGCTTATGTTTTCAAACCACTTGCCACCACTTATATAAAACAATACAAATTATTATATAATACCGCCAGGCTGAGGTCGTAACATTACATTATATTGAAGAGAGGAAAAAAAGTTGCCATTATGTAGGTAACACTCCTTTCATAGAATCTAACCTACACTTTTAGTTTACAACCTAACTTAGTCACTATACTCCGAAGAATAAGAGTCCTCTTCCTCAGCATTCCCATCTCCACCAATGTCCACCCCGTCCTCATCTCCCATCTCTTCTTCGTCCTCATCATCCACATCGGCATCCATTTCTCTCTGTCCAACGTGAGCAACATCATCTTCATCCTCATCTTCCTCTTCAGTTTCTTCATCCAGCATCCCTGCAGGTTGGTTATGGCCATAATGATTGACATAGTCAGATGCCTGGTCATCGTACTCATCGCCAGATGCTACACAATTTTCATCATCAGATGTGGACGCAACGCTGTTATCCTCATCTTCAACACAAGGGGCTCTTGTTTGCTGGAGACCCCACTCGTTTCCTCCCGAGCTTCCTGGAGAATCCTCAAAACTATCTTGTTTGCTGGTGAACCCGATGTTGCTGAAACTACTGCCTATATGTGATTCCTTGGCGACTGGAACTCGGCTCCCTGATCTCTGATGAGTCATAATAGTACGACGACCCCTCTTTCGTCCCCGACCACGCGTTCTTCCCCTTGTATGTTTCCAAGTAGTCTTTTGATAGTTACTAATAATTTCTTCCTTAATCTCAGCTCTAGAAGAGCTTCCTATCGCTCTCAACCCTCTCCCACCTCTACCACGAGGGCGACCTCCCCGTCCACGGGGACGTCCTCCCCGTCCACGGCCTCTGCGTCCGCTCCCTCGGTCAATCCATCTCGCTTCCCTCATGTAATCATCTTGATCGAGAATTTCAGCCGAGCCTAGCTCTTGGATGTGCTTGACAACAGTGAACCGTGATGGTAGCTTCTGTAAGGTGGACATAATGATATAATTTGGTAAACACAGTAAATAAATTCAATGGAATGCACCATATTTGACAAAAATAATCATTTTAGCCTAAAAGTTCAACTTCGGCTTGCAAAAGACCTACCAACTACCAACATGAAGTTAAGAGCATTGTTAAAACACCTAGAGAGTTAAAAGGGCTATTCTATAAACAAAAAGCCACTAGTAACAATATCCGACAAGAAGTGCAGAATAATTTGAGAAACAACTATTCACTCTCTTGACAGGAGATAAGTTACACACACGAGGATAGTTAAACAAAAAGGTGAACAGCAAGAATAACAAGATACCTAACAGGAGGTATCATATCTAAACACTCCAAGGTCATTTATATTTTGATGAGTAAGCTAACGGTAAGACCAACCTCTTTCATGTTATGACTAAATGCACAAACACCAGTAAGCAATGTTGTTAAACTCGCGCGATAGATCGTGGGATCATACGATCCTACGCGTTTTATACGGAGCTTCGAGGCAGATTGGTGGCCGGTGCGGTCATCGGCCGGCGCGGCGAGGAAACGCATATGATCTTACGATCCGTATTATGATCCCACGAGTTTGTGACTTATAATTCATGTATGACATTTTTATATTAAGGTTATTTTGGTTTTTAAGGTTACTTTTTCTTATTTATGTTATATAAATAATATATAATATATATTAAATATAATTTTGTCTTTCTGGTGGGATCTTACGATCCGTGTTACGATCCCACGAGTTACGGTCGTTCACCCTTCGAACGATCCTTGGTAGTATCTCGAGTTTGACAACCTTGCCAGTAAGACACCATAAATACCATTAGATTAATGCCATATCTAGGAAGCGTCGTTAAGAAATTTATAAATAGTCATTAAGAAATTTATAACTAGTAACCTTTTCGGCATTCATTCCCAGTCTTAAGGTAGTTGCTAGAAAACAATTTTGATTGTGCCACACAAGCCGAAGAAGTGGCAAGATGGCAAGGCTTCAGAAAGAATTAAGCAAGTTTGAAAAGTAATCTTTTAGGCATTCATTCCCAGTCTTAAATGGCTAGAAAACAATTCCAGATTGTGCCACACGAGCCGAAGAAGTGGCGAGATGGTAAAGTTTCATAAGGAACGGACAGAGCAAAATTATTAAAAAAAAATGAGAGTCCAACCATGCTTCCTAATGCTCTTATAGGTAAAATCAAATAAGGCACGAGGATCTGTAAAAAGGAATTTGATGGTGTGAGACTTCCTTGAAAGGTTACAGTAATTTGCAGAGAAGAAAATCGTCTGCACATGAACCAAAATAATAGGTTCTCAAGTGTTTTCCAGTGTCTAAGAGCTCATATTGGTTTGACTCTCACCTCCTTAAAAGAAAGTGCCGTACATTTTGAAGTTGTAACTCCACCAAGCAAAGTAGAAAACATCCCTAATCGTGAATTTAAGAATACATTCAAATAACTACCTTAGATGATTCATTTTATTTTCATTAAAATGATTAAATCAGAAATATGATGGCTTTTCGAGTGGACAGCAGGTAAATCTTAAAGTAAGCTCATACAGCAACTAAAAGCAAATAGGGGTCATAAAAGTCTTCTCCATTTTTTTCTTTCTTGTTTTGAATCAAGAGTAAAGGTAAATGAAACTTTCGACCTGGACGAAACTAAAAAAGAGGGAGGACCCCTTACCATTATCCGCAAAAAATAGGAAGACGAACAAATTTTGTGCATTACTTTATCTTCACCATATATGGATTCAAGATTAGAACAAGATTGTTATTATTCCAGTGAACATATATATGCATGGTAACACCTACATTTGCTAGTTAACTCATACATCAATAGATAAATAACATTAAATCTTTCCTACACAATTTCCATACTTATATATAGTAGTCCAGCTTGCACTACAAAAGTGGGATGAACTTACAATGAAATTATTGGTTTCTTTCTCTGTATGAGGTTCCAACTTCTGATGCAGCATATACAAAATCGATGCATCAAGATCCAATAACCTTAAAGCCACCGCAGCTATACTATCTGCTACCCATGGAAGAACAGGCACTGGTCCGGAGACGGGAGCAATATCTTCTACAAGAAAACCAGCTTTGGCTGAACCCAACAGTTCAGATGTTGTCTCGTAATTTGAAGATAAGTAGTCCCGTTTTATTGCACCCTCTAGTAGAGTTACAAGCTGCACGGACAACAAAAGAAAAACATTGCAGGCTTTAAATTCCATAATGGATCTTGTAAAAAAACACTTGGTCTTATATGAAGAACAACTTTAACATGGATTAAATTTAAACACAGGCAACAATTGTGTCGTTGTTATGCATTTTCATTTGGTAAAACAAAAGAAAAAAGATTCAGCAAGGAATTTTTTTGGAATTTATAAGAAGATTCTTTCAGCATAGGCCCCACCAACTCTCACTCCATAACACATTCTGATTCCTTGTGTATCCCCTCAAATTTCAATAGATCTAGTTATTTACTTGAAGCCCCAACTAGTTTGGCATGAATCCGTATACGATATAAGTTTGTGAAATATGGATTTGTTGAAAATGAAAAACCTGGAGAAGGTCCTCAGCAGATGATGAAGAGTGAAGCCTCACACCCCAAGCTTTTCGATAACCATCTGTCCAGAATGGTTGGAGAGCTTCGGCAGGAACTGAGACCTGTAAAATGCACATATAAGGCATCATTTGTAAATGTTGCAGAAAAAATTATAGTATCTAGTAAAGGAATTGTTTATCGTCACCTCAATTAGGGATAATTGTGCCTTAAGAAGCTGAATTCCTATAGGAAGTGAAGAATCAGACACTTGATTCAACGAATTCGGATCCATCTTTCCTTTTAGCTCACAGATAGGCATGTGATCCGAAAATAATGCATCAACATTATGTACATTAAATGTTTTGTGACAAGATGGACAATGCCTTTCTTCGACAAAGTAACATTCATAGCAGAAGGGACAAGTTTGCAAAAGCTCGGAGCATCTTTTCTTCCCATACTTCAGAGCACATAACACAGAAGGATTATAGCATTCTGTCCAGATCCATTTAACAAATATTTGGTATCTTTTTGAAGCAGAAGTCCTCTCCATCTCACTTCTTCCCAGCTCAATTTTGAATGAAGTTGAATACTCGGGTGTATCAGAGGAAAGACCACAAACAGTACTATTAGGACTGTCAACTTCTATGTGGCAGTCTGGACTTGATGTTGTATCAAGAGTCTCAGTTTTGACCAGACTTTCATCTGTACATGTCGAGTTTGTGCGATTCTTATTCCTTCTGACTGCTTCTTTGAAATTTAACTCAATTCTTTGCAACATAGAATGCAAATGCGATTCCCTAACACCACGTGTATCCAGGGCACTTAGAAGTGAATCAAATGCCTGCATGGTGTATTAATTACAAAGAAAATCAAATACAATATATCAACAATAATCCTGAGTACGAAGAATCATGTGCCAGATACAGGACATTAAAGCTCAAATAAGATTCAAATATTGAATAAATCCAATATAGATTGATTAATTTTCAAACCAATTGTTGCTATTCTAGAGCCATACCTACTAGCCATAACAATAAGTATAAATAAAAAATAATAAAGAATAACCTATTTACATTTTAAATATAGTGAATTTCCCAAACATTTGAAGAAACAATAGTAACATCCAACATGAACCATCTGGATATAAAGAAAATATGGTAAGCTAAGCAATAGCAGGACCTAATTCATCCCTGCATCACATTCTGGTAGTTATTTGATACCACACATTTCTACCGTTCAAACAATTCTCAAACAACATGCTTCATGGATGTTCATGGATGAGATTT